>JZKD02S0414418.1:141632-158699 GCA_000966675.3 Picea glauca
ATCCCTCACGTTAACCACAATGAGAAATTGTTGTCTGGCGAGGCGGGCCAATCTTCTTAAGTAACCCTCAAGAAGAGAGATTGTCCTAGACCACTCCCCATGTTAACCACAATGGAAAGTCGTTGTCTATGATACATCAGCAATCAGACTACTTCCCATGTTAACCACAATGGAAAGTGACTATCTGTTAGAAGTCTCAATCCACTTTCCGAATAGGAAAGCATCTGTCCAAGATGGACTATTTTTCAAATTTAAGGATGAATGTCTTCAATAATGTTTTCAGTGCTCCCTCCTAACTTGGAGAGTCATTTCTTCCTTTTTCAATAAGAAGGAGGTTGTTTCCATGAGATCCAGCTTGAGTACGCAAACTCTTTCATCTTGGATAGAAGCTTTACCAGAATGTCTGCTTATCTGCTCATCTGTGGAGATATGTATTGGAGAGATCATTTTCTCTTTTCTAGACTTCATCATGGATACTATAATGCTTGATTTTGATTGTACTTTAGTCTAGAACACTGTGAAGGCTTCATGTAGATCTGAACAATAGAGTATATCATAGTTGGAAAACTAGAACATATCAATGTGGTACTTCTTATGTCATCATGAGATCTGATCTACTGAGTAATCATCGTGATGTTATAGGGAATCTTCACCACGCTTCTGTTGTGCACTGGAGGTTCTTCCACCAAGTTATCTTCTTCTATCTGCATACAAGGGTCTCTTTCTGGTATGCCTCAAAGTCTTGAGATTGCCCTTCATATGCTCTTTTATTCAATTTCTCTGGAGAACATTCTTTGTATTCATCTGATGTAGAACTCCAACTCATGGATGTTACGGATGATATAATGACTCATGTGGAGATAAGTCTGGTTTACTGGAACAAGTAATCATCATAGTCTTCTCCCTCTATCTGGGAGAACCTCTAGTTCTAGGTCTCACAATGCTTTCATTCATAAGTATTTCATACACTGTTATTTATCACGACTTTCAGTTCTTCTCCTTGATTGCTTTTAGTGAGTTTATATCAGGCTGGTAATCTTGTGATTCTTGATACAATGACTGGTTGTTCTGATTTCTCTTTCTTTCTTGGAATCTTCATGTTCTTCTTCATGTTTTTATTTAGCTCTTGGGTCCATGGAGTTTCTTTTAGATTTCATGCCCTAGAGATTCCACTTCTTCCTTTCATCATAGGATCATGGATCTGGATGGACAACCAGGGATACTTTAAGGCTTCTCTTCAAGGAAGACTTCTTCTATGGTTGAAATGAACTCGTACTGTCTTTCATGGCTGCTACCATGGATATATATATTTCATCATCTTCAGTGGATCATAGGATTAGCTCCCTCCTAACCCTTGCTTCATGTAGGGGTGCATATAATCGTATCCCTCCATATAACAGATTCCACGCTTCCATCTGCATCCTTATTGTCTTCTACAATATATAATTGGCTCTCTTGTCTAACAGAGTCCACGCTTCCATTTTGTTATCTTCTACAAAACGTCATAAGTCTTTTTCCAATTTCCTCTCGGTTGCTGACTTCTTTCTGTCTTTTCTTCTTCTAAGTATTTTCATGATTGATTCGGATTAATAGCTTTCACATGATTTGTATTTCATCCTTTCATGTGTATTATATAATGATATCCATTTTCATCTTGTTTGTTCTTTCATAGGTATAGTTCTTCTTGGAACACATTATCTTCCAAGAGATAGATATACAAGATATGTACAAAGACGATGAAAACAAGATATGTACAAGAAATAAGGAGAGTGTTGTTACCTTTTTAGAAGAAGTCTCTTCCATCTTGCTTATTCTTCTTTGTAGGTTCCTTTTCTTTGGCAATCGATGCTTCGTGATTCTCCTTCCTTTTCTTTAGCTCGGGACACTAATTCTTGTAGTGACCGTACTTTTGACAGTTGAAGCATTGTACTTTTGAAATGTCTTTCTCTTGATTTGGCTTCCTCCTTGAGCCAAACTTCCTTTTGTTCCTGAAGTTCTTAAATCTTGCTATGAAATCTTGATCTTTGTACTTCTTTTTGGGTTTCTCTCTTGCATTGATCCTTGATTATTCTTGAGCACAGCAAGTCCAAAGTTCTTCCAATTTCGGGTACTCCTTCTTTGTGTTCATGCTTGCGGCAAATGCATCCCATGTCTTGGGAAGACCATTGAGTACTATGTTCACCGATTCCTTTTCCAAAATGGTCTCTCCAATATCTTGTAGTTGATCTCTTAACTGAGAGATCCTTACAAAATATGATGTTATGTTTTCATCATCATTCATCTTCATATCACAGAGCTCATTCTTTAGACTCATAACTTGTCCAATGTTTCTAACTGAAAAGATATTTGTTAGGGCATCATACATCTTCTTTGATGAGTCAAGATGGGAGATGTAGGGTATCAAGTGGTCTTTTATAGAATCCACTATGATACTCATGTCATTGATGTCAACATCTTTGAACTTCTCCATAGCTGCAACGTTCTGTGGTTCCTTCTCTTCTCCTTCTTCAAACTCTAGCTTCACGATCTTTCCTTTCACGATATCCAGTACTTTATTCTTGGCAAGGATGAGGTCAATCCTTGTCTTCCACGCTCTGAAGTTAGAGGCTCCATCTAACTTGTTCTCAGATTTCATAGAGTTAGTCATGGCTGCTTAACTTGGTCAAACCCTAGATTTGACCATAAATTCAAACTTCACGTCTTGGCTTGCTGAGAGTATCAGGAGATGCGCTAGGCTAGGGCACACTGATATGCTCAGAGATTAGGTCAATATCTTCACTTAAGGTGCTTCAACAAGAGGTTTAGGGTTTCTACAACTGCTCCTGCTAGTAACCCTAGCAACAGTGTCTTGGGAGCTACTTATGCTAGTAACCCTAGCGGCATTTCCTCAACAAGCTCAATATCCTAGAGGTTATGTTTCCTTCTAGCATTTAGACTGAATGAAGGAGGTGTGGCCCCATAACCTATTAGAATATAGAAGAATGTGTGATTTTTTTACCATTGACAATACCCTCATCACCCAACCATAGGCCGAAGCCACCCTCTGAGCACCTTAACCTTGACTAAGAATTACTCCAGAAGTAAACCCTAGGTTAGATAGCCAAACAAGATGTAGCGCATATTCCTCCAAGGATAGCGCACCAACAATAGTTGATCAGATAGTCCAAACCCTATCCAAGAGATAGTCCGAGCCAACACTGAAACTACTAGCTGTAGCAGCTACACCTACAGCTCTCCTCCACACGTGCGCACCAAACTAGGAACTGCAGTGCACACCAGTTGTTGTCTGCAATTCTGAGATGTGTCAAAATGAGAACTAGCACCCTGTATTTATACTGGTTCTGCCAGATTTGTTGGGGCCAACTTCTTCTTCTGGATATGTGTATGTTCAGTATATTATTATTATTCATGGTCGACTTCTTCTCTTGGAGGCTAATAACCTAATATAAATTATCTTCTTGAGCCGAAAAGACTTCTAGTGTTATTATCCAACTTATTAGGGTTTCTCTTCCTTCTCGGAGTCTTCTATTCTCATCAAGTTCACATGTGGAGGTAAATACCTCCCACAACTACCATAATATCAACAATAAATTCCCCCATTGTCACTCACAATGGTTGGTGACATTCTCTCAGTGCGACTAAAAGAGGCTAGTGATTCATCCCCCACATGATGTATAGAGGTTGGCGATGATTATCCAACATGGTTGACCAAAGTTGGAGATGTGATGTCAGTATGACTCATGGAGACTAGAGTTGTGCCCCCAACATGACCAATAGTTGTTGGTTGTTGGTATTCAACATGGCTTGTAGAGGTTGTCGACTAATCTCCAACATGACTAGTAGAGGTTGGTGATGTAATTCGAGTATGACTTGCAGTGACTGGACTGGTGGTGGAAGTTAGTTGTGTAATTTGAGACCAAGGTCCCGGGAAAGACTCATTTTGATAAATTGTATACCATGAAAGATTATGGTCTACACCTTGTCCCTACCTGGTAGGGTAGTATCCTCCTCCCAATTGATCCATAGAGGTTTGTACAAGCATCATCACCGAAGAAAATTTCTGTGAAGATAAAAAGGCATGACACGGGTTATTCAGGTTAGGATATATATTTCCCCCATATGAAGGGATTATGTGAAGGGGGTAGCCTGTACCTTAAAATTGATTCCCTTCGTATGAAATACCAAAGGACAGATGGAGCCCTACAATGGGAAGAGTTTTCATAGGAACTGGCATAGAGGATGAAGGATACACATATGGGGTGTAATAAGTAGAATGAACACTCATTTGAGCACTTGATCCAGGAAGGATGAAGCCAATATTGGATCTGTAGGAAGGGAGATTCCAACCTCCCACAGTGAGAGTCGGTTGAGGGATATGAATCCTATCAAACGAAGATGTAGACAGTGGAGCCATAGTGCCCCTGGATCCAAAACCAAGATTCATATAAGCAGGTGAGGGAGAGGATGGAAAGGGTGAATACATGTTTGTCATATCAAGAGGAAAATGATTATATACCCAAGGCATTGACTGAGTATCATAATGATGCATACCATTATGAAACACAAACGAATTCGTCCCCATGAAATGAGTGAATATCATGGGGGAGGTAGCGCTAAATGAGGGAGCCAAAGGGACTCCACTATCCATGACAATGAAAACTCTCGGTACAATAAAAAATCCTAAGGTCAACTAATAATCAAAGAGTACACCAAAATAAAATAAACAAAGGGCCAATATGCACACAAATAGGATAAAGTGGCTGAAATGGGCCTCCCTCCCTAAAGTAGGTATGCCTCACCCAAGAGGGGCTTGAGACTCCTTGCAAAATATCAGAGGTATCAGAATCAGTTATAAGGGCACTCATCGAATTAACAACTAGTCAGTTAGATCCCCCCAAAGAGGTAATCATCCATAAAGGTTGTGTGTTGTCTGACCCTTATCTGACCCAGGGTACTTGCATAATAACCCCTACAAGTAACCTATGTGGTACCTATGTCAAGCAACTAAGAAACCACAGTATAACCGATGTGTAGGTGAACAATCATAAGTTAGGTCTACCGTATGCGCAGGGTAACAAAGACTAAAACCTCGAAAGCACCACATCTCACAGAGGTAAAGGTACTAGAAAGATCCCCATGTACAAATAGATGTCCAAAAATATATCTAAATCTAAGAAGGTATTGGGGGTATATCCCCTCAACCAACCTCACGTGACCTCGTGCTTAACTCCAGTGTAAGTGGATCCTCCTGATGTCACCAATTATACAATGGATTTATCCACTCCCTTAGTCAGACACATATGTTGATTTAATATCCTTGGAGAATTTTACTCACAAAATCCTATTCCAAGGCTCTAAATCCTAAGCTAGTTTGTGCACCATAGAAAATAAAATCATTTCTAATCAATTTTAAATTATCAGCATTTCTTTTAGTGGCCTTTCTTACTCAAAAAAAAGGTGTGGTCGTGAAACTAATGATGTTGTGAATCAACAAGTAAAATAAATGAATATGAATAAAATGCAAAGTCCTAACTTCAATTCCCAATAAATGATAAGCTTTTCAAAATGCAATTTTCAATTTAGTTCTGCAATTGCAAATAAGACACAATATTTCTATACATGTACTAAGATCAATGATAAGGACCCAAAAGATCAAATGTCAACAATGCAAAATGCTTAATATTTTTGTATTTTCAATATAAAAGAATGAAAATGCAAGGATTGAACAACAACTTGATATAAAGATTCTATTGTATGTAAATAGAGACAAACCAAGTAGGATATAAATAAGCAAACACCCATCCCAAGATGCAAGGAAAATCAATGAAAAGGATGATGAGAAAGGAATCGCTCAAAAATTCAACCAAAGAAAGGTTTCCTATCATTCCACAGGCACTTGACAGTCATAACAAAGACCCAAGAAGACTCGGCAACCATCAAAACTTACCTAGAAAAAATCAAACTCAACAACCAAGCAAAAAAGGATGATGTACGTAACTGTTTAGGAGAAAACCACGTATATACGCCTCTTGCAGAAGGACAACACACGTATGTATGTGACTTTTAGGTAAAAACCCGTGTATGTGTGTTAAAACACTTCCATGCTAAGGATAAGGCTAAGAAACTCAGACTCAAAATGAAAAAAGACTATCAAGCAATCAAATGACAAGAAACTCAATATAAACAAGAGAAATCAAAGGAGAAAAACAATCCAAATGCTAAAAAAAAAAAAAAAATCCCTAGTATGGTTGTCAATTCTGTTACAAGAAAAATCTATCTATGGCAAGGGGTAAACCAAAACAGATAGAAATGACTGCAGAAATAAACTCTAATCCTAGGTATTCTATATAAACAAATATGCTAACCAAACAAGATAAAAGCCTACCTCATCCAGAAGTTCGATGAAGTCCATCATTGAGCACTTGACTCAAAGCAATACACCTGAAACTTGTCCTCAACAAACAAGAAACGCAAGCATATGGTGATAATATATAGAGTTAGCACATTCAATAGCATAATCCATCAACATTCATAACAAATATTCCCATGGAATAACAATTCAAATATTTTCAAGATATTAATTGGACGAGAAAAGAGTATTTCTATTAAAGTGTAATCAACAAAAGTGAATGAATTATAAACTTATGTGTTCGCATGGTTCAGAACTAAGAAACTAAGTCCCTTCCAGATGGACCTCCACCACTTCAATCCTCCACCAAAGCCAAGCTCATATAAGAGAGACAATGATTTTCTCAATCAAGTAGGGAAGAGCTTGGGGGCTGAACAATGTGTTTAGACTTAAAAGGACAAAGGCATACAGACTCAATATGAAGTGAAGAATTTATCCAAAGTAAAATTGCTCTCAAAGTTTAATTCTTCTCCACTTTTTCACAGCTTGGATATGGCCCATTTATAGCCTTCAATTGGAACTGAAGAGTCGATTCATGACGTTTCCAATATATGGAAGGTCAAAGATCATGGATCATGTGACGTGACATGGAAAACCGACACTAATTTTTTATTTTGGGCACAAAACCCGATGTACACGGGTTGTAATGGTGCAACCTGTGTATACGCATGATGTATAATAGTTAGGGCGTGTATATGTGGAAAAATATTATTTTTATCTCTGGGATTTGCAAAAAGGGACTTCAAGTCTGCAAAGGTAAATGGAAAAAGGCCTTTTGAGAAAATTTGCATAGGGTGAGGCAAATCTTGCTATAACAAGGTGATCAATAGATTGTGAGAAGAGGATTATTGAAGGTGCACTTGGAGCATTGTTAAGAGGAGCCTGGACCAAGTTCACGGAGCGTCGGCCTGCAAGGATCGTAAGCTTCAATATTTGATTAATGAATAAACGAATCTCTTTTCCTTATCCCAAATGATGATGTTTTATGTATTTTCTTTTATTTATACATAACAATTGATATATAACCCTAATTTATGAATATAAATAACATGTTTGTAGCCTTGCTTTCCTAGTTTTGGATGCAGATCAGCTTTGGGAGGAGACTTGTAGTCTTGGGAACTATAGAGCTTGAGGATATCATCACCAAACGTTAGATAAAAGGTATGGTTACTGATCTTCTCTTCCACTACTTTATGTTCATCTATTTTGGTATGTTTGGGGTAGTGTAGAAACCAGATTGACTTTTAGGGAGTCATTTTCTCTTTCTATACTTTAAACCCTGGTATAGTTATAGGGTGAGTTTCCCACTAGCAGGATTTGTGTGCATAGATGCATTGTGCAACTCAATGTCTACATGCCACCATATTTGACTGGAGCACCACGATGCTCACATGTACGGAAAAAAAAACTGACATACTTCCAAATAAGAACAAACAATAATTTTGAGGTTTGGGACCATGTTGTGCACTTTCTTTTTCGAGAGAGTTTCAAGCCTTATCCTGCGAGAGACAGTACGAGGCCATATTTCCTACTTTCCAGCATTATGCATGTGGGCATATTTTTTGCCTCGGCAATGTGCATGGAGGGTGTAGGAGGAATTTGACGATAATTTATTTGATTGGTGGGCCCGTCAAATTCTTGTGATCAAAGACTACCGCTACTCATGATAATTTTCATGAGGGATACCGATATGCCTATGCCCCCTTGCGAGGAGCACGGAGAGATAGGTACACATTACTTCATATTTTAAAGTTATTTTATTTTTAATTTTTTGAATATTATCCTTTTTATGGTAACGTCAAAATACTAACTTAGTAATCTATTATATACAAACGTGGGACCAATACGACCAGTCAACTTCTCCAGGACCAGGCGTCATCCTCGATAGGATGTTGTACTAGCAGCAACAAGAGGACCAAAAACCACAGGAGGACCACCAGCTGGAGAGGTTGAGTGTAACACCCCTATTTCCCCCAGCTTGTAATTAATCATTAATCATAATCACCATGGTATGGCATGAGAACAATGTAAATGTACTATTTTTTGAATTGCAAACAACTAGCTATGGGGGCAAAGCCTTGAAAGTATTGGTCATGATATCACTAGAGGAAAGAATGTGAAAACTATAAGAGAGGGTTCATTATATCGAATGAACCAAAATTTCCCTTGTTGAGGATAACAAACTTCCTTCGGTTCCCAAGGAGGAATCGGTTAATGAAGAAAGGATCGGTGTTTGAACCATCAACCACCCTCATGAATGGAAGCATATTCTAGCTGCAAAAGCTCAACCAGAAGTACCACAGGGTCCTACAGACCCAGACTGACCTGATTTCCCTTCTAACAGAAGGAACAAGATAGGAAGGATAACCTTCTCAAGAAAAGATATGCGTGAAAGGCGTGAAAAGAATAAAAAGGGAAGAGAAGAGAACACAGGGAGCTCTCTAGTGGAGAATGGGACCTGAGCAGAAGGCCGCAAGATTGATGCTAAGGAAGTATCTGATAAACTTCACAGAAGCTGTGAAAGAGAAAGGACCTTTGGGAATTGGCATAAATTCCCTAGTGATATCATGGCTTGGCACGAGGGTGGCTAGAGCTCTAAGAATAAATGCCTCTAAGCCTATGGTTGGGTGGAAAGGAAGACACCCACAGTCAACTAGTTGGCTACAACTTGTAATACATAAGTGTTCTCATATCCTATGTAATTAGACTATAACTGTATATTAAAGTTAGATATCCTATGAACGTTGCAGGGATGTGCACGTTTGCTTGATGACTAGATTGTATCCCTTTATCTTTGCTTAATTGTATAGTTAAGAAAGTAAGGAACTATATAGTTTGTATATGTAAATTCTTGGGCCCTATAGTGGCTCAACTTTAAGAAGATGAACTATGACTTCGTCGACCTTGGACATACTTTCCCTGTATGCATGTTGATACTCCCAGTTGTTTGAGTCTCCTAGGGAAAAGGGAGTTTGTTCAGCTCATGAGAAAGAGTGCAAAGCGCGCACCAGTGCCTAAGTCCTTCAGAACTAATGAAACTCAGGAAGGATGGCGAGATTTAAGTCTCAAAAGGGAAGATCCTTTTGTTTGGAAAGATGAGCGAACAAGATTTGTTCGGGAGGACGCAAGGTCTGTCACAACCATTGGATTTGGAGAAGGAGTGTAGGTGTTAACTCCTCGACTCCTTCAGTCTTCGCGAGTTCAGAGAACTTTGGTATTCGTCGTAAGAGAGATGGATCCTCCAAATTTCTAGAGCTCAAAGTTAATCTGGGTTGTAGATATGAGGACGCTCGGGAACTATCCCAACTGTCGGATCTATGATGTGGTCAGCCCGTCGTTTACCGCTTCGGGAGGATAGGGGTGTTGTAACGTCAAAACCCCCAAAGGCCGGAGTCGCAAATTAATGTGGACCATGGATATAAGGATCCTTCGGGATCCCTCATAGCTATCGATATATAGGGGATGTGTGGCTCTAGATCCTTTAGTCTGGAGACTGAGCACTCTGTGGAATTTGAGGGGTGGTGTGTCGAGAAGCTTTGAAGCCTGAAGTAGTGAGAGCCATCGATTTGAGGATGCTTCAGGACTTTTCCAAACTATCAGATCTGGGCTCTGGTCAACCCGGCGCTGACCAAGTCCGGAAGAAAAGAGGATTTTTCATTGCAAAAATACCAAAGGCCAGAGTCGTGAAGTAACGTTAGTCGTGAATCTATGGAATCACATGGCTGTATCTCGACCGTGAGATTTGAGGGATGTTAGAAGGATGTTAGTCAGGTGTGATGTATCAAGTCGACGTCACCAGGGTGACGTGGACCCACGATCGATGTTCCACATATCATCTCGATCTATGATTTTTGTAGAATCTATATGCCTATTGGAACATGACACGTGTAACCTCTTTCCCTTCTATGTTTCAACCCATGTTACATGCCCGCCTAGCCAAAGTGGTTGGTGAAGTGACTGGAACTCCCAGAGTTTGGGACTTCAGGACTCTAGAGGATTTGGGGTGTAGCATAATAGAGGGACCCAAAAGGCCCGAAGGTTGGAACCACATGCTAAGCTTATAGGACTTCGAGAGTTCGGGACTCCAAAAGGTTTCATGCATAGACAGTAAGGAGGTGTTCAACGCCGAAGTGGCGAAGTTCCTACTAGCCTGCATGTTAGACACCCTGGTGTTAGACAAATATTGAGTCTATTCATGGGATCGAACGGTGGATGGACTTCCACTATGGATTAAGGAACTTGGAGACAATACGTGTGAGTTGGATTCACGTGGACATTACGTGGCCCTCAAGCAATGAACGCCCGAAGAAATTTGGAAAGACGTAACTTGTAACCCAAAGCTCGGATTTAAGCTTGATATCAGTCATTAGAATGCTACAGGTAAGTAGAAGAGAATGAATACCTCAGACAAAGCATTTGAGATGTTAAGGAGAATGAAATTTTGATGCCCCATCCCTAGGAAAGTTACTCAGGGGTCGAGTGTGTTACAAATTGGTATCAGAGCACGGAAACAACACTTGGTGTGCTTGGGATCATGCACAAGTCGTATGAAAATATTTTTGGAGGACTTTAAGGGGTAACATCCTATCTTACCGCATTCCTAAGAGGTTTATTCAAACCTATACCAAATAGAGAAATGAAACTCGTTGTTGTTTATATATGTTTTGGTGTTTCCAAATAAAGAAAATGACTTCACTAGGAAATTGTATGTGTTGTTGTACATTCATAAGATTTGGTTACCAAGGCTAAGATGAGCCTGTGGAGAATATTACTGCCAAACATAAATTTTCTGCATAAATTCCTCGAGTAGAAGGATGTAGATTAAAATACAGTTGGGATTTTACCCAATGAAATTGAATCATGCTATTATGTGGCAAAGGAAGCCTATCATTTCTTTGGTAAATGATAGTCGATCCTACAGGATTGGGATTATGCTGATGGGTACTAATAGCAAGACTTGGATGTGAACGGATGGAAAGGATATGTAGTAGTAATAATTATTTCTTTAATTAAGGGTTAAACCTTGTATATGTGTATAATCCCTCATAATCAGAGGAATGAGTCTAGTGACCATTCTCTGAAAAGAGAGAGCATGCACAACTCTTACGATTCGAAGGGAACTGAGAAACGAATTTTGTTTATGTGTACAGGAATTGTTGGGTAGGTTTTTTTCTAATCAAGATGATAAACAAAGCTCTAGAAAAATAGAGTGATTGAGTGAGAAATCACAGTAGCCTCCCTTGCTTGGTGGATATGAAACTAATCTACCATAATTATTGTGGGAGGAGGAGAGTGGCCTTCGTCCCTAATTGTTGTTGAACATAAGGAAGAATTCTAGGTGTAATGGTTAAGACTGATTTTGACCTAAAGATACTCTGGATTTCTGAACTAGAATACTTTGTAAGTAACATAACTCAAAATTGCTTTTGGGCTTTAAGGGAATAGTCCAAATGTTATTAGACATTAAAAAATTATTATAATTAAGGTAAATGGTTGATTAAATGTTGATCCTGAATGTGGTAAAGGAAGTGTTGGGGCACTTCTAGAAGCCCAATGGATCATATTGACATCTAGTGGTGGATGGTAGCCATATAGATATAGTTTGATCCCAGTGAAGGGAATCTAGAAAAGGATTTCCTTGATCGGAAGGTCTCTTGATCAAGACCAGTTAGAAGCTAGATTGGTTTTTTTATCAACTTAGGCATGGTTATAATTTCCCAGACTGTATTTATGAGTGGGAAATGTTTTCATGAAAGTTGAGGAAATAGTGTTTTCTTGCTGGTTGTTATCGCATAGAAAGGGAAACATAGTTATGACTATGTCTGTTAAACTATCAGGTGGATATCTTGTGAATAACTGCAAGCTCTCAACTGAGAGGGAAGCTCAATGTTGAGTGTCCCTATAAGGCTTGTCATAAGGATGGCAACAATATCCTTGGAGAAGAATCTGGAATTCTGATATGTCCATGTGCATGTATGAGATGGAAAGGGTGCAAGCAATGAGCTTGCATGATGAATGTTTGGCTAGGTTTGTATGTGTTTGAATGCATGGGTTAATGCATTGTGAGGCTTCTTGACATGAAGACTGGTATTAATACCAATTAGTTATGAAAGATATTAAATGTGCAAGTGGTGCACATGCATGATGTAAGGATAAATATATACTAAAGTCACAATATGGTTGAATTGATGAGTGATATGTAAGGCAAGAATTGCACTTGCCAAGATTAAGTGAATACCATGGATGCATGGTGTTGACGATTAAAAACGTCAATGAAGTTTTTCCTGCAAAGTGTTGCTAAAGCCTACTATTATAAAAGTTAAATAATACTAGTAGGTGGGACCCGCTTGTAGATTGGAGATCAGGTCTGGTCCTTATTTGACGTTTGTGTTGATGTTCGTCATTGCTTAAATGGTTGATGAGATCTTGTTCTTATTGGTTATGGATTGGAATTATGAGGTATTGGCTATTTATGTTACTACGTCCTATTCTATTCATTGATACCATTTCTATATGTTCCTAGGACATCTGCACAACAAACATATTAGCAAAAATACATAAAAGGCAGTTTGGAGAAAGGAAAAAATACTATAGCAAATGCAAAAGGAACTCTGAAATTTTACTATACTACATTCATGAAAGGTTAAAATGATTATTCTTAGATCCTAGCTAACAATTTAATGGTCATGCGATTTAATTGAGTTATATGGTCGATATACATATGGTATATTTTGGAAGGACAGGATATGGGTGGCGCATTTTGACAAAGTGATAGATACTAATGGTTATGCGATTTAACTGTGTTATATGGTATGTGGTTGATTTATGTATGGCATAAGTTAACGAATATGATGGTCGCGCTATTGGATTTTAATGAGGTGATGGTTTCGATACATGGTTTGATTAATGGTGTTAATGAAAAACTTGTTGGCATGTACTAAGGAGTTAATGGACTGTGGGTGGAGGTGATGTGCATTTACTTCATGTCACCTTTACTCCTTCCATTGGCCGCCACCCTAGTCGGGCTATTTTTCAACCTTGTTGTTGTGGTTATGCTTCGATTTCTTCGTGGAACCGCTCGACCAACTCGCATTTTAAGGTGTTCGATTACATGTATGTCTTTTTTTGGCCATTCATGAGTGTGCTCTAGTTATGAAATGATTATTGGCTCGGGTGTATTGGTCTTTGCTTTCTTTAAGTATTGAAATTGTGTAAAATTATGATTTTGGGATGGAGCGTTGATGGTTTTCTCTGCAATAATGTTGAATTCGTAGTTTTATTGGTCATTCTAGGTGTTAGCAACCATTAGGGATCTCTATTACCTTTGTTGGTTTAGTTGGAGGGTTTTTGTTTGGTCTAGGGTGGTTGGATGCCCTCACGCATTTGTATCATTATGTCTATTATTTGGATTTTGTGGGGTTTAATGGTTGGAATCACTCTATGTCACTGTGTTCTGTTCACTTGAGCATTGGTTTTTTTCACCATTAAAGGTTGTGCATTGGGTTATTTGGTTCTTTATCATCCTTGTCTTCACTTCAACGTTGTGGTTGATTGATTGGAGAGCCATGAGGGTTATACCCTATGTGTGTTAAGTATCACTGCCAGGCTGAATTGGAGCCTCAACCTTCTATTTTAGCCCTCCTTTCATGGGATTTGTTACATTTCCACAAATTAGTTGTGGTTCTCTTTGTGTATGCATTGTTGGTCTTGGAGGATTTCCCCGTTGAAAGGAGTTGACTCTAGCTTTCCATGTTTGGTCACAGAGCAAACCCTTAACTCTATAGGTCTGAAGGTTGATAGAGAAGACCGATGTGACCTGTCAGGCTTACTACCCGGTTATTGTTGGATGGTTTTGTATTGTCGACAAAATTGGGTACATGCTTGACCAGTTGGTCATGTGGAAATCGTGTTGGTTTTGATGTCTCGTCACTTCATGTGTTATTACATTGGATAAACCCTGCATTGTTAATTGGGCAGTTCAAAGTACACAGTCACTCTCCTTTTGTTTGATAATCCAGTATGGTTTTAATTAAGAAGGTTACAACCTCGCTTCATGTCGATGTGTGGGTATGTGTGGTTGCCACAACATGGTAGGTCGATTGTTGACTGTTACGACAGTCCAAGTATAGGATCAACATTGAATTGGTTGATTGGTTGATACACAGTCACTGTATTTTCGCACTAAGATTATTTGGATGTTTTATTTGGCATTGGTTACAATTGCTTAACGATGCTCGCGCATACTGCATTGTGTGTATGGTGTTCCTACGCCATGAATAAATGGTCATTGTAACTATGATTTGTTTTGTTGGGGCCAAATGGTTATTGCAACCGAAATGATTGTAGCAAATCCATCCACTGTATGAGTTATGGTTATTTGATTGCATAATTATAGTGAGACTGGGTCCTACACAACATGGTTGATTGCAATTTTATTAAATTGAAGCAATACTGTATTAGATTGATGGCTCAGCATGATGGGTTGAGTTAATACTATGACTATGTGTTTAAAATTATAAAATGGGAATGTCGCATCGTGTTGTTTTGGGTCGCTGCCCATTGTGTATGATATGGATAGTTTCAGGTTGTGCACTCAGAGATAGTCACGGTGTTTTAAGCATGAATTTGTTGCAATTCAATTATTGGTTTTATTAAGTCATGCATGTTGTTGTTGCCTCGTTGTGTTGGAAAGATATCCCAACATTTTGATTATTTAGAGTCACGTTGAATTGAGCTTGTACAGTCATAGGATTACACTTGTGTTTATTGATTTATTTCATGTTTCCTACAGCATGGCATGAGTTGGAATCGTGGCTGTTGTCTGTTTGTTTAAAATGATGAGTCTGGGTTTTACAACTCAAATCTCAATTATTGAGTTGGTTGTCCACTATGTTTGTTTAACGAATATCATGCATTTTAAATGACAGGCCCGTGCAATGACAGTATGACTTCAATATAAATTTTGAAACACAATTTTTGAGTGTATTTGTTGATTGAATTAATGTGTGGGAAGTGGTTGATTCTGATGATTAACAGAATGGAAATGGATACTATTTGAGAATTTTTATAAAATGAAAATTGGATAAATAAAAGGAACAGAACTCCATTACAGATTGTGTGGAATGCATATTGTCTTACTATGTTAGATATTTGATTATGAACAGTGGAATAGGTAATACACAGTGATTGTTATTGGGTCACAATGATCGTTTGGTTGGTGCATCTCCTTTTAACAAAATAACTATATGGATTACTTGATTAATTTTGTGAATAGTAACCGCTCTCATTCCCCATCATTAATTTTCTTTTCTCTAATTATAACCCCATCACCTTCCCACATTCAATTTTCACTCCCTATTCTAAAATTGATTATAGTCAAGAAAAATTATGTGTTGAAACAGTTGGCAGTAGCAGTGTCTTGGTTGAATTACAATGATGTTTTCCTTGGTTTGCAGTTTATTGTTGTTGTCGTTGAGTAGTATCTATATTTTCCCCCCTTCATCATATCATGTTTCGCTCAATACAAACCCCTCACATATCCCAGGACCCTTTATTCACCCCCTGCTCATTGACAAACAATAAAACAATTTGTATGGATTGGATTGCAAGAGTCTGATACATTGTTGAGCCAAATCTATTTCCTATTTTTAAGAGTTGTCATGTATGGTTATTTAAAAGACTATTTTCTATTCAATCATGCATGCAGGAAAGATTTTTTTTGAGCCGAGGTAGCCATGGCCAAGGAAACAGAGGGAGAGGTAATTGGAACAGAGGCCCAAGAAGGCCAATGTTCTCCATACATTTCAATGTTGAATCAAAAGAGCTTGGCCAATTGTTTCAGTTAGGATTTTTCAACTAGATTGGGCAAGGAGTGGTCCAACCTAGGCCTGAAAGGCCTCCTTTCCAAATCCCGCAAGCCCTCGATATCCTTGTACCTCATCACATCTCATTGCAACCTAACATCCCTGAAAATGATGGATGGCAAGAGATTGTCCACCCAACAGTCTCCCAACATTGTGGCTGGCCTAATTTATCCCTACCTTCTCCTCCGCCTATTAACCCCATTGTTCAAGATGCCCCCCATGTTGGATTACTAAGATGTGGGGTGAATCACTAATAGCGTAATTATAATCATTTTTCTTCAAATGTTATATCAATGTAGAATTATTATCCAATAATGAGCAGTAATAAATAAACAATCACACGCATACACAGTACACCAATGTTTTACGTGGAAAACCAAATTGGGAGAAAACCATGGAATGTTTTTTCTTATATGTCTTGAAGAATTACATTCATTGGAAGCACCAACTTCCTTTGTTTTCCAGCTGCAACTGGAAGGGGGCTCCAACCCCCTATTTTCTCAGGCTACAACCTAAGGGAAGCTTCAACTCCCCAATTCTCTCGCTACAACTAGAAGGAGGCTACAACCCCCAATGTTCTCTGGCTACAACCGGAAGGTGGCTACAACCACCTATCCTTGCCCCATTCTGCAACCCTGAAGTAGAAGCGAAATGATGGAAACACTGTCACACTATCACTATGATATATACCGTTGTAAACTTGTACCAATAAATCTGAACCATGCATCAACCTGTACCATAAACAAGTGCATCAACCATGCACCAACCTGTAATCAACCTGTACCATAAACAAGT
>JZKD02S0414418.1:168811-195812 GCA_000966675.3 Picea glauca
TAAGGGGACCACTTTGGAGTTCATCCATTTGTGCACCTTATCAATCATGATAAGACAATAATGACTCATCTATACATTTTTCCAACAATGCATCATATACCAATGAAACCACATCAATCCATCTTCATCATGTATCCATGAAAACTCATTGATCCATCTTCATCATATCAATGACAACTCATTGATCCATATTCATCTATGCATTCTCATCAAGGAAAATACATATTACACTACATAAATCATCAATCAATCAATCCTTTGGCATCAATCAATGAATTGACATCAATCAATCAAACCATTGGCATCAATGACAACATGATCCAACAACATCTTTCTTTTTCTGATATTGATTCTTTGACTATTTTATTCTTAATGACTGTTCATGTTGCAAGGCAGCCCAATATTGAGCCGGGACCTCAAGATCAGACCAGCATTGATTTGAATTTGTTTAATACCATCTTAGACACCTCCAACACCTGTGTTGAGCTTAACCATTCTCGGGTAGCAATTGAACGAGATATTAGTGCTCAAGAACAATTGGAAGCTAGACGTATACAACCTAGAAATCAATAATAAACTTGTTGTTTCTTCATTCTTGGCCTTTCTTTCATGTCCTTAGACTCTCGTGCTTCTAGAAGAATAAGAAGCTTGTCACCTGAAACCAATCCTATTTCTAAAATAGGAAGAAGAAACAATGTGTTGTCTTCCCAACAAAGTTCTCTAAGGAGGACTTTATCTGATTCATCCAATTCATATTTATTTCCCTCATCTATCATCCACGGGATGGCATCTAGTGGTGGCTCTGGTGGCACTGGAAGTGCTCCATGTTCTCAATATTCATCGTCATCAGTGATTGCTAGCTTATATATCCATCATATCCCTATACAATATCCTACAAACCCCACCAAAGTCATTAAAAATTATGGCCTTTTTCTGTTCAAAGAAGACGCTACAACCACATTGTGGCATGTGTCTTCTCCTCTTAAACTAGCACATGCTACTCGTACACTTTCGAAGTTTAAAGAGAACCTGCCTAAGTTTTCAGGAAATAACACTGTTAATACAAATGAACCCCTAGTAGCATTTTCTAATGCTTGTCATAATATAGGGACCAACGACAATGACAATTTCATGTGCTTGTTCGTCAATTCCTTGGAAGGAAACGCTATGACCGAATTCTTTGACCTTCCTCCTAAGATTTTGTCTACTTGGGAGGATTTAATATATTGGTTCCAGTCCACTTATGGGAAATACAAAATCCCCACCGATAAGTTAATGGAATACAATAATGTCACCTATAAGAATGGTGAGACCATAAAGTCTTTCAACTTTCATTTCACCAAGTTATACAATCAAATCCCCGAACTTATCCGCCCTCAGAACCAAGCCGCTTGCATGCATTACTACAATGCATTGCCTTCCTCCTACCATCATAGGCTTGAGGGAAAATCCATTGATAATATCGGTTCTACTCTGCATGCTTGTTCAAAGTATGAAGAACAACTTGAAATAATTGGTCTTCCCCAGGGAGAATCAGTTAGACAGATAGACATGTCCTCTCTATTACATCTAGTACAATATATGAACAACCATATGATAGCGTTTGATCGGAAGGGTATTGTCTCAGATATCCTGCATCGGAGTTGGTGTAACTTTTGCAAGGAACACCACGAGGAAACCACATGTGAGGTAAAGAAGAATGCCAGAGATAAGATCTTTAGTAAAAGATTAGAAGCTACTATCGTCGTCCTAGATTTTGCAGAACCAGAAGATGTCATGGTTATCAATACTAGGAACAAATCATATGCTCCCAAGGGAAAATTTTATCCTCCCCGCAGTTCTTCTAGCCCGAGCTCATCCTCAACCGTTGCTACTCTCCAGGTTCCTAAGATTCTTGAGATTCAAGGAGTCACTCCCCCTCTCCCCTCTTCCAAGTACAATATATTGAATGAGTTGGCCAACATCAAATAAGATGCAACCCTCCTAGACATGGTTGTTGTCCCTGAAGAACGGATGCATCTGAAACAATTCATGGAAGGAAAAGATTTCGTTGTAGCCAATCTTTCTGAAGAGGTAAACAAAGAGGATTCTTTTGTAAATAAATTAGTTGTACATAACTTTAGATACCCTGTAAAAAAATCCCCCTTTTTATATTTCTGTAAAGAATATGGATAAGATTGCCCATTCTTGCCTCATTGATGGAGGTTTGGGCCCAAGTGTGATGTCGAAGATTATTATGGAAAAGCTAGGCTTGTCATGTACAAATGAAAATGCCAAAAGCATGCTCTCCTATAATAGTCTACAAAAAACAACCATAGGCGAGATTAAGGATGTGACCTTGTTTTTATGCGCTCATCCTGAGATAAGGACAACCCTCAGCATTCAGGTAATTGATATGCATGTAAGAAATTACTCAATTATCTTGGGAAGATATTGGCAAGCCTTAACAGGTGGATACCTCTCACTTGACGAGACACATTTATCCATTCCTCGGAATGGTAAGAAAATTATAATCCTTAGAGAGGGAATAATTTCACCCTACATAGAGAGTGTTCCATAATCTAGTGTAAACTATATCGAAGAGGACCTAGGAGTGTATCCATATTTGCTGAAGAGGATAATATTCCTTTGGAAAGAATTGATTTAGATGATGATATGTGGCATATGCACTTTGATGGTTCACACTCTAATGAAGGTAATGGGGCTGGCATTATTTTGGTTTCCCTTGCAGGAAGAATTCATAATATGTCTTACAGGTTAGAGTATACTTGTACAAACAATGTCGTTGAATTTAAAGCTTTATTATTAGGCATTGAGAATGCCCTTAATCTTGGTTGTGGTCACCTTTCAATTTTCGAAGATTCTGAGCTTGTTATGAACCTGATACGTAAGATATGCTCTCCTAGAAACAAGTTGATGGAACGATACACCCATGTTGTTTGGGCACTTGCCTCAAAGATTTTATCTTTCAACATCACTCGTATTAGGAGGTAGTTGAATTATATGGCTGGTTGGTTAACTATCTTTACAACTTCTCTTAAACAACAAATTGTGCATCACATGCTTGATTGTTCTTTTCAATCTCTATATTGTTCAAATATCCCTGGCAATGTAGGATCTTGGTAGGCCCTCCCTAATGATGAGAGCATTGATGCTCCCATCCAAGATGAAACTTTTAAGCATGAGGAAATTATATCCATAGAAAACAATAAGATTCCTAAGAGCTTGAATCCTCTTGAAAGTTCATTTTCATCGAGTGATGTAGGAAATAAAGAACAACAGAAAGAAGAGGAGTTACGAAAGAAGTTGGTTGAAACCATCTCCATGAACATTAGGACACATGGATCTTCAACGAATGTTAAAATAAATGTCCAATGTTCTGATAAATAAGAAATGAGGTATGTCGAGATACTCGATGGATTTCAAAATGTTTTTGCTTGGTCTTATGAGGATCTTCGTGGTTTTGATCCTGGTCTTATTCAACATACTATGAAATTAGCTAGGCAAAAAAAGGGACTTGTTAACTTTGTACTTAAAGTATATTTTCAGAGGGAGTTGGAGAATTTCTTAAGGGCTGGGATTATTTTTTCAATCCACCCTGAATGGGTTTCCAACTGGGTACCTATTTTGAAGACCACTGATCATATTAGAAATTGCATTAATTTTAGAAATTTCAGGCAAGCTATTATGAGAAATCCTTTTCCTCCTCTCAGTATGGAAATGGTTCTACAGCAAGTTGTAGAGTCACAGTTAGGGCCCTTACTTGACAGTTTGTCTGGTTGCAAGAAAATCAAGGTAAAAGGGGCAGATGCTCACAAAACCACTCTTATCACTCATGGGGGTACCATGTCTTACCAATGTCGTCTTTCTAGGTTACTTGATACAAGTATTGCTTTTAAAAGACCTATGCACACAACTTTCAATGAATTGGTCAGTCTCCATCTTTATCTTGATGATATAATTGTGTGCGTCAAGGAACTGATAATTACACCAGACTTCCAAGTGTTGGGTCCTTTCCAAATTTCTTTTGACTTAGACACTAACTCTTACATTTTAAAGGATTTACAGAAGCAATTGTTTTCCTACAACGCTAACAGCCCTCACTTGAAATATTGCGAGGGACCAATGTGAAAAGTTCTAATGATGTCTGGATTTTTTCTATACTAGTAGCCTAGCTCTGCTTTCATTTTTTGTGCTTCTTTTTCTGTTGACTTCATCTTTCTGAGTTAAACATTTTCTTGTTATCTTCTTCATTTTTGTCTTTTATTGTTGTTGTTTTAATTTCTACTTTGTTAATTTTGTTATGATTTTTGTCCTTGTCATCTTTTACTTAATTTGTTCAAAATAAGATGTTGGATCAATTCTTCCAGAGTGACATTCCTGTGAAGCATTGTTAGTCAATAACAATCAAGCTTACACAATTGTTATGATGTCTCCTCTAAAGGACCCTTGAAATTGTTATATATTTCCACTGTTGTCTTTTAAAGAATTGGTTTTCTCCCGCTTCTTCTTGCCATTTCTCCATCCATTGATATTTTAAGAGCAAGTCTAAAAAAAAATCTCCTTAAAGTTGAGAAAAGATTCTAATCGAATGATTACGCATACAGTGGTAGAAACCCCTCATACTTTACATTTTTCATGAATTATTCCCAAATTCCCGGTCATCTTCCCATTAAATCGATTCACTTCCCCCTGTTGCATAATCTTCCTAATTATATCTTCTTGACCTGTTGTTCTTGGTCTGTGAAACCATGAGTTTTGAGTTCTAAATCTGTTGACAACAAATTTCCCTGTGGAGTCTCCAGTTTGTTGATGATTAAAAACGTCAACAAAGTTTTTCCCACAAAGTGTTGCTAAAGCCTACTATTATAAAATTTAAATAATACTAGTAGGTGGGACCCCCTTGTAGATTGGAGATCAGGTTTGGTCCTTATTTGATGTTTGTGTTGATGTTCTTCACTATTTAAATGGTTGATGAGATCTTGTTCTTATTGGTTATGGATTGGGATTATAATTTATTGGCTCTTTATGTTACTACGGACTATGTTATTCATTGATATCATTTCTATATGTTCTTAGGACACCTGCACAACAAACATATTAGCGAAAATACATAAAAGGCAGTTTGGAGAAAAGAAAAAATACTATAGCAAATGCAAAAGGAAAAGGGATCTAACTCTGCAATTTTACTATACTACATGCATGAAAGGTTAAAATGATTATGGTTAGATCCTAGCTATCAATTTAATGGTCATGCGATTTAATTGAGTTATATGGTTGATATACATATGGTATATTTTGGAAGGACGGGATATGGGTGGTGCATTTTGACAAAGTGATAGATACTAATGGTTATGCAATTTAACTGTGTTATATGGTACGTGGTTGATTTATGTATGGAATAAGTTAAGGAATATGATGGTTGCGCTATTGGATTTTAATGAGGAGATGGTTTTGATACATGGTCTGATTAATGGTGTCAATGAAAAACTTGTTGGCATGTACTAAGGAGGTAATGGACAGTGGGTAGAGGTGATGTGCATTTACTGCATGTCACCTTTACTCCTTCTGTTGGCCGCCACCCTGGTCGGGCTATTGTTCAACCCTGTTGTTGTGGTTATGCTCAGATTTCTTCGTAGAAGGGAACCGCTTGACCAACTTGCGTTTTAAGTTGTTCGATTGCAGGTATGTCATTTTTTGGCCATTCATGAGTCTGCTCTAGTAATGAAATGATTATTGGCTCAGGTGTATTGGTCTTTGATTTCTTTAAGTATTGCAACTGTGTAAAATTGTGATTTTGGGATGGAGCGTTGATGGTTTTCTCTGCAATAATGTTTAAGTCATAGTTCTATTGTTCATCCTAGGTGTTAGCAGTTATAAGGGCTATTTGTTACCTTTGTTGGTTTAGTTGGAGGGTTCTTGTTTGGTCTAGGGTGGCTGGCTTTCCTCACGCATTTGTATCTCTATGTCCAGTCTTTGGATTTTGTGGGGTTTAATGGTTGGAAGCACTTTGTGTCACTGTGTTATGTTCACTTGAGCATTGGTTTTTTTCACCATTAAAGGTTTCATAGTGGTTATTTGGTTCTTTCTCGACCCTGTCTTCACTTTAGCATTGTGGTTGTTTGATTGGAGAGCCACGAGGGTTATACCCTGTGTGTGTTAAGTATCATTTCTAGGCTGAATTGGAGCCTCGCCCTTCTGTTTTAGCCCTCCTGTCACGAGATTTGTTACCTGTCCATGAATAAGTTGCGGTTCTCTTTGCGTATGCACTTATGGTATTGGAGGTTTTCCCCGTTGAAAGGATTTGGCTCTATCTTTCCCTGTTTGGTCACAGAGAAAACCCTCAACTCTATAGGTCTGAGGGTTGATAGAGAATACCGGTGTGGCCTATCAGGTTTACAACTTGATTATTGTTGGATGGTTGTGTATTGTCAAAAAAATTGGGTAGAGGCTCGCCCAGTTGGTCATGTGGAAATCGTGTTGATTTTGATGTCTCGTCACTACCTGTGTTATTACATTGGATAAACCCTGCATTTTTAATTAGACAGTTCAAAGTACACAGTCACTCTCCTTGTGTTTGATAATCCAGTATGGTTTTAATTGAGAAGGTTATGGCCTCACTTCATGTCGATGCATGGGTATGTTTGGTTGCCACAGCATGGTAGTGCGGTTGTTGATTGTTACGACAGTCCAAGTATAGGATCAACATTGAATTGGTTGATTGGTTGATAAATAGTCACTATCTTTTCACACTAAGATTATTTGGATGTTTGATTTGGCATTGGTTTAAATTACTTAATGATACTCGCGCATACTGCATTGTGTGTATGGTGTTCCTATGCCACGAATAAATGGTCATTGTAACTATGAGTTGTTTTGTTGGGATCAAATAGTTATTGCAACCAGGATGACTGTAGCAAATCCATCCATTGTATGCATTATGGTTATTTGATTGCATCATTAGATATGAGCCCGAGTCTTACACAGCATGGTTGATTGTAGTTTGATAATTTGAAGCAATACTGTATTAGATTGATGGCTCAGCACGATGGGTTGAGTTAATATTGTGACTGTGTGTTTAAAAGTGTAAAATGGGAATGTTGCATCGTGTTGTTTTGGGTGGATGCCCATTGTGTATGATATGGATAGTTTCAGGTTGCGCACTCAGAGATAGTCATAGAGTTTTAGGCATGAATTTGTTGCAATTCGATTATTTGTTTTATGAAGTCAGGCATGTTGTTGCTACCTCGTTTTGTTGGAAAGATAGCCCAACATTTTGATTATTTAGAGTCGCGTTGAATTGAGCTTGTACAGTCACAGGATTACACTTGCATTGATTGATTTATTTCATGTTTCCTACAGCATGGCATGAGTTGGAATCATGGTTGTTGTATTCTTGTTTAAAATGATGAGTCTAGGTTTTACAACTCAAATCTGAATTATTGAGTTGGTTGTCCACTATGTTTGTTTAATGAATATCATGCATTTTAAATGACAAGTCTATGCAGTGACAGTATGACTTCAATATAAATTTTGAAACACGATTTTTGAGTGTATTTGTTGATTGAAGTAATGTGTGGAAAGTGGTTGATTATGATGATTAACAAAGTGGAAATGGTTACTATTTGAGAATTGTTATAAGATGAAAATTGGATAAATAAAAGGAACAAAACTCCCTTACACATTGTGTGGAATGCATATTTTCTTACTGTGTTAGATATTTGATTATGAATAGTGAACTAGCTAATACACAGTGATTGTTATTGGGTCACAATGATCGTTTAGTTGGTGCATCTCCTTTTAACAGAATAACTATATGGATTACTTCATTAATTTTGTGAACAGTAACCGCTCTCATTCCCCATCATTAATTCACTTTTCGCTAATTACAACCCCATCGCCTTCCCACATTCATTTTTCACTCCCTATTCTAAATTTGATTATAGTCAAGAAAAATTATGTGTTGAAACAATTGGCAGTAGCAAAGTCTTGGTTGAATTACAGCGATGTTTTCCCTAGTTTGCAGTTGATTATTGTTGTCCTTGATCAGTATCCATATTTTCCCCCATTCATCATATCATGTTTTGCTCAATACAAACCCCTCACATATCCCAGGACCCTTTATTCACCCCCTGCTCATTGACAAATAGTAAAACAATTTTTATGGATTTGATTGCACGAGTCTGATACATTGTTGAGCCAAATCTATTTCATATTTTTAAGAGTAGTCATGTATGGTTATGTAAAATACTATTGTCTAATCAATCATGCATGCAAGAATGAGTTTTTTCAGCTGAGGTGGCCATGGATGAGGAAACAGAGGGAAAGGTAATTGGAACAGAGGCCCAAGAAGGCCAAGGTTCTCCATACATTTTGATATTGACTCACAAGATCTTGTCCAATTGTTTCAGGTTGGAATTTTCAACTGGATTGGGCAGGGAGTGGTCCAACCTAGGCCTGAAAGGCCTCCTTTCCAAGTCTCGCAAGCCCCCGGTATCCCTGTACCTCCTCACGTCTCATTGCAACCTAAGGTCACTGAAAATGATGGATGGCAAGAGATTGTCCACCCGACAGTCTCCCAACATCGTGCCTGGCCTAATTTATCCCTACCTGCTCCTCTGCCCATTAACCCCATTATTCAAGATGCCCCCCACTCACAAGTGCATTCCTCTCATGCTAGAAAAAGGTTGAAAATCGAGGCCCACCATTCCCTTGACAAAGGAAAAGCCACTGCTACCCCTTCCTCACCCTCCAATGGCTCTGACAAATCTGTGTCTTCCTGGATGCATTTGAGGGATGATTGTTCCCATGTGATCAATGAGATTAGGCCTAAAGGCTTAGCGCAGCCAAAGGAAAATTCAGGAAAATTGAAAGGTGACAACAACAATCAAGGAAATATTGCATCGCAGAGTGGGAAATATGCCCTTTGAGTTTTATTTTGTCTATTATTGATGATAGTTGACTTCGGGAATTTTTGGACAACATGTTTTATTTTGGATACATGAGTAATATTTTTTTGAAAATAATTTCAAATATCATGAGCTAAATTGTCAAATGTGAATATGTGAATGGGAGCCACAAGGAGGTGTGTTTTGCTTAACTAACTAGTTATGTTAATATTTTTATGAGCTAAAGGCAGTCACAAGGGGTCCCACCTACTAGTTATTATTTATTTATAACCCCTATTATGATTATTACTTTTACCCCTAACTAAATTTGGTTGAGTCTTTTAATTAACTTAACTAATGAGTTGGTTCAACTACTTCAACCAATTCTAATTTGTTTAAAAGCAAAAGGAAAGGGAGGAACAAGAGGAGGATAGAAGCAGAAGCATACTAAGGTTTTCTCTTTGAGTTTATGTTGAGATTTTTCAGTTTTCATTCATTCATTATTCATCACAAGCCTAATTCTATTTTATGATAGCAGGGTCTTATTGTAGACAACAATATTCAGGGTTGAATCACATCATCCAGACACTTATTTTTCATAGGTGTTGATCTATCTTTGATAGTATGTGTAGACTTGTTTGTTTGTGAATTAGTTTTCATGATTGACAAAAGATATTGTGCAGAGTTGAGTGGGCAGAAATCTATGGCAAGATGATCTAGTTTTTTAGAGTTCATTTTTGGTTTTCTTTCAAAGGTCCTTTTGTATGTTCCATCAGGGATGTCTAAGTTTGACTTTGGTCCAAACTTTTTGCATGAGATTTTGTAAAGAAAATGACTCTTTGGTGAATTTGAATGAAATAAAGGACTGCTTTATGTATCATATGTCTTGATTATCATCTTGGTGACTTTACTTCTATCATTACATTTATTTCAGAAAGTGATATGTTCAGAAAATTACATAAAAAGTAAATTTCCAGCAAGCTTTTTATTGATAAAAGACTAGCCTAAGCACTCGTAATTAATACTCGTGAGTTAGGATGTTATTTTTGTTGGCTATAAACATAGGGTGATATTCCCGTCTACTTTTATTTAGCCAAGAAGACTCTGAAAATGCTTGAGTAAGATCATTTCATATCTTTTCCTCAACATTTATTTGGTGACCATACTAGGGAGATCTTCAATATCTGTCTGGTTAATTTTATACTTGATTTTCATTGATACATCTTTCTTTTTCAGATATTGATTCTTTGACTGTTTTATTCTCAATGACTGTTCTTGTTGCAAGGAAACCCAATATTGAGCCCATCCTTCAAGATCAGACAAGCATTTCTTTGAATCTGTTTAATACCATCTTAGACATCGCCAATACCCGTATTGAGATTAACCATTCTTGGGGAGAAATTGAACGAGATATTAGTGCTCAAGAACAATTGGAAGCTAGATGTATACAACCTAGAAATCAACAGTAACATTTCCGCTTCTTCAGTCTTGGCCTTTCTTTCATGTCCTTAAACTCTCATGCTTCTAGAAGAAGAAGAGGCTTGTCACCTGAAATCAATCTTATTATTGAAATAGGAAGAAGAAACGTTGTGTTGTCTGCCCAACAAAGTTCTCTAAGGAGGACTTTATCTTATTCATCTAGTTCATCTTTCTTTACCTAATCTATCATCCACAAGATGGCATCTAGTAGTGGCTTTGGTGGCACTAGAAGTGCTCCACTTTCTCAATCTTCATTGTCATCAGTGATTGGTATCTTATATAGCCACCATATCCATGTACAATCTACCACAAACCCCACCAAAGTCATTAAAAAGTATGGGATTTTCAGTTCAAAGAAGATGCTACAACCACATTGTGGCATCTGTCCTCTCCTCTTAACCTAGCACCTGCTACTCGTCCACTTCTGAAGTTTAAAGAGAACCTGCCTATTTTTTTCAAAAAATAACACTGTCATTACAAACGAACACCTGGTGGCATTTTCTAATGCTTTTCATAACATAGGGGCCAATGACAATGACACTTCCATGCGCTTGTTCGTCAATTCCTTGGAAGGAAAGGATGTGGTCAACTTCTTTGACCTTCCTCCTAAGATTTTGTCTACTTGGGAGGAGTTAATCTAATGGTTCTGATCCACTTATGGGTAATCCAAAAGCCCCACTGAGAAGTTAAGGGAATACAATAATGTCACCTGTAAGGATGGTGAGACCATCAAGTCTTTCAACTTGTGTTTCACCAAGTTATACAATCAAATCCCCGAACTTATCTACCCTCGGAACCAAGCCGCTTTCATGCATTACTACAATGCATTGCCTTCCCCCTATCATCATAGGCTTGAGGAAAAATCCATTGATAATCTCATTTCTGCTCTGCATGCTTGTTCAAAGTATGAAGAACATCTTGAAAGAACTGGTCTTCCCCAGGGAGAATCAGTTAGATAGACAGACATGTCCGTTCTCTTACAGCTGGTACAAGATATGAACAATTGTATGATAGCATTTGAGTGGAAGGGTATTGTCTCCCCTCTCACCCATAGAGCTTCATCCTCTTCTACAACCCCCTTTAGAAATATGGTTGAAAACAATTTCCAACCTAAAGTTATCCTGCCTCGGAGTTGGTGTAACTTTTGCGAGGAACACCATGAGGAAACCACATGTGAGGTAAAGTAGAATGCCAGAGATAAGATATTTGGTAAAATACCAGAAGCTACTATCGTCGTCCTAGATTTTACAGAACCAAAATATGTCATGGTTATCAATACTAGGAACAAAGCCTATGCTCCCAAGGGAAAATTTGATCCTCCCTGCAGTTCTTCTAGTCCGAGATCATCCTCAACCGCTACTACTCTCCAGGTTCCTAAGGTTCCTGAGAGTTAAGGAGTCACTCCCCCTCTCCCCTATTCCAAGTAAAATATATTGAATCAATTGGCCAACATCAAAGCAGATGCAACCCTCCTAAACATGGTTGTCATCCTTGAACAACAGATGCATCTGAAACAATTCATGGAAGAAAAATCTTCCATTGTAGCCAATCTTTCTGAAGAGGAAAACAAAGAGGATTCTTCTGTAAATAAAGTAGGTGTACATAACTTTAGATACCCTATAAAAAAATTCCCATTTTTATATTTCTGTAAATATTATGGATAAGATTTCCTATTGTTTCCTCATTGATGGTGGTTCGGTCCCAAGTGTGATGTCAAATATTATTATGGAAGAGATAGGTTTGTCTTATATAAATGAAAATGCCAGAAGCATGCTCTCCTATAATAGTCTACAAAAAACAACCATAGGTGAGATTAAGGATGTGACCTTGGTTTTATGCGTTCATCTTGAGATAAGGAAATCCCTCAGCATTTAGGTAATCGATATGCATGTAAGAAATTACTTAATTATCTTGGGACGAGATTGGCAAGACTTAACAGGTGGATACCTCTCACTCGACGGGACACATTTATTCGTTCCTAGGAATAGTAAGAAAATTATAGTCCTTAGAGAGGGAAGAATTTCACCCTACATAGAGAGTGTTCCGCAATCTAGTGTAAACTATATCGAAGAGGACCTAGGAGTGTATTCCATCTTTGTCGAAGAGGATAATATTCCTTTGGAAAGAATCAATTTAGATGATGATATGTGGCATATGAACTTTTATGGTTCACACTCTAATGAAGGTAATGGGGTTGGAATTATCTTGGTTTCCCCTCCAGGAAGAATTCATAATCAGTCTTACAGGTTAGAGTTTTCTTGTACAAACAATGTTGTTGAATTCGAAGATTTATTATTAGGCATTGAGAATGACCTTAATCTTGGTTGTGGTCACCTTTCATTTTTTGGAGATTTTGATCTTATTGTGAACCTGATATGTAAGATATGCGCTCTTAGCAACAAGATGATGGAACGATACACCCATGATGTTTAGGCACTTACCTCAAACCTTTTATATTTCAACATCACTCGTATTAGAAGGGAGTTGAATTCAATGGCTGGTTGGTTAGATATCTTTGCAACTTCTCTTAAACAACAACTTTTGCCTCACAAGGTTGATTGTTCTTTTCAATATCTATATTGTTCATATATCCCTGGAAATGTAGGATCTTGGAAGGCCCTCCCTAACGATGAGAGCATTGATGCTCCCATCCAAGATGAACCTTTTAAGAATGAGGAAATTATATCCATAGAAAAAAATAAGATTCATGAGAGCTTGAATCCTCTTGAAAGTTTGTTTCCATTGAGTGGTGTAGACAATAAAGAACAACAGAAAGAAGAGGAGTTACGAAAGAAGGTGGTTGAAACCATCTCCATGAACATTAGGACACTTGGATCTTCAATGAATGTTAAAATAAATGTCCAATGTTCTGATAAAGAAGAAATGAGGTATGTCGAGCTACTCGATGGATTTCAAAATGTTTTTGCTTGGTCTTATGAGGATATTCATGGTTTTGATCTTGGTCTTATTCAGTATACTATGAAACCACCTAGGAAAAAAAAAGGAATTGTTAACTATGCACTTAAAGAAACTTTTCAGAGGGAGTTGGAGAATTTCTTAAGGGTTGGGATTATTTTTTCAGTCCACCCTAAATGGGTTTCCAACTGGGTACCTATTTCGTAGACCAATGATCATATTAGAACTTGCATTAATTTTAGAACTTTCAGGCAAGCTATTATGAGAAATCCTTTTCCTCCTCTCAGTATAGAAATGGTTTTGCAACAGGTTGAAGAGTCACAATTAGGGCCCTTACTTGAAAGTTTGTCTAGTTGCAAGAAAATCAAGGTAAAAGGGGAATATGCTCACAAAACCACTCTTATCACTCATGGGGGTACCATGTCTTACCAATGTCGGATTTATATCTTACTTAATAGAGTTACTGCTATTAAAAGGCCTATGCACATGACTTCATATGAATTGGTCACTCTCCATCTCTATCTTGATGATATAATTGTGTGCATCAAGGAACTGATAATTACACCAGAATTCCAAGTGTTGGGTCCTTTCCAAATTGTTTTTGCCTTAGAGTATAAGTCTTACATTTTAAAGGATTTACAAAAGAAATTGTTTTCCTACAGCGCTAATATACCTCACTTGAAATATTGTGAGGGACCAACGTGAAAAGTTCTAATGTTGTCTGGATTTTCTGTATACTAGTAGCCTAGCTTTGCTTTCATTTTTTGTGCTTCTTTTTCTATTGAATTCAACTTTATGAGTTAAAAAATTTCTGAATGTCTTCTTCATTTTTGTATTTTATTGTTGTTGTTTTAATTTATGCATTGTTACTTTTGTTATGATTTTTGTCCTTATCATCTTTTAGTTAATTTGGTCAAAATAAGATGTTGGATCAATTCTGCCACAGTGACACTCTTGCGAAGCGTTGTTAGTCAATAACAATCAAGCTTACACAGTTGTTATGATGTCTCCTTTGAAGGACCCTTGAAATTGTTATTTATTTCCATTGTTGTCTTGTAAAGAATTGGCTATCTCCCACTTCTTCTTTCCATTTCTTCATCCATTGTGATTTTAAGAGAAATTCTAAAAAAATTCTCCTTAAAGTTGAGAGCAGATTTCGGTCGAATAATTATGCATACAGTGGTAGAAACCCCTCATACTTTACATTTTTCATGAATTATTCCCAAATTCCCAGCCATATTTCCATTAAATCCATTCACTTCCCCCTGTTGCATAATATTCCTGGTTATATCGTCTTGACCTATTGTTCTTGGTCTACGAAACCATGAGTTTTGAGTTCTAAATCTGTTGAAAACAAATTTCCCTATGGAGTCTCCAATTTGTTGACGATTAAAAATGTCACCGAAGTTTTTGCTGCAAAGTGTTGCTAAAGCCTACTATTATAAAAGTTAAATAATACTAGTAGTATTGGGGCCCCCTTGTAGATTGGAGATCACGTATGGTCCTTATTTGATATTTGTGTTGATGTTTGTCACTTCTTAAATGGTTGATGAGATCTTGTTCTTATTGGTTATGGATTGGGCTTATGAGGTATTGGCTCTTTATGTTACTACGGCATATGCTATTCATTGATACCATTGCTATATGTTCTTAGGACACCTTCACAACAAGCATATTAGTGAAAATACATAAACGGTAGTTTGGAGAAAGGAAAAAATACTATAGAAAATGCAAAAGTTAAAGGGATCTAACTCTACAATTTTACTATACTACATGCATGAAAGGTTAAAATGATTATGGTTAGATCCTAGCTAGTAATTTAATGGGCATGTGATTTAATTGAGTTATATGGTCGATATACATATGGTATATTTTGGAAGCACATGATATGGGTGACGCATTTTGACAAAGTGATAGATCTAATGGTTATGTGATTTAACTGTGTTATATGGTATGTGGTTGATTTATGTATGGCATAAGTTAAGGAATATGATGGTCGCACTATTGTATTTTAATGAGGTGATGATTTCGATACATGGTTTGATTAATCGTGTTAATCAAAAACTTGTTGGCATGTACTAAGGAGTTAATGGACTGTGGGTGGAGGCGACGTGCATTTATTGCACGTCACCTTTACTCCTTCCATTGGCCGCCACCCTAGTCAGGATATTGGTCAACTTTGTTGTTGTGGTTATTCTCATATTTCTTCGTAGAAGGGAACCACTTGGCCAACTCACATTTTAAGGTGTTCGATTACAGGTATGTCTTTTTTTGTCCATTCACGAGTCTACTCTGGTTATGAAATGATTATTGGCTTAGGTGTATTGGTCTTTTCTTTCTTTAAGTATTGCAACTGTGTAAATTTGTGATTTTGGGATGGAGCATTGATGGTTTTCTCTGCAATAATGTTGAAGTCGTAGTGTTATTGGTCATCCTATGTGTTAGCATCCATAAGGACTCTATGTTACCTTTGTTGGTTTAGTTGGAGGGTTTTTGTTTGGTCTGTGGTGGTTGGATGTCCTCACGCATTCGTATCGCTATGTCCAGTATTTGGATTTTGTGGGGTTTAATGGTTGGAAGCACTATGTGTCACTGTGTTTTGTTCACATGAGCATTGGTTGTTTTCACCATTAAAGGTCGCGTAGTGGATTATTTGGTTCTTTCTCGACCATGTCTTTACTTCAGCGTTGTGGTTGCTTGATTGGAGAGCTGCGAGGGTTATACCATGTGTGTTAAGTATCATTTGCAGGACAAATTGGAGCCTCACGCTTATGTTTTAGCGCTCTTGTCGTGAGATTTGTTACTTGTCCACGAATAAGTTGTGGTTCTCTCTGCATATGCACTGTTGGTCTTGGAGGCTTTCCCGATTGAAAGGAGGTGGCTCTAGCTTTCCCTGTTTGCTCACAAAGAAAACCCTTAACTCTACAAGTTTGAGGGTTGATAGAGAAGATCGGTGTGGCCTCTCAGGTTTACTACTTGGTTATTGTTGGATGGTTGTGTATTGTCGACAAAATTGGGTACAGGCTCACCCAATTGGTCATGTGACAATCATGTTGGTTTTGATGTCTCGTCACTGCATGTGTTATTACATTGGATAAACTTTGCACTGTTAATTGGACAATTCAAAGTACACAATCATTGTCCTTGTGTTTGATAATCCACTATGGTTTTAATTGAGAAGGTTACGACCTCACTTCATGTCGATGTGTGGGTATGTGTGGTTTCCACAACATGGTAGGTCAGTTGTTGATTGTTACGACAGTCCAAGTATAGGCTCAGCATTGAATTGGTTGATTGGTTGATACACAGTCACTGTATTTTCACACTAAGATTATTTGGATGTTTGATTTGGCATTGGTTACAATTGCTTAACGATGATCATGCATACTGCATTGTGTGTATGGTGTTCCTATTCCATGAATAAATGGTCATTGTAACTATGAGTTATTTTGTTGGGGCCAAATAGTTATTGCAATCGGGATGACTGTAGTAAATCCATCTGTTGTATGCGTTATGGCTATTTGATTGCATCATTAGAGATGAGCCTATGTCTTACACAACATGGTTGATTGTAGTTTGATTAAATTGAAGCAATATTGTATTACATTTATGGCTCAGCACGATGGGTTGAGTTAATTCTGTGACTGTGTGTTTAAGATTGTAAAATGGGAATGTTGCATCGTGTTGTTTTGGGCGGTTGCAAACTATGTATGATATGGATAGTTTCAGGTTGCGCACTCATAGATAGTCACAGAGTTTTAAGAATGACGTTGTTGCAATTCGATTATTGGCTTTATGAAGTCCGACAAGTTGTTGTTGCCTCGTTGTGTTGGAAACATAACCCAAAATTTTGATTATTTAGAGTCACGTTAAATTGAGCTTGTACAATCACAGGATTACACTTGCGTTGATTGATTTATTTCGTGTTTCCTACAGCATGGCATGAGTTGGAATCGTGGTTGTTGTTTGTTTGTTTAAAATGACGAGTTTGGGTTTTACAACTCAAATCTGAATTATTGAGTTAGTTTTCCACTATGTTTGTTTAATGAATATCATGCATTTTAAATGACAGGCCTGTGCAGTGACAGTATGACTTCAATATAAATTTTGAAACACGTTTTTTGAGTGTATTTGTTGATTGAAGTAATGTGTGGGCAGTGGTTGATTCTGATGATTAACAGAGTGGAAATGGTTACTATTTGAGAATTGTTATAAGATGCAAATTGGATAAATAAAAGGAACAAAACTCCCTTACAGATTGTGTGGAATGCATATTGTCTTATTGTGTTAGATATTTGATTATGAACAGTGAACTAGCTAATACACAATGATTTTTATTGGGTCACAATGATCGTTTGGTTGGTGCATCTCCTTTTAACAGAATAACTATATGGATTACTTGATTTATTTTGTGAACTGTAATCACTCTCATTCCCCATCATTAATTTGTTTTTCACTAATTACAACTCCACCACCTTCCCACATTCATTTTTCACTCCCTGTTCTAAAATTGATTATAGTCAAGAAAATTTTTGTGTTGAAACAGTTGGTAGTAGCAGTGTCTTGGTTGAATTATAATGATGTTTTCCTTGGTTTGCAATTGATTTTTTTTGTCCTTGAGAAGTATCTATATTTTCCCCCCTTCATCATATCATGTTTCTCTCAATGCAAACCCCTCACATATCTCAGGACCCTTTATTCACCCCCTTCTCATTGACAAACAGTAAAATAATTTGTATGGATTGGATTGCATGAGTCTGATACATTGATGAGCCAAATCTATTTCATGTTTTTAAGAGTTTTCATGTATGGTTATTTAAAATACTATTTGCTAATCAATCATGCATGCATGAATGATTTTTTTTCAGCTGAGGTAGCCATGGCCAAGGAAACAGAGGGATAGGTAATTGGAACAGAGGACCAAGAAGGCCAAGGTTCTCCATACATTTTGATGCTGAAACATTAAGGATAATGTGATGAAGTGAATAAAGATATGCTAGGACATGTCTAAAAAAAATTATTTCCTTAATGTTATGCACAAAATTTTGAAAGGAAGTTGTATGTCATGGACACCAAAGTAGAGTATGATTCAAGAAGAAAACCTTGATCGAATCAGCTTAATCAAGGACCCTAAAGAGGAGATGAATGTGAGTCGTTCATCGGAGAGAAAAATGATCTGTGTCATCAGATTGAATTCAATATCCACTGGAGTTAACAGACCAAACACCAATCGTTCGATTAGATCGATGGTTGGGGATCATTGCAGAACGCAAAGGAAAAATTAACGGACGTACTAGTTCACGGTCCCCGATTAAAAGAGTCGGCGAGCACTTTTCAGATTGCGGAGGTTGAACTCTCCGCTAAAGAGTGAGCATATTGGGGTTCCACAATCGTTGTGAACCACCAATCTGTGAACAATCGAGGGTGAACCTGCAAGGAACCCACATGTTAATGTCACGTAAACTCATACTGTGATTGGATTCTGTGGTTGAATTTAGCAAATCAAAGATCTGAATTCTCTTTCAAACACTTCTTTGTTGGAATTATTATTATTTGGAAATCGTGTGGTTTAAAATCGATCGATGGCTAAGATCGACGACCCGCGATCATTGGAGAGATTGCATATGCAGATGGGTTAATGTTGAGACCTGTAACCATAATTTAAGCTCAATATAGTGTTGTTTTGAGTTTGGAATCCAATCGTAGATCGGATGACCTGTATTCATTGCGGAGATCAGGAGGAGAGTTCAACCATGAGCTAGTTGAGGTCCTGCAATCCCTTGCCACTATTGGATCTGGGGGAAGATAGATCTATACCATTTATTTGCAGACAATGGATTAAGCCAGGATCATAGAGCCTCGATATGGGAGCTGAAAGGATAGTACCTGAAAATAATAGAGTCAAGGTCACGGCTCTCGATCGCATGGAGAGGAAACGGAATTCCTCCGAGCCAATCAAGGAAGAGCGAGTTTAGCACTATGCGTTAGACTGTGGTCGTGGGGAATGGTTCTATGGGAATAAAAGTGCTCATAGTTAGCACATTGCATCGAATTGATTCAAGGAAATGCATGTTTTCATAAAGGGAAGACAATGGACCTTCCATTGAGGAAGGAGGACCTTCCGAAATTTTAGTTACATTGTATGGGTGTCAAAGAAAAAAAAAATTGGGTGGCCATGATTGTGGACACCTTGGTTACTAACGAAGAAAGAATGTTTGGGTGCATTCAAGAGAAACGTATAGTTTCATATGTGCCGACTTGGAATCATGATCAACCTGTAGCAGGAAGCACAGTCCAGCTGAAATAATGAATGAATATGAATAATCCATATGGTGAAGAGCTTGGCTAAGCTCCAACACACCATGGAAAAGTGCTTGTCATAAAGTGTGGCAAAATTGAAATCAATGCAAGGGTGCATTGGGTATGAATGTTGGCACATTCATTAAATTCAATTGATATATGAATTACATTTTGAAAATTTGGTAGGATGAAATGATGCATAGGTAAGGGATGATGTTTCCTTCCATGTTTTGCAACTGTTAGAATGCACAAGTTAAGAAAGGTTGTGATGACATTTTAAATGTGGTGAGAATATATATATATATATATATATATATATATATATATATATAAACATGAGAAACTAACAGTTTGTTTGACTATGTAAAGAATGAATTGCAGGAAGAAAGAGTCTTGGATATGGTAGTATTGTAAGCCCATAAGGAAGACCAATTTCCTATTGATATAAAATGCTATGGGGAGGAAAGTCTCATGCTTGTGAATCTGTTCTCTGTGTGGAACAAATCTAGAAATACAAAATGTGGAATTGGAAATCTGTAGGTGACAGATTTTCAATAAAATTTTGAAATTCAAAATTTATGATGATGTCTCATGAATTTTTGTAGACCTGTGATACAAGTGAGAAGAAAATATATGTCTAGAAAGGACAGATGAAGGATTTCAAACTGAAAATCATGAAAAATAGCTATTGTTGAGCCATGAGAACCTCGTGGTAAGCCATGATCGCCTGGAATATGTTGTGTTGAGGTAACATAAGCCAGAGGGATGTCTCAACAGATAAAGTATGAGGGATGCCTCAACTATAAGTCTCAATGAAGTCTCTAGAACTCTTCTTGTGTGAGAAATCCTTGGCAAGGAAAGATGGATCATCTAAGGGACTGTATAGCAGAGAAGGTGATGCCTGAGCCTGGGACTAGAGGGTGAGTGACCTCAAGGAAGAGGAGACTTTCATAATTCTTATAAACTATCGATTGGGATCATGAACACAATTGGTATGTCAAGGAAAAACAGTGAGCCAAGATAACAATAAATACAGGTGGATGCAAATCTATGAACTGCACAGATAAGTATTGTGCTAGATTGTGAAATTTTCCTCTTGAATTTTGAACAACAGTAAAATGTTTTCGCATGAGACTATGATTAATGTGCTTGTTGTCCAAGAATTTTTTTAAGGTAGGCAAAGAAGGCCAAGAGGATGAAAAGTACCTAACCAAGAAAGAGGGTCAAGACTTTTGAAGTAACATAATGAGAAAGGCCCGGCAGGTGTTACTGAGAAAGAACATCGAGGAAGGTGTTCCTTTTAAGGGGGAGGGGATTGTAACACCCCTGTTTCCCCCAGCTTGTAATTAATCATTAATCATAATCACCATTATATGGCATGGGAACAATGTAAATGTATTATTGTTTGAATTTCAAACAACTGGTTGTGGGGTCGAAGCCTTGAAAGTACTGGCCATGATATCACTAGAGGAAAGAATGTGAAAACTATAAGAGAGGGTTCATTATATCGAATGGCCCAAAATTTCCTTTGTTGAGGATAACAAACCTCCTACAGTTCCCAAGGAGGAATCATTTAATGAAGAAAGTACAGGTGGTTGAACCATCAACCACTGCCATGAATGGAAGAATGGTCTAGCTGCAGAAGGTCAGCTTGAAGTACCACAGGGACCTGCAGACCCAAACTGACCCAAGTTTCCTTTTGAAAAAAGGAACAGGATAGGAAGGATAACATTCTCAAGGAAGGAATTTTGTGCAAGGCATGAAAAGAATAAAAAGGGAAGAGAAGAGAACACAAGGAGCTCTCTAGCGTAGAACAAGACCTGAGCAGAAGGTTGTGAACTTGATGTTGAGGAAGCATCTAATAAACCTCGCAGAAGCTGTGAAAGAGAAAGGACCTTTGAGAATTGGAATAAATTCCCTAGTGATATCATGGCTTGGCACAGCACTGGCCATAAAAATAAGAATAAATTCCTTTGAGCCTATGGTTGGGTGGAAAGAAAGACACCTACAGTCAGTTAGTTGGATACAACATGTAATAGATAAGTTTTCTCATATACTGTGTAATTGGACTGTAACTGTATATTAAAGTTGGATATCCTATGAATGTTGTAGTGATGTGCATGTTTGCTTGATGTCTAGATTGTATCCATTTATCTTTTCTTGATTATATAGTTAAGAAAGTAAAGAACTATATGGTTTGTATATGTAAATGCTCGATCCCTATAGTGGCTCAAGTTTAAGTAGATGAACTATGAGTTCGTCGACCTTGGACATAGTTTCCCCATATGCATGTCGATACTCCCGGTTGTTTGAATATCCTAAGAAAAAGGGAGTTTTTTAAGCTCAGGAGAAAGAGCGCAAAGCACGCACCAATGTCTAAGTCCTTCAGAACTGATGAAACTCGGGAAGGACAGTGAGATTTAAGTCTTAAAAGGGAAATTCCTTTCGTTTGGAAAGATGAGAAAACGAGATCCTTTTGGGAGGACCCAAGGTTTGTCACGACCGTTGGATTTGGATAAGGAGCGCAGGTGTTAACTCCTTGACTCCTTCAATCTTCACGAGTTTGGAGAACTTTGGTATTCATCGTAAGGGAGATGGATCCTTTGAAGTCCCAGAGCCCAAAGTTAATCTGGGTCGTAGATTTGAGGATGCTCGGGAACTATCTTAACCGTCGAATCTACGATGTGGTCATCCTGGTGTTGACTTCTTTGGGAGGATAAGGGTGTTGTAACGTCAAAACCCCCTGAAGGCCGGAGTCGCTAAGTAAGGTGGATCATGGATCTAAGGATCTTTCGGAATCCCTCTCCGTCGTCGATATACAGGGGACGCATGGCGCTAGATCCTTTAGTCCGAAGACTAAGCACTCTAGGGAATTTGAGAGGTGGTGTGTCGATAAGCTCTGAAGCCTGAAGTAGCGAGAGCTGTCGATTCGAGGACGTTTTGGGAATTTTCCTAACTGTCAGATCTAGGTTGTGGTCAGCCCAACGCTGACCAACTTTGGGAGAAAAGAGGAGTTTTCATTGAAAAACTCACGAAGGTCGGAGTCGTGAAGTAACATTAGTCATGGATCTATGGATCCATGTGGTCGAATATCAACCGTGATATTTTAGGGATGTTAGAATGTTGTCAGTTTGGTGTGACGTGGCAAGCTGACATCACCAGGGTGATGTGGACCCACGATAGATGTACCACATGTCAGCTCAATCTGTGCTTTTCGTAGACCCTATATGCCTATTGGAATGTGACACATGTCACCCATGCCCTTCTATGTGTCAGCCCCTAGTATGTTCCCGCCTAGCCAAATTGGTTGGTGAAGTGACCAGAAATTCGGGAGTCCGGGACTTCAAGACTCCGGAGGATTTGGGGTGTAGTGTAATAGACGGACCCAAAAGGCCTGAAGGTTGGAACCACATGGTCAGATTATGGGACTTCAGGATTTAAGGACTCTAGAAGGTCTCGTGCATATAAAGTAAGGAGGCGTTCAGCGCCGAAGTGTCGAAGTTCCTGCTGGCCTACGTATTATACACCTTCATGTGATGGGTGTTCTATATGCACTAAAACCCTCAATTAAATTTTCCACCTGGGGTAAGTAAACTTAGAGTTGCAGAACTATATGTGTCAAGGAAGAAAGGCTATTAGTAAAGTAAACTAATCCTATTTTAACAATTTAAATTGCAAAGGGAAATACTCATGAAACATAAATCAAATCCTATTTCTATTTCAGCACATAACAAGATAAGAAAACTAAGAAATAACTGAGAAAACTAGATAAGCAAATTGAAAACTAAATTCAAATCTAACAACTAATCATCCATCGAAACCTTGTCAAAGAAACCATTAACTAAATACTAAGTTTTAACTCTGTTTTAAATTCTATTTCAGCATATAGAAAATCTAATTATCATATAATTACACACAGGGGTTCATATCTAAGCTTGCAATTTATTTCCTATAAATTAAAAATTCATTGCATATTAACACTGGCCTTTATAATAACCTGCAAAAGAAACTGAAGCAATTAAACTTATGAACGACAATTTACACAGTAAATAAACATAATAAAACTCATGTACATGAAATAAAAGAAATGATGATTACACTATATGAATTCATAAGCTAATTGACTAAATATTCACCCACTCCACTGGTGGCCTCCCCAGCAGTTCGTGGCTACTCCTTAATGATGAATCACAAGCTCAAGCAACATGATTTCAACATTAAAATTAAAAACACAGTTTTAGAGAAAACGTCTTGAAATAGAAAAACAAAGCTTAACTATCCTTGGCTACTTGTTTGACCACTGTTGTGGTATTTATAGAGTTTACAATCTGAGAGGTCTACCATTGGAAGGTTTGACCTCCTCTTAAAACAATAAATTACAATAAATGTGTCTTAACCGTCGATGGCTTCTAGAAACAAAGTGAACCAATAAACGTCCAGCATAATAACCCAATCCAAGTTGTAAGAAGCTCGGTAGTTGGAGGCCATGAGCATAATGAAAACCCATGTCGTCAATTTTCCCATAACTGTTCATCGATATGATAACCGCCAACTCGCCCATGGTTTTAGTTTAGGACGAAGTGTCAGATGGAGTATCGGTTGCAGTGTCGGATGGAGTACCGGCGAAGTGCCGGATGAAAAATCGACCTGCGATTTTTCCCTGTGACACATAGAACACGAATTAGCTTCTTGGAATCATTAAAACATGTTGAATTATACTTAAAACCATCATAAAACATCAATCATATGTACGTGGTGTAATCTATGGCGATTTGATACAAAAATACTTCAATACTTCTTCAAAATAGGAAAATACAAATACAATATTGGCAAAAAAGGATCTAATAATCATCATTAAATTAACCATATCGCAGGCCCAACATTACCCCCACACCTAAGATTTTGCAAGTCCCACTGTAAACAAAAAGGAATTGTCCCACATGATTAATCTTGCTGAGAAGTATTATCTTTAGAAGCTTCTCCCTCTTGCCCTGCAGGTTTTGTCTTGTGCCTCTTATGTTTCTTCAATTGTGCCCTGAGGTTGCGGTTGGTTTTGGTCATCTCGTCAACCAACTGTTGAATGGAATTCACCTTTGCTTGGAGGATTGCATTTTCATGGTGAATATGCGTGTCCAAATTCTTCCTCTCCTTCAATCATTACAGCATCTCAAAATTTTCATGTTGTAACTTTTCAATGGTTGGAGCAGGATCAAATATCTCGGAGGAGAGATTAGATCCCTTGAAATATGTAGAGTGTCTATCAGTCTTAGGATCTGGGGTAGGCATCTGTGAGGTAGGATTAATAGGGGGTTTATGAGGGGAAGTAGGTTCAGATTTTGTCTTTCTTTGAGGCTTCAATTCGTTTGTAGACACTTCCCTAAGTATTTTGTGAGGGCTTTCTAGATTGGAGGAACATGGATAGGGTCTGAAGTGGTCAGGGATTTTTCATAAGGTTTTCCTCTTGTGCTCTAGGTACTCTTTCGAAAGGGTCCTCTATTAAATCAATTATCTGCTCTCCGATTTGTGGGGACTGCAGGAAAGTCTTGTTGAATTACTTCTTATATCTTTTTGGGTGTAGGATCAAGAGACATTGAAGGAATCTGGAGATTAGCAATAGGCTTCTTGGCCTTTTTGCCCGATGAGGCTGCAGGGGTTTCAACAAGTTTCTTGGATTTTTGTTCCAGTAAATAAATGACTTGTGCAGGAGGGTTTGGATTCTTCATAGAGTGGGGTTTGGATGGAGAAATAGTCCTTAGTTCAAGTATCGTTTTTCTAGTCTCGATTGTTAAGTGAGGGTTTGCAAATTGGTAAATGAACTCATCCCAAGTTTTCCCCTGTTTCTCCAATTCGGATAAGAAAAGTAGTTTTATAAGGACGTGGTGAAAGAGGCTATTGTGGGGGTTGGTTACATTCTTCCTCACTTGGGAGGACATCGTCTCGAGACTCTTTAAAAATTAGAAGGGAAAATTCAATGGTTTATTGAACTGAAAGTGAGCTAATAATAAAAAGTGGAAGGCTTTAAAGGTGGAATATCTACCTTCACATGTGATCAACATGTTAATGACTATGAGAGGGTTAATTAGCTCCTCTTTTATCCACTCCTTGGAGTATCCTTTAGCTCCAGAGATGTTCTAAAATTCTGGTTTAAAAACCCTGTTATAGATTGATTGTAGCAACTGGTGGTTTTTAAACCATCTATCCCCAATTCTTGGAAGCTTTGCGGTTGCGGCTATAGATTCCTCTAAGACCCCAAAGGTGAGAGACCCCACGCGCGTTGTATTTCCATCAAAATAAAGGAAAATTTTCATTGAAATTCCATCGTCGTGGCCCTGAAAGTGAGACAAAAATGACCCCCAGCCCGCGCGAAGAAACACTTCCTTGCATTGTGTGAATTCAGGGATGGAAAAGAGGTCAGCGTAGGTGTAAGACCTCTACTAAGATTCAAAGTTAAATAGTAAATTTTAATCTAAATTACTTTTCCTTTCTTGAACATGACATCTAATTTCTATCTCTGTTTTGCATTATAACTATTTATGTTTGCATTATAACAAATCTATCTAATTTATGTTGAAGTACTAGCAAAATTTAATCAGTTTAGATATCAAATTCGCAAATTATTCATTCCAAAATAGTCACAAACAGATTACACAACATATATTTCATTCTTAACAAAATTAATACTGGCAAAATACCTCTTGAAGAAGAAGTTTGTCCCTTTCTTTCCTGTTGTTGCAGACTGCTTGAAACTGCTTGAAAACTAAATATTTTCCTCCCAGCCATCTAGGAACAGAGCCTCTCTGGCTCCCTAGCTCCAGGAACCCTTGTGGTTTCCTGGCCCTCCAAGCCCAAAATCCCCAGCAACCCTGGTGCCCCATGTGACAGACCTCCAACAATATACTCCCTCAAACCACAACCAGATCCTGTTGGAAGATTGGTTGTTGTCATTGATGTCAACCCTAGTCATGGGTTTTGGACCGCAAGATTGATGAAGGTATTTGGACATGAAGGAAAATGCACATGCAGATACAAAACCCATGGATGTATAGTATACATCATGTTGTTTCCGGTGGTATGTGGCACATCACGTGTATCCTCATGGTTGAGAAGAAATGAATTTTTGAAGATGACAAAGTGAATTGTACATGTAGGCCCTGAAGATAATTAAAAAAAGGAATTACAAAATAAGAAAGTGTCAGGTCGTCCCTAATGTTAAAAGGAAGTGACATAAATGGTATAAATAAACATCATTATACATTTTTTTGATACAAGTTGAATTTCAGATGGAATAGGAAGTAAAAGAAGACCGGATTTCAAGGGAGGATGAAGTCTTTTGGTGATGTGTTCTAAGGTATGTTATTTTCATGTCATCTTACCATTTTTTCTATAACTTTTTTTCTAGAACGATTCAGATGGTTAAA
>JZKD02S0414418.1:212846-241324 GCA_000966675.3 Picea glauca
TGGTTTATTCATAGCAAGTGTTAAAATTCACTTAACACTTTCATTGTGTAAAATATTATACCATTTTACTTTCAATGAGCATAATGTTTATATATATAGATCTGTATATAAAAAAAAATTGTGGGCTTGGCTTGCAGGTTAGGTGGAGGTGGAGTCGGAGCTTTGAGTCTGAGCTTGGCCCTCGGGCCCAGATTTATATTTGATTAAAGGGTTTCAGGGCCCCAAGGCTACTTTCAGTATATATAATTACCCTATACAGATTATTTAGGGTTTCAATATAACTATGTTAGGGGTTGTTTAAATTTCTAGGTGGGCGATTGCTTAAATTTCTGGGTGGGAACAGTTCCATTCCTAAATTGGGTAGGTGGGTAGGCCCTGGTCCAAGTTTTTAAACTAGGGCTCTGATACCATGTGTAAGACCTATACTAAGCTTCAAAGTTAAATAGTAAATTTTAATCTAAATTACTTTTCCTTTCTTGAACATGTCATCTAATTTCTATCTCTGTTTTGCATTATAACTATTTTTGTTTGCATTATAACAAATCTATCTAATTTATGTTGAAGTACTAGAAAAATTTAATCAATTTAGATATCAAATTCGCAAATTATTCAGTCCAAAATAGTCACAAACAGATTACACAACATATCTTTCATTCTTAACAAAATTAATACTAGCAAAATACCTCTTGAAGAAGAAGTTTGTCTGTTTCTTTCCTGTTGTTGCAGACTGCTTGAAATTACCTGAAAACTGAATCTTTTCCTCTCAGCCAGCTAGGAACAGAGCCTCTATGGCTCCCTAGCTCCAGTAACCCTTGTGGTTTCCTGGCCCTTCGAGCCCAAAATCCCCAGCAACCCCAGTGCCCCCTGTGACATACCTCCAACAAGCTCCTCCCTCAAACCACAACCAGGTCCTCAAAATAAAAATAAAACAGAGCCCGTAATACAATTCTCCTCCCCCAAAATAATGCCCCCCCTTGCAATTTTGGCGCTACATTTGGAGAAGAAGGAAGAGAGAGAGAGGCGCATACTTTCGAGAGGAATTTCTATAGTCTTTGGTTTATTCTCTTGCCATTGTATTGGCTATCTATATTTAGGAAGTTTTTGTTGGGTTTTCTCCCCCATGAGGGTTTCCCGGGATAAACGATGTGTCTCTTGTGATTGTATATTTCTCAGTGATCCTATATATGGTATGGTTATCTAGTGAGTTGAAAAGAAACCTAATAATATCTTAAACTCTAACATGGTATCAGAACTAAGTTGAAGAGAGCATCTTTCACAAGAAAAAAAAAACGCCATTGTTTTCGTACAAGAAAATTAGGGCTTTTTATTGAAAGGAATTTCAACTAAAAAGTCATCTATAAAAGTGTGCCCTATCCCAAGGAACTCTTTGGCACCTTCAGTGCACCTTTTCAGTGGATAGAACTCCTGGAAAGCGAAACCCTAGTTTTCACCGGTACCAGAAGTACCAGAAAACTAGAAGCACCAGTCCAGAAATCCGCTAGTCAAGTTTGAGGGGGGGGGGATTTGGATTTTCATAAATCTGACTATACCATCACACTCGCCTCAGCTCAGCGCATCAAGCCCCTGGATCATAATTTAAAAAACTGAAGTTTGAAAAATTAGGGTTTCATCATAAAACCCTGAGTTGTAGTTGTAGTTTCAGAATAAGTTGCAGTTGCAGTTGTAGTTTTAGTATTAGTTGAAGTATTAGTTGTAGTACCAGTTGCATTCACCCTTGAAGTTCTTAAGAGTTGGTGATTATTACCATTTCTACCAGATGGTGCTACTACCTGCAAATGTTATCAGAGGTATGTACTCACATATGGTTAATAATATTTAAAGGGTATTTGCAGGAGAAGGGATCTCTTGCCATAGATCCAGAAGGATCTCAAGATCCAACTCATTCAGAGAAATAATGCAACCCAGGTTTGATTATTCTAATATGCATCTATTTTTTATGACATTATTTTGATCTAGGTTGCATGTTGAAGCTATGACCATCATACTAACCTTTAGTCAATATTAAAGTCAAGGTATTAGATGGATTAAACTTGAAATCATAAAATTTATTCTCTAATCGAACCTTTTGTCAAGATAGCATATTGTCTTAGTACAAAAGAAAGGTTGAATAAAGCACTAGTCATCTTGAGTGAAGGAGACTTAGAAGAAAAGAAACACACTCATTCTTGAAGACAAGGCTCCATGTCCTAGGTTTGATTAATTAAGTTGATAAGATTCAAAGTTGCACATGACAAGTTGATAACTACCCCTTTACAAGTAAACACTATAGTTGAGGTAGCAGTCTTTGAAAAGTATTATACTTGGAAGAAAGTGATCATATTGAGATAAATGCTTAATGTAACAGATACAACTAATATCTCCTCTAGGAGAAACTTCTTGTGTTGATTCCAGGTTACCATGGAGAAATGTTTGATCACAACACGAGAAGAGTGTTGACCTCATTTTGTATTGTTTTTCTTACTTTTGATATTTGCTTCAGATGGGTCACAAGTGATATCTCTAAAGGAGCTACTGTGATTAATATTCGTTCTTTGTTTTATTTATTGTTATCAAAAGAGTATTGTTCTTGCTTGTTGTTTTGATGACCTTGTTTCAGGTCACGGGTAATAACCCTGAGGAAGCTATAGTGAAGGTTGCAGAAGGCAACAGATTAGATGAGACATGAAGCATACTATGTACATGACCATATACAATCATGTACCAAAGAAGATGAAGAAGAAGCTATCTTTTGAGATTCAGAGTATCTCACATGAAGATTGATTGAAAGGAGCAAAAGGATCCAAAAATGACTGAACATTAGAACAAGAACTCACATCAGAATTGCTCAAAGGTTAATGAAGCCACCTTGATAGAAATAAGAACTCATTTGAAGCCTAACTCTGTGTTTCATACTTAGACTTGGTATTCAACACCAAGTATACCCTGTAAGAGATGATGAAGTCCTTGTAGACTCAGAAGAAATTGAAAGTAAGCCTGATCTCAGAAAGGATCAGATGAAGAGACAACTTCCAAGACTAGGAGACAAATTTCGTGAGAAGACTAGATCATAGCTTCAGAAACTTCTAGGAGATATGAAATCTCCTAGGAAGATTCCCTTGTTTCAGTAATAGAGAAGAAATCCATTCAGAAATACTAGAATATGGATTCTTCTGTGAGACTAGAAGAGAAGTCAGTATTGACTTCCAAGATTGATCTATACAAATCAATCATGTTGCAGATGTACAAATCCTTATGTGTGTCCAAAGTATTCTCCAGGCAAGAGGGAGAATACTATGATGAGACACTCTAGTAATTGAAGAAATATTTCCAATATTTATGAAGACAACCATAACAACCACGATTCATATATAGTATGAGATGCAGGGGGAGAAATCCCCGTATTTAAAATTGAGTGGAAGTTGGTGCATTACATTAGTTGGGCCATGAAGACATGACTACAATGAAATATAGAGTTACCTCCATGAAATAAGAAGAGCTACCTTCAATATCAGTTATTGAGACACTCTCAGTTTCAGATGAAGTTGTTGTCATTATAGAATAAGAGGAGTTACTCTCAGATTTTAGCAACCATAGTGAGGATGAAGTAGACATTATCAACCTCAGAGAAACTATAGGTGTAGAGTCCTAGATTCCAGAAGGAATAGTTGCAGAGAGAGTAGAGGACATCCTCCCAGACAGTGAGACAAATAGTGCCTTGCAGAAAGCACATAGAGCTAGCAAATGTTTGTGCAGATTGAGTTGCAGTTGAGCAAGTGTACCAGATTGGTACAATGTAATGTGAAAATTTGGTTTGAAGATTGAAGATAGAGATACTTAGGTCCGCAGGTTGAAGGAAGCTATGTACGTGTTGAAGCAAGCTCCTAGAGCTTGATTTACAATTTCCTAAAGATCTTGGGATTTACTAAGAGTAAAGTTGATTCTAACCTTCATCTCAAGGTTATGAATGATGAGCCAATGATGTTACTACTATATGCAGATGATGTATTCTTAACAAGATGAAGAAAATCTCATCTCAGATTGCAGAAGAAGCTCGCTACAGAGTTTGATGGAAGACCTAAATGAATTATCTCTTAGGTCTTGAAGTTTGGCAAAGCACAGAGAAGATCTTCCTTAACCAAGGTAAGTATGCAATTAAAATGAAGAGGTTTGACATGTTGAAATGTAAATCCATGTACACACCCATGGAAATGAAGTTAAAGATCCTAATAGATACCTCGTCATAATTAGTTGATGCTACTCTGCATAGACAAATTATTGGTTCAGTGATGTATCTGACGAATACTAGGATAGATATATGTTTTTCCTTGAGTCAATATCTGGTAGAACCCAGACGTGTTCACCTTGTTGCTTCAAAACATGTGATGAGATACCTTAAGGGTACGTCGGACTTTGGTCTCTATTATACCAGAGATCATGACTTCATACTGATTGGTTACACCTATTCATATTGAGATGGAAGTGTTTATGATAGAAAGAGCACTTCAAGATGTTATTTCAGTATGAGGTCAACCATGACTTCATGGCAGAGTAGGGAGCAATTCATCATTTCACCAAGAACAACAGAAGAAGATTACATTGTTGCATGTTCCTCCAGTTGTGAAGCCATATGGCTTCAGATGTTGTTGACAAATATATTTGATCTGGAGATGGAAGCCACCATGATTCTATGTGATAACCAAGTTGTATAAAGATGATGGAGAACCATGTGTTCCATAATGAGTCGAAGGACATAGAAATACGATATCATTACATCCATGATATGGTGTAGAAAGGAGCCATAAAGCTCCAGTATGTTAGCATGGATGAACAATTTGTTGATGTGTTGACCAAGCCTCTATCACATGTAAAGTTTGAGCACTTTCGAGAAAATCTTGGTGTAGTCTAAAAGGACCTCCCTTGAAAGGGGGAGTAGTGTTGAGTTGTCATCCTTGTGTTGTGATGCTAGCCTAGTGCTGAAGATTCCGGCCTTGTGTTGTGATGATGTGTTGCCATCCTTGTGTTGTGATTCCAGCCTCATGTTGATGATGTGTCAGCCTCGTGTTGTGATGATGTGTTTTCAGCCTTGTGCTATGATGCCAGCCTTGTGTTGTGATGATGTGTGCCAGCGTCGTTTTGTGATGATGTGTGCCAGCCTCATCCTGTGAAGATGTGTGCCAACCTCGTGTTGTGATGATGTGTTTCCAGTCTTGTACTGTGATTTCATATTCATGTTGATGATTGTGTTTCCAGTCTTGTACTGTGATGCCAAATTCATGTTGATGGTATTGTGTTGTCATTCTTGTATTGTGATGCCAGATTCGTGATGATGATACTGTGTAGCCAGCTTCGTGCTGTGATGTTGGCTTCATGATGAAGATGCTCAGCCTAGTGTTGATTTTGATGTTACTCTAGCCTTCATGTTGTGATACTGTTGATGTTGATGTTGCTCGAGCCTTCGTGCTGTGATACTGTTGTTGTTGATGTTGTATCGGCCTTGTTCTATTATTGATGATGCTGATGTATTAGTGTTATACTAATCCATATTGATGCAGATGATGATGATGACACTTCAGATTCTTACTGAAGATTATGAGGATGATGATGTCACTTCATCTTCTTGCTGAAGATGATGATGATGATGATGATGTTATTTCATCTTTCATGTTGAAGATGATGATGTTACTTTAGCCTCGTGCTAAATAATATGATGATGTTACTTTAGCCTCATGCTAAAGAAGATGATGATGATGTTACTTTAGCCTCACGTTGATGAAAATGATGATGCTACTCCAACTTCATGCTGTGAACGATGATGATGAGAAAAAATTATGATGATTTATAGGTATGCCAGGCAATGTTCCAAGATGTTGTCGATGGTGTTGCCCTCTCTCTCATCTGATGTTTTTGTAGAATACCCTTCTTGTTAAGGGGGAGTGTTGAAATATTGTAACTACAAAGAGTATTATATTTTATTATTGATGTATTATTCATTATATCAATCCCCTTTTGTGGATTGATCATGTCGGGAATTATAAATGACCAAACCCCCTTTTGTGGATTGGTCAAACCCTAATTGTAATATGATAAATGAGAAGTCAACCCCCAGAATATATTAAAGTGGTTATAACCACCCAAAATGAGAAGTCATCCCTACCAGTGAAAAGACACCTCAGTTCAACACCTATCAGATTATATAAATAAGAGAGGTCAGTGCCTCATTTGTTCACTCACTCGCTTGTTCATCAGAGTGCAATTTTGGAGCTGCAGTTGGAGAAGAAGGAAGAGAGAGAGAGGCGCATACTTGGGATAGGACTTTTTGTAGTGTTTGGTTTATTCTCTTGGCATTGTATTGGCTATCTATATTAAGGAAGTTTTTGCTAGGTTTCCTCCCCCATGAGGGTTTCCCAGAATAAATGATGTGTCTCTTGTGATTGTGTATTTCTCAGTGATCCTATCTATGCTATGGTTATCTAGTGAATTGAAAAGAAACCTAATAATATATTGAACTCTAACAACTTAAGCAGATGTAGCCTATCTAAAGATATGATATGATCAAGTATTTTTAGTGTGTAGTGGATAGTACCATTGGGAAAGATCAGAAAGGTATCTTTAGGCTCAACTCACTTTCTTCCTTTTCTGGATGTTTCCATGGCTAACTTCTAATCATACCTCCTTGTTACTCTTTAATAAAGATACTTTACTCGCTTACTCAGGTTTCTTGGGAAAACTGTACAAGAGACATCTAATCTTGATGGTTATGGTATCACTTACTTATATAGTGGTGAAGGTTTTCAAGAGAAATTGCTTCTTAAGATGCCTTGAGAAAAAGAAGATGGAAATATTTGCAAAAACATGGCTAACTACAGCAAGTCATTATTCATTTGATGCTTAGAAGACAACAAGGTTCAAGTGTAACAATTTTTTGAAGAAAAATCCTTCTTTTATATTTCCTTGAAAATGTCTACTCCTGGTGAAATAAATACCTACAGAAATCTCTAGAATTGCTTATCAACAAAATTCAAAATTATTTACATATGTACAGTAGAAAAATTAGAAAATATTCAAGAACAAGGGGGACTTCCCCATATACCAAGGATAATGCCTTGTCAGTTGACATGACCTGTAGAAATTCCTCTTTGGAAATGGGCCTGTGATAAATTTTGAGTCAGTGTCCATTTACTACAAAGGAGACTTGTCCATCATCAATTGTTTTGATTTTCACAACTCCATTGTCATATACAGTGACTACCTCGTAAGGACCCAACCACCGAGTGGTAACTTTGACTTTGAAATTTTTAAATCGGGAGTCAAACAACAAAGCCCAATCACCAGGTTGGAAGTGTTTCTTCTTAATAAACTTTTTATGCCACTTCCTCCTCTGGTTTTGGACTAACATTGTTTGTTGGATAGCATCTTGCTTGATCTCATCCAACTCATTTGATTTTAGGTCTCATTGTTTCTGAGCCTCATCTAAGTTTAATCCCAATTCTGTGGTAAAATGGAAGGTCCTCACTTGAAATTCTATCAGTAGAAGTACTTTTTTCTTGTACACTAGCTCATAAAGGGTATGCCCAATGGTGTTTCTCTAGGTGGTTCAATATGCCCACAAAGCCTTTGGAAGCCTATCAGCCCAATCTCGATGATGTAATTGAACAACCTTGGTTAAGATAGCTTCCAGAACTTTGTTTGTAGACTTTACCTGACCATTATCTTGTGGGTGGTATGGAGAAGATTTACAGTGTTTAATCCCATATTTCTCCATTAGTTCTCTCATCAGCTTGGAAGTGAATTGAGTGCCTTGGTTTGTAACAATTTAACGAGGAACACTGAAGCGGGTAAATATGTCTTCATAGATGAATTCGAAAATGGATTTTTCTATAGCCCTCAATAGGGTTTTTTCCTCTACCCACTTGGTGACATAATCTGTACAAACCAAAATATAGTTTTTCTTACGAGACATGGGTGAAATTGATCCTACAAAGTCAAGGGCCCATTTATCAAAAGGTTTTATCATAACTTGGGCATGCAAGGGAATTTCGTCAGCTGACGTGGGTCTTCTTATTCTTTGACAACTATCACAACTCCTCGCATACTTGGCAACATCTTTGAATATGTTAGGGAAATAGTAACCTGCATGTAACACCTTATATTTTGTATGTTTGTCAGAAAAATGGCCACCACATGGTCCATCATGACAACTTCATAGTATTTCTGGTATCTCATCTTCTCGGACACATCTACGAATAATCAAATTAGGACCTGTACGAAAAAGGTCATGGCCAACCCAAGAATAATTGGCACTTTGCGTGATAATTCTACGTTTTTCATGAGGTGACAAATGAGATGGTAACATCCTAGTAGCCAGATAGTTTTCCATATCCGCAAACCATGGGGTATTTATAGAAAGGGAAAAAATGTGCTCATCTAGGAAACTATCATCTATGGGAATATCATCATCCTCATTTTTTATTTGTGAAAGAAAATTAGCTACCAAATTCTCTTGCCTAGGTCGGTCAAGCATGGTGATATTAAACTCTTGCAATAGCAGGAGCCACCTAGTCACTCAACCATTAGTTATGGGTTTATTCATGAGAAATATAATGGTGGAATGATCTGTATGTACAAATACCTCGTAATCTGTGATGTAGTGGCAAAACTTGTTAATAGCATGAACAACTGCCAAGAATTCCTTCTCGGTAACTGTGTAGTTTAACTTGGCAGGGGACAAGTTCTTGCTCACAAAACAAATGGCATAGGATTGTTGGTATTCTTTCTACCCTAGTACCCCCCCTATTTCAATTTCAGAGGCATCAGTAGATATGTGATATGGGAGAGTCCAATTGGGCCCTCTAAGAATTGGAGCCACAGACAACTTGTCTTTCAGGGTTTCAAAGACAGTTTGAAACTGCTAAGTCCAAACAAGATCAACATCCTTTATTAATAATCCAAACATAGGTGCAGCAATCTTGTAAAATTTTCAATAAACCATCGGTAATATCCGACATGTCCAAGAAAGCTTCTCATCTCTTTCTGAGTGTTGGGGGGTGGAAGTCTGACGATGAACTCAATATTTGCAGGATTGACTTTTATCCCTTCAAATGAAACATGATGTCCTAGAACCACTCCTTTCGTTAACAACATTTTACATTTTTCATGACTTAGAGACATTTTCATTTCTTGGCAATGTATACCCTTCATGTCAGTGTATTCCTAAGAAAATGATCATGATTTTTCTTTAAGGTTACTTACTAACTATTTTTGTTGGTATGCATCTAGCCTAGAGTTTATATGTAGAAATTTTCCTGGGCTAATCTCATATGGCATGGTATAAGACATGGAAGACTCATCTATATCGAAGATAAAAGATGTCGAAGACAAAATGGATGGGTCCAATTATTCTTGAAATTCTTCCCAAAACATGTACTCAAATTGGGGAAAATATTGTGGAAAATCAACACATGTGATAGCAGAAATGAACTGGTTTAGCACATTTTCCTTTGTGTGCTCCTGAAGTTCCCAGGCATGGTCACTTGGAAATACGGGTTCTTCCCAGTCCTCATTCTCGTATGTACATTCAATCCACCATATATTCTCCATAATAGGTTGAGCTGGAGGGTATATGGTGAGATTTTGGATAGAGAGTCCATTTGAGATGGTCATTTCTCCCTCTCTACAACCAATAAATGCATTGGATGTGACAAACCAAGGTCTTCCCAAAATTATGGGATGGCCTTTGGTAGGATCCTTTGAGTGAATGACAATAAAGTCTACTGGGTACTCCCATGAGGCTAAAGTAACTATGATATCATCCAAAATTCCTTCAGATATAACCCTGGTCTTATCTACTAATTCCAAAATGGTTGGGGTAGGCCTAAGAAGAGGTTGTAACTATAATTTCTCCAAGGTAGTAGCAGTCATAACATTGATGGTTGCCCCTAGGTCTATGAGAGTGTTCCCAATGGATACCTCATTAATGGTTATGGTCACTACGAGGTTCCCTGGATTCCCATATTTTTATATCTTTGGCTACTCTGATATGTATTCAGAAAGTTCTTCTAACAAATGTATTGTAGGAGGGTCCTTCTTCTTCCTACTTGGCGTCTTAATACACAATTCTTTGACTACCTTATTTTAGATTGGAATGTCCTTAATGGATTGTAGCAAGGGAATCTTGACACAAATATTCTTCAATTCATTCAATATGTCAAATTTCGGTCGGGTGGTAGGTTTCTCGATTACTAATCTTTCTAAATAAGGAGGGGCCTTTGTAATTTGTGAAGGTTCATTTTGGGGAAGCCTGGGTTCTTGGTCCTTAGGAATAATAAAATTTTCCCACCTAGTGTCATCCGTGGGTTGTTTGGGGGTTTCTTCTTATTCTTCTTCATGGATGAATACTAAAGGCCTCTGCCTATCCAAAACATTTCTCGGCCTTATTTGAATCTCCTGTAATGGAACAGGAGCAATAACATATGTCGGGAATGCCTGCATCTCAACATTGTGAAGAGGTTGAGTGGGATTATTATTGGGATTGGGCACTGGTTGTGTCGGTAATAATGTCGGTCTTGGGGAGCTTGCATTTTGATATTGTAGCAGTTGTTGTTGTGGAATAGGAGGTAAAGGTGGTGGAACAAAACCTGGCAGAAGTTGCAGAGTGTTCGGTGGAAAATGAGGGTAAGGATGGTTGGGCATAGAGACAGGTGGATCTTAAGGGTTACCTTGCTTATGTCCTCCTCTCCATCCTTGATGCCAAGGATGTTGGTACTATTTAGACCAGTTATGTCAGTTTGGTGAGTTCCACTATTGTAGTTGTTGATAATAGGGTGGAACTTGAGGTTGTAGATATGCCTATGTAGGTTGGTTCCTAGGTTGCCATGGCCTCCTAGGTGCATAAGAGGACTCCCCAGGATCCCCACTCCTATATATGGCTAATAAACTGGGAAATGATGGACATTTTTCAATTGAGTGGTCCTCCATGTAGAAGCCACAAAATGAAATGTTATCCAATGGGCATTCCCTTGAGTAATGCTTACTCCTGCATCTTGGGAAGTATATGCTCATTTTTGCATTTTCCTCCTCCTGTTTCTTTCTAATCTTTAGGGTCTCCAACTAGGAACCTATTGTACTTAAGATATATGTTTTAAATTTCTCTAAAAGGTTCCCTATCTTTTCTCTCATGATACCACCTGAACTAACTAGTTTTAAGTTTCTATTGCAAGGATCTCGAGCATTCTTTCCTGTTTTAGCTCTACTCCTTGAGTAATTCTTACACATTTCACATATTTCGGCAAATGGTTTATGAGAGATGTCACTTGATGCCATTAGGTTAATCATCTATAGGTATTCTTCTGAAATTCCCTTAAGGAAAAGAGCCCTAACTGCATCCTCTGGGAGTTCATGGTATTTTGACTTCAAAATTAGGATCTCCTAATGGTGGTAAGAAAACAAAGTTCATATTGTTTGGTTCTGCGAAAGGCTCGAGTGGTGTTGTCTCTTGTCCCACTATTACTGATGCTTCAATTTTTTGTTCTATAGTGCTCCGTATGTTAGTCTCTTTAGAGACTGCTTTAGCTCTTTGAGTTGATCTAGCTCCTATTTTTCGGTATCAGTCTGCAGAGTTTATAAGTGGAATGTTCCTTCCCTCAAAAATCTCAGAAGGAACCTTGGTTGAAAGGTCTGATTTGGATTTAGTGTATCTACCTTTTGGGTCCCTAGGTTTTTCATCAAAGAAAACAAAAAAAAGAAAAGCTACCATTCGTTTTGGGAGAGCCTGCAATAGTAGATGCGCAGGTTCTTACCTCTCGTCTTAAAGTTCCCTCGCCACCAATCTAATGCTAAGGTTTAAAAATGATCTATTTCCTAACTATTTCATACCTTGAGACAACTCCCCGGCAATGGCGCCAAAAATAATGGGTGTTCTATATGCACTAAAAACCCTCAATTAAATTTTCAACCCGGGGTAAGTAAACTTAGAGTTGTAGAACTATATATGCCAAGGAAGAAAGGCTAGAGGTAGTATAGTCTGATTAAGGAAATGAGCTATCTGAGAACTAATCTATTCAAGCAAAGGCTATTAATGATCAAACCCTACTAAGAAACTTAAACTATTTACCCTAAGTAACTTTTGAACAAATGATCAATGAATTGTCCTAGGAAAGAAAATGGAAACCCTACTTAAAGAAAATTAACTTAATCATGACAATAAGAAAAAGAAAACTATCTATTTAATCTATCTAATGAGCAATAACAACAACAAACTAATTTAATTAACCTACTCAAATTCAGTGAGAAACAAGAAGTAAGTAAATAAACAAGCAAGCAACTACCCTATTAAAGAAAATAAACAAGCAAGCAACTACCCTATCAAAGAAAGTAAACAAGTAAGCAATCAACTAACTAAACTATGGTAACTTCTACAGCAGGTAAACTAATCAAAATTACTCAATAAGGAACTAATCAAAATTACTCAATAAGGAACTAATCAAACTAATAAGCAAGTGAACTTTATTCTTAAATTAAACTTCATAATTATTTATAATTTACGAAAGGAAATCTTAATCTACTAATTTCAAAGCATCGTGACAATAAAAGTAATCAACAACTACTCTTTAATATACAATAAGAAACTATTCTTTAATCTACCAAAGCAAGAAGACTATTCTATAATCTACAAAAGCAAGGAAATTATCCTCTAATCTATAAAAGGAAGAAAACTCAAATATAGTTTTGATGGTTATATCTCTGGTGTCTTATGATATCATGATGGCATTTAACAATTAATGATAACTCAAGAGGGATAAACTCAATATTGAATTTTATAGCAAAGTGGAAGGTATGAAATAGACAATCTAATGATAACTTAGCCATTATAGAAGAAACATCAACTACCCTGCATATCCATGTGATTCTTTAATTCATGCATTAATCATCAACAATATGGAAACACTATTCTATTAAATTCAATTGCATTCTATGCTAGTGTAAGCAAAATCATACTACTTAGAGATTCATAACTGAAAACTAAATTCAATAATCAAACTTCGAATTAAAATTGCAATCTAGATCTAGAATGGAAATTGCATAAAGTAAAGTAAACTGATCATATTTTAACAATTTAAATTGCAAAGGGAAATACTCATGAAACATAAATCAAATCCTATTTCTATTACAACATATAACAAGATAAGAAAACTGAGAACTAACTGAGAAAACTAGATAATCAAATTGAAAACTAAATTCAAAGCTAACAACTAATCATCCATTGAAACCTTGTCAAAGAAACCATTAACTAAATACTTTGTTTTAACTCTGTTTTAAATTCTATTTCAACATATAGAAAATCTAACTATCATCTAATTAAACACAGGCGTTAGTATCTAAGCTTGCAAGCTATTTCCTATAAATTAAAAAGTCATTGCATATTAACACTAGCCTTCATAATAACTTGCAAAATAAACTGAAGCAATTAAACTTATGAACAACAATTTACACAGTAAATAAACATAATAAAACTCATGTACAGGAAATACAAGAAATGACGATTACACTATATGAATTCATAAGCTAATTGAATAAGTATTGACCCAGACCATTGGTGGGCCCCCCAACAAGTCATGGCTACTCCTTAACGATGAATCATGAGCTCAAGCAACACGATTTCAACATTAAAATTAAAAACACAGTTTTAGAGAAAACGTCTTGAAATGGAAAAACAGAGCTTAACTATCCTTGGCTACTTGTTTAACCATTTTTGTGGTATTTATAGAGTTTAAAAGCTGAAAGATCTACTAGTGGAAGGGTCGACCTCCTCTAAAAATAGTAAATTACAATAAATGTGTCTTAATCGCCGGTGGCTTCTAGAAACAAAGTGAACCAATAAACGCCTGGCATAACAACCCAATCCAAGTTGTCAGAAGCTCAGTAGTTGGAGGCCATGAGCACAATGAAAAACCATGTCGTCAATTTTCCCATCACTGGTCGCCGATATGATAACCGCCAACTTGACCACGATTTTAGTGCAGGATGGAGTGTCGGACGGAGTGCCAGATAGAGTACTGGATGCAGTGCCGGATGGAGTATCGAACGGAGTGTTGGATGCAAAAACAACCTGCGGTTTTTCCCTGTGACACACATAACATGAATTATCTTCTTGAAATCATTAAAACAAGTTGAATTATACTTAAAACCATCATAAAACAGCAATCATACGTACCTAGTGTAAGCTATGGAGATTTGATACAAAAATCCTTCAACACTTCTTCAAAATAGGAAAATACACATAGAATATTGGCAAAAAATGATCTAATCATCATCATTAAATTAACCATATCGCGGGCCCAACAACATGTTAGATGAAGATTGAGTCCAATCGTGGGATCGGACGGTGGATGGAATTCCACCGTGGATGAAGGAACCTAGAGACAATACATGTGAGGTGGATTCACGTGGACGCTGTGTGGCCCTCAACCAATGAACGCTAGAAGAAATTTGGAAATCCATAACTTGTAACCCAAAGCTCGGATTTGATCCTAGTAGCAGACATTAGAACGCTACGGGTAAGTAGAAGAGAATGAATACCTCAAAAACAAGATTTGAGATGTTAAGGAGAGAGAAATTTTGATGCCCCATCCCTAGGAAAGTTACTCAGGGGTCAGGTGTGTTACACTGAGAGAGTATTGCGATCAGTGGAGAGGAACCTAACCACTCTCACTCATCTACTATCGATGGCACAGATTGAGGGCCTACCCTTGGCCATGCAGCCACATGTTGTAGGGGTACCCAGGACTTGGGTTCAGTTGTTTTGACCAACAGGCCTAGTCCATAGCTAGCATTGGACCACATATGTGTCGAGGGAACTCTTTTTGTACTCTCTTATGTAGTGAGGGTTTGAGCCCAATGATGTATACCGAGTCTGTTTTGGTCTTTATGGCCCAATTTTGTACTTATGACATTATGTTTTGGACATATTACTATATATATACATCTTTTTTCCTTATGGATAAAAATTTTTGTACAAATGTATTTACGTATGCGTGTATGTGTGTGTTTTTTTATTTATGTGTGAGCAATATGTCAATCTAACACGATTAGCCAATGTATCAATTAGTTGATTAGATCTCCTAGGAACATGAATATAAGTAATATAATCAAAATAGTGTTCTAATAGACATACCCTAAGGAATCATCGGTGAAGGGTGGGATCATAAACATGGTAAACTCCATTTAAATGAGACACAACTATTTTAGCATCTAGGTAAACCTAGAGGTGAGAAATACCATGTGACAATGCATCACATAGTAACTCTATTACAAAACTATACTCGACAACATTATTGGCTTCTTTGTTCAGAAAAATACCTCCAAAAGACATCAACTGGCCAAAGTGCATGAAGATTACCCAAGCTATGGAAGCAAGCCTCTGAGTGTGTCGGCTAGCACCGTCTGCGAACCCAACATAGACCTCAGATTCACTTGACATCTACCACAATGAAAAGAAACACAATAAAATACATGTCCACATGACAAAAAGACCAAAAATGTATAAATAAAACTATACATTATATACAAGAAGTCACGCCCAGGCGACTGACCTAAGCATAATACTTCTTAAGATAGAGCCCATTTCTAGGCTCCGGTAAAGCATTACCCTCAAAATCGACCAGTTGATAACCACCATTTTCTAAAACTTTCTTAATAATGAATGGTTTGAACCACATGGGTTTGAATTTTCCTACCCCCAAGGGATATTTATCTTGGTCATAGACCAAGACTTGATCACCTTCAGAGAAAAATAGAGGGTAGATGGACCAATCGTACTGACACTTGACACATTGCTTATGAGCCTCATTGGCCAAGGATGCATCTTGACTCTTCTCATCAAGCTTCTCGAGATATAGAAGACATTCTTCAAGTGGAGTAGTGTCGAGAAGTAATTCCATTTCCAACTTAAGAGAGGGAATTTGGCACTCTATGGGAAAGACTACCTCCAGTCCATAAATGAGTTGGAAAGGAAAAAAACTGATAGCAGTCTTGATTGAGGTTTGATAAGCCCAAAGTGTTGAGTACAACATCAAATTCCAATTAGACTTGGCCGAATTGATCGTCCGTTGAAGAATAATCTTGAGAGACTTATTAATAGCCTCCACTTGACCATTCACCTGTGGATAGTACGGTGACGAATGTTCTTTATTAAACCCTAGTTTTGATGTTAACTCATACATCATCTTGTTCTAGAAGTGACTTCCATGGTTTGTGAAAATCGCCTTTGGAATACCGAACCTAGTTACAATCTGGTTAAAAATGAAAATTGAAGTCGTTTCTCTATCATTGCTAAATGTCAACATGGCCTCGACCCACTTAGTGAAGTATTCTACCACCACAATGATATAACAATGCCCCCTAGCCGAAGTTGGGTGGAATGTAGTGAAATCAATCGCCCACTTGGTGAAGGGACCAACAACAATAACTAGAAACATGGGATCAAGGTGTGCATGCATCTTTCGAGAGAAGATATGGCACGGGTGACACTTCTTGACCGCCTCTACTGTTAGAAAAACAAGATCGTGGAGAAATAAAATAAAACAAATGTGGAAATAAAATACAGAAGATACACAATACGATAGAGACACAGATATACGTGGTTCACCCAGTGTGGGCTACGTCCACCAAATAAATTCCCAGGCCCTTCCTTTATTATTATTCAACAATCAAAGGGATACAACCTACAACAAACCCATTGTAACTTGCTCTTCTTTCTTTCACAATCTCCTATCTCATAATACAATATTTGCTCACATCCTTAGCCACAATACATTTCCCTCATAAGAGACGGTTTCCTTCTAGGGAAAAAAACCCTAACATAACTTCTACAGTTAGATATGCAACCTTATAATGAACGATCCAGATTTACAATGAAATTACAATATACTTTTACAAGGAAATTTTTCCTTTGGGGGCTTCGCCTCCAAACCTTGTAGGGGGGGTAACCCCCCCCCCCCCACCCGCACTCCCCCACGTGGATGAGTGTACATTATTTTGGGATGTAAAGTCTTCATGGGGTATAAACACGGCTAAAAACAAAGACCTCTAAATCAGGAAGATAATCAGGCTCCACAACCAACAATCTCCCACTTGGAGACTGATCTCAACAACTCCATCGTTGTTGTATCTGTTGGAATATGAACCTTCTTGAACCTGGAAAATTTCTCATCTTCATCTTCATGCTTGAAGACCAACTGAAACTGAGCAAGAACTCAGTTTCTCCCTAGTTACTCCCTTTGTTAACATGTTTGCAGGATTCTGGCTAGTGTGTATCTTTTCCAACTTCAAATGTCCATCTTCCAAGAAAAATCGTATGAAATGGTACCTCAACTTTATATGCTTAGTCTTTGAATGGAAGGTTGAGTTCTTTGCAAGATGAATGGAACTCTCACTGTCACAGTATAACCTGTTGTTCTCCTGCTTCTTTCCTAATTCCTCCATAAACCTCTGTAACAAAATCATTTATTTACTAGCCTCTGTAGCAGCAACATACTCTGCTTTTGTTTTGAAAGTGAAACAACCTTTTGCAGTTTCGAAATCCAACTTAATGTTGTTCCACCTATAGTAACAACATACCCTGTGGTGCTTCTCCTGCTATCTTTATCACCTGCCATATCTGAATCAACATATCCCTTTAGAAAAGTGTCTGATCCTCCAAAACATAATGCATGAGTACCAGTACCTCTCAAATACTTGAGAATCCACTTTACTACCTCCCAATGTTCTTTACCTAGATTATTCATATACCTACTCACAACTCCCACTGTATGTGCAATATATGGTCTTGTGCAAACCATCGCATACATCAAGCTACCAACTGTTGATGAATAAGGGACCCTGGAAATGTATTTTATCTCCTCTTGTGTCTTGGGACACATTTCTTTAGTTAATTTGAAATGGTTGGCCAAAGGTGTACTAACTGGTTTTTCATTCTGCATTCTGAACCTCTCCAACACCTTCTCTATGTACTCACCCTGAGACAATGTCAATTTGCAACTTTTCCTATCTCTTGTTATTCTCATACCAAGGATTTTCTTTGCAGCACCCAAATCCTTCATCGCAAATGAATTAGCTAATTTATTCTTGAGAACATTTATATCTTGCATATTAGACCCTGCAACAAGAATGTCATATACATATAATAACAATATAATATAGCTTCCAATTTCTAGCCTTTTAAAATAAACACAGTGATCAGAATGACATCTACTATAACCATGTTCTATCATAAACTTGTCAAACTTCAAATACCACTTCCTTGAAGCTTGCTTTAGGCCATACAATCTCTTCTTCAACCTGCATACCAAATTCTCCTTCCCTTTGACCTCATACCGCTGTGGTTGTTGCATATAAATCGCTTCCTCCACATCCCCATGGAGGAAAGTTTTTTTTACATCTAATTGTTCAATATGCAAATCTTCTACTGCCACTAGACTCAAAATAGTCCTAATTGAAGTCATTTTAACAACAGGAGAAAATATTTCATCAAAATCTATACCTTTATTTTGTGCAAACCCCTTTACAACAAGTCTAGCCTTGTAATGATTTTCTCCTCTATCTTCTTCCTTCAACTTGTAAACCCATTTATTCTCCAATGCTCTTTTTCCTGCATGCAACTTAACCAAATCCCAAGTCTGATTATTTACCAAGGAATCCATTTCATCCTTCATGCCTTGCTCCCACTTCGTTTTGGTGTCTACATGCATTGCCTCTTCATAACATTCTGGTTCACCAGAAACAGTCAATAATAAACAATACAATGAAGGATAGTATCATTCAGGGGGTATACTTAATCTAGTAGATATTCTAACCACACTTGCAGGAGTTTGAGGTACTTTTTCCTCATGTTGTTGTACATTTTGATTTTCTGGTTCCTTTGGAATTTCTTTTCCAGTGATCTCATCAAGAACTGTGTATTCTAGTTTTTTTTTTTCTGTTTCTTTCCCTGCAACTAATCTTTGTACGTGACCTTCTCATTGAATATGACATCTCTACTCCTAATGATTTTTTTATTTTCATAATCCCATAAGCTATAATCAAAATCATTAACACAGTATCCAATAAAGGTACACTTCATGGATTTTTCCTCAATCTTTGTTCTATTTTCCTTATCAATATGGACAAATGCTTCAAAACCGAATGGCTTCAAAAAAGAATAGTTTACCCTTTTTTCTGTCCATGCCTCCTCTGGAATTGTACCATCCAAAGAGATTGAAGGTCCTCTATTTATTAAGTAAACAATAGTATATACAACATCTACCTAGAACTGTAAGGGAAAACCAGCATGCAATCTCATACTCCTTGCACACTCCATGATTGTCCTGTTCAAACTTTCTGACACACCATTTTCTTATGGTGTTCTTGGAACTGTCTTCTCTCTACGAATCCCGTGGTATGAAAAATAATGATCAAACTCCTTGCTGCAATATTCACCTCCATTATCTGATCTGAGACACTTCAACTTTTTTTCTGTCTCATTTGTTGGCGTGGATTTGACCAGACCAGGGTCCTTCTCAGGTTACCAACAAAAGATATCGTGTAGTCTAAAGTGTTGGCATTTTCATCTCCTCTGAAGAGAATAAGTCTCACCCGAAGCGTTGTTGAGACAGATAGATAGGGAAGGGTAGGAAGAAGACTAAAGAGGATCCATAGAGCATTCAAAACTCGTTCATGTTCTTGCGCAAGAGTCGTTAAAATATCTAAACCATCTAAGTGCAAGAATTGAACCTACTTACGTTACGAGCAACAATTAAACATAGAACCATCAAATAGAACTCATAAGCCATAAAGAAATGTTGTAATGCATAAGTAAACATACAAAGACACATCATATTTTAAAATTTGATCATTCTTAATATTACCCTTGAGGCCTTTCTTTGTTACAGACTCAAACTCACACAGTAGGGCATATTACAGACTCTTTCTTGTCTTTTCTCGACTTTACAACAGGTATCAACGACTAATCCCAGAACTTGGGTGACTTTGATCAACATAACCCAACCCAACTGAATGAACCCTTTTACAATTACATTCAGTCGTATATATAGTTGGCTTGTGTCTTCCTTCTCATCTTGCACGCTTTCTTGTTCTATTGCAACCGTTTGTTTCTTAGCTAGCGTTGTGCTGACTTCCACAACTACTTTCTGTTACTCTTTCTCCCAACCTCTGATGAAGTTTGTGCGACTCGTTCTTAGTCAAAACTTGTGCAATTCTTTCCCAAAAATGAAGGGCCCAATAGGCTCTGACCACAATCCTTGACTCGTCCTCGAGTCAAGTTCTTGGTTCTTTCACATCCTCTAGGAGCAACTGTTGTTTTCCCTTGCCCGAATTTTCTTCTTCTTTGGGATCTTATGTTTGTGTTTTTTCCTCCTTTACCACCTCAAACGAAGGGCCCAATTCTGGTACCAAATCTAAGGCTCAGTGCTTTACTCCTTGAAATATTTCAACTTTGTCCTTCCATTTCCGGGTGAGGAGTGATGCTTCTGCAAGGAACTATTGTGTTGTCTCTTTTCTGTACTCCTTTGTCTTGGCCGCAACCAACGAGTTCCACTTGGAATCGACTGTTGCATCGACCTGATGCATTTTCATATAGGCGGTCTGAATTACCAGTCGAAAATTGAGTAGCTCTTTCTTGGCTACAGACTATGTCTCATAGAGTGTATTTAGTTTGTTGTCAGCCTGCTGAATTTGGTCGAACTTATGTTGTTTCTCCATAGGGTCCATTGTGACCAAAATTTCTTCGTTCAGCACCTGTATCTTTGTTCAGACCTCCTCTAAAACCTGATTTCGACAAGCGATGATGCCCATCCAGTCGTTGACTTCTCTAAAAAATTTGGTGCAGTCCTTTGTGTGCTTATGCAGTGTTGATCTGGCATTGTTTCCTTGCAATATTATCTTCTGCATTTGTTCCTGCAATTGTTGAGGCTGATGTTCCGCTTCCTGTTGGACCTGTTGTAGATTCACTTGGAGTTGATCAGTGTGATTGGTGAGTTGTGTCCATGCTTCCTGTAATAGCTCTATCTGTTGCTCTGGCTCACTTACGTCACTGGATTTGGGTAGTTCAGGTACGACCTTCTGAATCTTCGTCTAGGCTTCTACAATTTTTTCCTGTAATTTTTTCAATTTACACTGGACTTGGAGTTTGTCATGTGCTTCCTGCATTTTTTATGTGTGCTCCATGAATTGTTATTTTCTTGCGATCTCGGCAGATCTCTCAGCCTCCTGGAGCCTCTGCTCCAACTGGTCTGTGCATGCCCTGACTAGGCCAAATAAGTGCGGCACTGGCCACTTTACCAGGTCAGTGGATGAAACAGCTACGTCGATGGGTAATCACCATTGTAGTGGGAGTCCACTGCCTGTTGAATGGTCAGAGCGAGTTTCTACCTCTTCCTCCATTAGTGGGACTGGTGTGATTCTCAACCTTAGCTCTGCTGGAAAAAGAGTCAGAACCTTTGTTCTGGCTATGCAGAGTTGCATCAATTCCACACATTGTTGGGGGTTCTGGAGAACGTGTTCCATTTGAGATCATATGGCTATCACATCCTTCTCCATTGTTGATTCTGGCTCATTGTGCACATCTGGTATCTCTGTATCTTCTGGTGCTTCTGCATCATGCGTCATGATCTCTTGGGAACCCTCACCTTTGGCCGGTGAGGTGATTTGTTGGTCGTCGTCAATTTCCTGCTTCTCTTTGTTGCGGGCGTCTTCTTCCTATGTGGAAGAATCAGGTTGTTGTTCATGGGTGTTCGGATTTGGAACATCCAGCATCATGCTCTGTTCTGATGCTTTAGGGTCGGGATCAAGAATTTCTGATCTTGGCTTCGGTGGTTCTCTGGTTATTTGTGGGGTTCGTCATTCCTCTGTCTCTGGGTGGTCGATATGGATCATCTCTGAGGTTATTGTCTGATGTGGATTGGTTGTGATGAGGTTTGGTAATTGGAGTGGTCGTGCAGGGTGTTCAATGATAAATGTGGACGAAAGTGTTTCAGGGTCCAAATCATCTTGAATGTCAATGATAGTGGTGGCTTTAGTCATGGCACGGGTTTGGGAAGTGGCAGATGCAAGGGGTTGTGGGTTCAAGGGTTTGTTCGAAGAGACCCCAGTTCTAGGCCTCTGCACCACTGGTTCGGTACCAAGCACAACGCCCAATATCTAGTTAACCTATGCGCCTGATAGCATAGCATCGTCCGATAGTTGTCGGGGGGGCGGTCTTTTCCTCTACTCCAGTTGTGGTGTCTCTTCTTCCTCCTCTGATTCTGTTTGTGTCGGAGCATATGGATTCTTATGTTCCGGGCCTGAACTCAGTCCCTCTCCTGTTTCCTTGTCTTTTTTCTTGAGCAGCTCCATAGGCAGAATGTAATGCATCCCTGATTTACGCAGGCCGCATTTAACTCCTAGCCATGACATGAATTCTTTATCGAAATATTCCTCATCTAAATAGAATGGTAGCATCTGTGTGTGGAAATGTTCCCGGCTGGAATGTCTCGGCCAGATGAATGTGTTGTGTCAGTTCATGCTGAAGGAGATATTCCTCATGTTTCAATTGAGGATCTCTTGCAGGATTCATAGCCTCTGTGTTTCATCTATCATAGCATTATACCATTTGGCAAAGGATGCATTGTTAAGTGTTGTGTTCTCTGAGTCTGGTCTGGACTGCCATGGCTCAAACATCTTCGCCATGCGCCCTTTATCTGGTATTGTCGGTTTTCTACCCATAGGTGGCTTCCATTTGAGCATTGTGAATGCCAAAAGTAGGTATCCATAGGTGAAGGTTCCTCCATTCTCTTGTGCTTCCTCACAAGCTACTAGTAGTTCCTCCAGTAGGAAACTACACCAATTGAACACTGCTCCCTGTGCGAAAAAGTCAACGAATAATAGCGCATCTAGGGTGAATTCTCCCTTATAGTAAGACCTCATAAACTTTCTCTCTATGATATAAGTTTCATGTTGAATCTATGACCATCATACTAACCTTTGGTCAATATTAAATTCAAGGTATTAAATGGATTAAACTTGAGATCATAAAATTTATTCTCTAATCCAACCTTCTATCAAGATAGCATATTGTCTTAGTACAAAAGAAAGGTTGAATAAAGCACTCGTCATCTTGAGTGAAGGAGACTTGGAAGAAAATCAACACACTCATTCTTAAAGACAAGGCTCCATGTCCCAGGTTTGATTAATTAAGTTGATAAGATTCAAAGTTGCACATGACAAGTTGATAACTACCCCTTTACAAGTAAACACTATAGTTGACGTAGCAGTCTTTGAAAAGTATTATACTTGGAAGCAAGTGAGCATATTGAGATAAATTCTTAATGTAATAGATACAACTAACATCTCCTCTAGGAGAAACTTCTTGTGTTGATTCCAGGTTACCATCGAGAAATGTTTGATCACAACACTAGAAGAGTGTTGACCTCATTTTGTATTGTTTTTCTTACTTTTGATCTTTGCTTCAGACAAGTCACAAGTGATATCTCTAAAGGAGCTACTGTGATGATTATTCGTGCTTTGTTTTATTTACTATTATCAAAGGAGTATTATTCTTGCTTGTTGTTTTGTTGATCTTGTTTCAGGTCACAGGTAATAACCCTGAGGAAGCTATAGTGAAGGTTGCAGAAGGCAACAGATTAGATGAGACATGAAGCATACTATGTACATGACCATATGCAGTCATGTACCAAATAAGATGAAGAAGAAGCTATCTTTTGAGATTCAGAGTATCTCACATGAAAATTGATTGAAAGGAGCAGAAGGCTCCAAAAATGACCGAACATTAGAACAAGAACTCACATCAAAATTGTTCAAAGGTTAATGAAGCCACTTTGACAGGAAGAAGAAATCATTTGAATCATGACTCTGTGTTTCATATTTAGACTTGGTATTCAACACCAAGTATACCCTGTAAGAGATGATGAAGTCCTTGTAGACTCAGAATAAATTGAAAGTAAGCCTGATCTCAGAAAGGATCAGATGAAGAGACAACTTCCAAGACTAGGAGACAAATTTCGTGAGAAGAATATATCATAGCTTCAGAAACTTCTAGGAGATATGAAATCTCCCAGGAATATTCCCTTGTTTCAGTAACAGATAAGAAATCTAGTCAAAAAGACTAGGATATGGATTCTTCCATGAGACTAGAAGAGAAGTCAGTATTGACTTCCAAGATTGATCTATACAAATCAATCATGTTGCATATGTACAAATCCTAATGTGCATCCAAAGGATTCTCCGAGAAAGAGGGAGAAGACTATGATGAGACACTCCAATAATTGAAGAAATATTTCCAATATTTATGAAGACAACCAGAACAACCACGATTCATATATAGTATGAGATGCAGGGGGAGAAATCCCAATATTTAAAATTGAGTGGAAGTTGGTGCATTACATTAGTTGGGCCTCATTAACACCGTATCCAATAAAGGTACACTTCATGGATTTTTTTTCCTCAAGCTTTGTTCTATTTTCTTTATCAATATGGAAAAATGATTCACAACCAAAAGTCTTCAAAAAAGAATAGTTTACCCTTTTTTTTGTCCATGCCTCCTCTGGAATTATACCATCCAAAGAGATTGAAGGTCCTCTATTTATTAAGTAAACAACAGTATCTATAGAATCTACCTAGAACTGTAAGGGGAAACCAATATGCAATCTCATAGTCCTTGCACGCTCTATGATTGTCCTGTTCAAACTTTCTAACACACCATTTTCTTGTGGTGTTCTTGGAACTGTCTTCTCTCTACGAATCCCATGGTATGAAAAATAAACATCAAACTCCTTGCTGCAATATTCACCTCCATTATCTGATATGAGAAACTTCAACTTTTTTTTTGTCTCATTTGTTGGCACGGATTTGATCAGACCAGGGTACTTCTCAGGTTACCAACAAAAGGTACCATGTAGTCTAGAGCGTTGGCATTTTCATCTCCTCCAAAGAGAAGAAGTCTCACCCGAAGCACTGCTAAGACAAATAGATAGGGAAGGGTAGGAAGAAGACTAAAGAGTATCCATAGAGCATTCAAAACTCGTTCATGTTCTTGCGCAAGAGTCGTTAAAAGATTTAAACCATCTAAGTGAAAGAATTGAACCTACTTACGTTGCGAGCAGCAATTAAACATAGAACCATCAAATAGAACTCATAAACCATAAATAAATGTTGTAATGCATAAGTAAACATACAAAGACACATCATATTTTAAAATTTGATCCTTCTTCATATTACCCTTGAGGCCTTTATCTATTACAGACTCAAACTCACATAGTAGGGAATATTACAAACTCTTGCTTGTCTTTTCTCGACTTTACAACAGGTATCAACGATTAATCCTGGAACTTGGGCGAATCTGATCAACATAACCCAACCCAACTGAATGAACCCTTTTACAATTATATTCAGTTGTATATATAGTTGGGTTGTGTCTTCCTTCTCATCTTGCACGCTTTCTTGTTCTATTGCAACCGTTTGTTTCTTAGCTGGCGTTGCGCTAACTTCCACAACTACTTTATCTTACTCTTTCTCCCAACCTCTGATGAAGTTTGTGTGAATCGTTCTTAGTCAAAAATTGTGCAATTCTTTCCCAAAAATGAAGGGCCCGACAGGCTCTGACCACAATCCTTGACTCGTCCTCGAGTCAAGTGCTTGGTGCTTTCACATCCTCTAGGAGAAACTATTGTTTTCCCTTGCTTGAATTTTCTTATTCTTTGGGCTCTTATGTTTGTGCCTTTTCCTCCTTTACCTCCTCAAATGAAGGGCCCAATTCTGGTACCAAATCTAAGGCTCAGTGCATTACTCCTTGTAAGCTTTCAAATTTTTCTTGCCATTTCTGGGCGAGGAGTGATGCTTTTGCAAGGAACTGTTGTGTTTTCTCTTTTCTGTACTCATTTTTCTTGGCCGCAACCAATGATTTCCACTCGGAATCGGATGTTGCATCGACCTGATGCATTTGCATATAGGTGGTCTGAATTACCAATCGAAAATTTGTAGCTCTTTCTTGGCTACGGACTGTGTCTCATAGAGTGTATATAGTTCATTGTCATCCTGTTGAATTTGGTCGAACTTCTTCTTCTTCTCCATAGGGTCCATTGTTACCGCAATTTCTTCGTTCAGCACCTGGATCTTTGTTCGGACCTCGTCTAAAACCTGATTTCATCAAGCGATGATGCCCATCTAGTCATTGACTTCTATGAAAATTTTGGTGCAGTCTGTTGTGTGCTTGTGCAGTGCTACTCTGGCATTGTTTCCTTGCAATATTATCTTCTACATTTGTTCCTGTAGTTGTTGAGGCTGGTGTTCTGCTTCCTGTTGGACCTGTTGTAGATTCACTTGGAGTTGATCAGTGTGATTGGCGAGTTGTGTCCATGCTTCCTGTAATATCTCTATATGTTTCTCTAGCTCCCTTATGTCGTTGGCTTCAGGTAGTTCAAGTACGACCTTCTGAATCTTCGGCCAGGCTTCTACAAGTTTTTCCTGTAATTTTTCCAATTTGCGATGGACTTCGAGTCTGTCATGTGCTTCCTGCATTTTTTATGTGTGTGCCATGAATTGTTCTTTTCTTGCGATCTCGGTGGATCTCTCAGCCTCCTGGAGCCTTTGCTCAAACTAGTCTGTGGATGCCCTGATTAGGCCAAATAAGTGTGGCACTGGCCACTGTACCAGGTCGGCGGATGAAACAGCTACATCGGTGGGTACTCACCACTGTATTGGGAGTCCACTTCCTGTTGAATGGTCAGAGAGAGTTTCTACCTCTTCCTCCGTTGGTGGGACTGGTGCGATTCTCAACCTTAGCTCTGCTGGAAAAAGAATCATAACCTATGTTCTGGCTATGTAGAGTTGCATCAATTCTACACATTGTTGGGGGTTCTATAGAACTTGTTCCATTTGAGATAATACGGCTATCGTATCCTACTCCGTTGTTGATTCTAGATCATTGTGCACATCTGGTATCTTTGTATCTTTTGGTGCTTCTACACCATGTGTCGTGATCTCTTTGGCACCCTCACCTTTGGTCGGTGAGGTGATTTGTTGGTCGCCATCGGGTTCCTGCTCCTCTCTGTTGCGTGCGTCTTCTTCCTGTGTGGAAGAATCAGGTTGTTGTTCATGGGTGTTTGGATTCAGAACACCCAACATCGTGCTCTGCTCTGATGCTTTCGGGTTGGGATCCGGAATTTCTGATCTTGGCTTGGGTGGTTCTCTAGTTATTTTTGGGGTTCGTCCTCCCTCTGTCTCTGGGTGGTCGAGTTGGATCGGCCCTGAGTTTATTGTCTGATGTGGATTGGTCGTGATGAGGTTTGGTAATTGGAGTAGTGGTGGAGGGTGTTCAATAATAAATGTGGACGGAAGTGTTTCAGGGTCCGTATCATCTTGAATGTCAATGATAGTGGTGGCTTTGGTCATGGCGCGGGTCCAGGGAGTGGAAGATGAAAGGGGTTGTGGGTTTAGGGGTTTTTTCGGTGAGACCCCAATTCTGGGCCTCTTCACCACTAGTTCAGTACCAAGCACAATGCCCAAGATCTGGTTAACCTGCGCACCTGATAGCACAGCATCGTCTAGTAGCTGTCAGGGGGTGGTATTTTCCTCCCCTCCAGATGTGGTGTCTCTTATTCCTCCTCTGAGTCTATTTTTGTCAGAGCATCTGGCTTCTTATGTTTAAGGCCTGAACTCGGTCCCTCTCTTGTTTTCTTGTCTTTTTTCTTGTGCAGCTCTGCACACAAAATGTAATCCATCCTTGATTTACGCGGGCCGCATTTAACTCCTGGCCATGACATGACTTCTTTATCGAAAGCTTCCTCATATAAATAGAATGGTAGCATCTGTGTGTGGAAATGTTCTCTACTGGAATGTCTTGGCCAGACGAATGTGTTGTGTCGGTTCATGATGAAGGCGATATTCCTCGTGTTGTAATTGAGGATCCATGTGGGATGTGCAGCCTCTGTGTTGTGTTTATCATAGCATTGGGTCGATAACCTCAAGGAATCATATAGCAATTGATACAACCAATCTTGGAGCACCCTCTCATTGGTTACCTAAATTAAAGGTCTATTTCTATGAAATTGAGGCAAAGGGAAGTGTTTTGGGTACCTTCCTGGAACAAGAACAAATATAACATATATATAGCAATTTCCAAGTACCAAAATGATAGTAATACCTCAAGAAATGGTAGAAAATGATAATATATGCTAACTGATACAAAATTGCAGAAAAATAACAGTCTACAACAAAAAATAGTATTTGTAACAACCATAAGAAACTTAGTTTATAATTGTAAGAAAAGACAGTGAAAACTTTGTATGTATTCAATAGATCAATTATCAACCATTACAAGCAATTTATGAGTATGTTAGCCAATAGTTAGAGTGAATTATGCAGCAAGTTTAAGTAAATTAGATGGTTGTAGCAGTGTTTTGCAACAACAACAACTAAATTAGTAGATTAAGCTA
>JZKD02S0414418.1:242131-260608 GCA_000966675.3 Picea glauca
GGTGAAACTGGGCAAAAGGTATAATTTCTAGGAAAATTTTGTGTCATCGAGAAAGGACTCTTTGCAAGATGTTAAAATGATTCAATTATTAAAATGACACTTACCATTATACTGGACTTGTTACCTCATGAAGGAATATATGATTTCCTCTAGGGCCACGCCGGTGTAATGGTCATTTTTCTACTGTTGGTGATGTATGATGATGAATCAATGAATAAGAGGGGCCCTGCAGGGCCATGCTAGTCAATCTATCTCTCGAGATTTCATTTCTGCTACCTGTGGGCCTTGAGACATACTATCCTTAGTTACCCCTAGTCTGGGGGGTAAAAATGACAATTTGGGATTGTTTGCAAAAATTGGTGCCATATTTAGAATTATAATTGAAATAGGATGGCCTCAATATTTAAATATTGAATAGGATGAATGTTGAAATATGACTTTTATTTCCATCTAAATATTCATTTTTTTGAGTTACCAAGGGTTCAAACCAAATCATGGATATGAATTTGTATGAAGATCCGAAATGAACCAAAAATTATAAGAAACTTTTAAAAGTTCATTGATACCATACCATCAACGGGTCAAATCAAAGAGACAGTGGGTACTCAGGTCACCCAAATATTATTATTAGCAAGAGAAAAAATGGGTGTGTAGCCACATCAAATAAGTGAGGAAGTTCCCAACACTGGCTATACATAACTTATTATAAACACAAAAAAAAATGAGTGACAACTATGATATAACCATAAGCTTTGAATCTGAGTTTTTAAACATTTTCAAAAATCATGAATATGGCCATAATATATATGGTTCCTTTTGAATCATATGAAATAAGTTTTTTATATGAACAGGGTTCAAAACCCATATAACCAAGAAACCAACCAATGTTATGTACACATTTTGTATTGGAAACAACATTCACAAACCCAAGTTTGAACCCAAAAAATAATTAGAGTTGAAAAAAATAATTGTTTGTTGCATAAAAAATGCAAGAGAAAACAACATGTACCCAAACTTTAAACCCAATCCAAAATCAATCATCCATTATATGGCCATGGTTTCCAAACTCGACCTAGACTCAACATAAACAAAAAACCACTTTAATACTAGTCATATAATTTACCAATAGAAAAAATATTGTAAGCTTATTCAAATTTGAACTAAGTCTAAAACTTAGTAGTCATTATGAAGATGTGGGTTTAACCATAACCAAAACAATACTCGGTGTATATCCATTATGGCCATATGGATTGGACCCATAACGAAACTCGACAAAACAAATAAAATTTTGAAGTTTTGTCGCATATGCAATGGACTAACTGTAATTAATTTCAAACCCAGGTTGAAACTTGAACCAAAATAGCTATAAAAGAAATGGGTTTAACCAACCATCCATTTTTCTCAGAACCCACCTGTTGAGCACTAAACACACCCTCAAAAAAATTTGAAAATTTTGGGGTGCCACTTTCTTTAATTTTTTCCACATGTGTGATTTTCTCATGACCATGATCATTATTTGGGGTTAATTCTTTTGTTTCGATTGTCTCAAATAATTCCCAATCCTGGTTTGAATTATCACTTGAGCAGGGAAAAGTCTAGAGAGCATAAACACTTAACAAGTGAAGGGTCTTTGACACTTGGCATTTTTTCAAACCATGAATTTTTCTGATGAAATCGACTTTCATCGATCTCCGATAGTCACCTATTAATATTGTCGATGTTGATAAACGTCAGGCATCAGCAGCATTGGCATACATGTGCGCCATATGAGACAATCTTCCCTTTGGAACATCGACGTCGATAAATGTTAGGTGTCGACCATGTCAATATAAAAATGTACGACGATAAATAGAAAGTAAAGGTATTCACCAACGTTGATGTTTCATTGGCCGTGGAAACCAACAATGCACATATAAAACACCACCGAGAACAATCCCAACACTGATCATCAATGAATGAACTCCCCACAATATCCTTACCTACCGATCAATTCGAGAAACCATCTCAAACATTTATTTTAGGGTAAGAATTCATCATCAGACAATGCGACATAGGGCCATGTAGGTATAGGGACATGTCATCTTATTTCATTATCCACCACGTAGGTACATATATCACCACTTTTTCAACCACATCAGAATTAACACGCCATCGCCATTGAATACAACACTTCTACAAGTCACCTGAGTAAGAAACATCACCAGGCCCAGTTGGCAGGATCCATGTCACCTCGAACATTTCACATCGGCCACCGGGGAACTAAGAGAGATGTTGTCAGCTGAGAAAAATAAAGGGGAATTGTTGACACTGATGTTACTTTGGTTTTCAACAAGTTCATAAGAACAATTAATCTAGGGCCCACAAGTTTCAAATCATCAGTCGTCAGTGGCCCACCGACATTAGCAGTCCAAGGTCATGGATTATTCTTTGATGAACACACTCGCTACTCACTAATCTTCGATGGATAGTCAGTGTCAGAAAACATTAACCTTAGACCGGTCATTTCTACACACTGACACATTCATCGATTACCGATGTTGACGATTAAAATTTCAATGAGTATTTTGCCCACAAAGTATTGCTAAAAGCCTATTATTTATAAGCTAATGATATATATAATACTAGTAGGTGGGACCCCCTTATAGATTGGAGGATCAGATAAAGTTTATTATTTGATATTTATGTTGATGTTCAACATTTCTTACAGGGTCCTACATGATTCATGATGAATTATTGGTTATGTTTACATCAGATGGAAGATGGATAATGCATGTTATGTGTTGGTTCTGATTGCTCTAAGCTCTAAATTCCATATTGTATGAATGGATTATATTCGTTGTTATTACATTGCTATTGGTGCCATGATTTACTACATGTTTCACCTGCAAAAGACACATGTTAGCTATAACAAGGGACAAGAGAAATATAAAAAAAAAAAAAGGAATCCAAGAAGAAGGAACTAAACTATGTTATGCTATATTATATGCATTTGAAATTTAAAAGGGTTGATGTTAGTCCTAACTAGCAATGTTAGTGGCTATACGATTTTATTGAGTTATATGGAGCGCATATGATATGTGTTATAATATGGTTTTTTTGAAATGGTTAATATGGATCGAGTGGCATATTTGGAAAGCAGTGTATGAAAGTTTCGAGGCATGGGTTAATGGCATAGATTAATGTTGTTTGGTTGTTGTGTACTACGTAATTGAATGAAGGGAGGATGGAAGCGACGTGCATTTACTGCACGTCACTCCATACTTCTCCCATTGGTCGTCACCCTATCTTGGTTATTGTTCATTTGATTTTCACTGTGGCTAAGCTCTGATATTTAGGCGAGGAAGGAACTGCTCGAACAAGCTTGCATTTTTAAAGGCCATTTGGTTGCATGTATGTTTTTTTCTCCCATCCATGAACTCGCTATGTTTATGAAATAAATGTTGGCTCGGTTGTGTATTGGTCTGTGTTTTTCTTGAGGCTGGCAACTGTGTAAGCTTGTGGTGTTTCTCTGGAATGGTTGTTTGTGGGTTCTTCGTTGCAAATGGAAAATTGGATGGTTGAAGTCACGATTTAATTGACTATTCTGTGTGATGGAAGCCCTGATTGATCTCTATTGTCTCTATGGGTTTTTGTTGGAGGGTTTCATTTGGTTTGGAATTAATGGTCATCTCCTCACAGTCTTTGTAACCACACCCGATCGTATTGGGTGTTTTGGGGTTGTTGTGTATGATTTGAACCACCTTTGGGTCACTGCATATCGTTTTCCATATGGTCATGGGCTCCTTTTATGTTATTGGTATCTGCACAATTGGTTATGGTGGCTATTATGCCAAGAGGCTTTCTTTAGGGTTGGTTTATATTCCCTAGACTCTGTATTTCTATCAACATTATTCGGATTTTGGGGGAAAACATGAGGGTTATGCCCCTGCATGTTTTTGGTGTTGGTTACTATCTAGTAAGAAACCTCTGCTCTTTTGCATCATGGTCTACCCTATCTAGTGTGAACTGTCACCACGTATTTCAAGCTAAAGTTTATGTGGTTTGTGTGTCCACTGCAATGTCTCGAAGGGTTCTCACATGTTGTTGATATGGTCAACTCCAGTCTCCCTGTGTTTTAATGATCGAGCGAACCCTTGACTATTTTCCTGTATTCATTAGTACCAAGCCCGATTTTGATTAACTCAACAGTCACACTCTATCAGTTATCTTTTTTATTGTTATAATTTGTTGGGTAGTATTAATAGTGGTTTTGATTATTGGCTCGTCTCGATTTGATCGCGTGGTTGGAGAGTTGTGATTGGAAATGATAATTGTTATACAATCGATGTCTTATTTTTTTATTACAGTTGAATCGATATCTCAGCATGATTTTATGGTTTGATTGGGAGTGATTATATATGTACAGTCACAGAAATGCTTCTTTGTGTTATGTGTGGTCTGTGTGTTCCTACAGCATGGTATAAATTGTTTTGGTGGTTGTTGTGTGTTTAATATGTCCTGATCGGGATCGTTACAAATTGGAAATTTGATGTCAGAGACTTGGTTGTTTTATGTGTATGGTTATGGGGACATCGTGCATCGTTTTATTTGATTACACCAAAAGAAATGAAGCACAAGGTTTTTACATTATAATTTCATCAAAAATTTGTTGGTAAATGTTGTTAAAAGAATGGAATCAGTCGTGTTTTAAAAGAGTTTGTTCAATTCTTGAAATACTCGTGCCTATGATTGATTTGAAGTTTTGGAATTTATGGACAGTGGTTGATATTTCCTCAACAGAGTTAAAGCAATATGACTGTGTGTTCATTGGGATTTTATTTTAAATATAAAATGGAAGAAATGAGAGAAAACATAATTGTTTATACAGGATGTTTGAAAGTCATATTGATTTTGAGTATGATGACATTGTGTTAATTAAAAGTGTTAAATATCTAAATGTGGAAAGTGAACAAGTTTTAGCACACAGTAATGGTTTCAGCACACAGTAATTGCTTAATGGGTGCCGGAATAGTTGTATTGAATACATAATTGTTTTTATGGATTACTTAATTGATTTTTCGAACAGTATCTTCTCTTTTCCCCTACCATTATTTCACTTTTCGCTAATTAAAATCCCCCTCGCCTTTCCATATCCACTATCCACTCCCTTTTCCTAAAATTTAATTACAGTTAATATATGGTTTGTATTATGATAGTTAAGGGATCACAGGGATGAATTACAGTGATATATTCTTTTGGTTTACAATATAGTTGATTGTTTGTTGTCTGTGAGCAGTAATCATGATCTTTTCCCCCTCATTTTAACATTTTTTGCTCAATACAACCCCTCGCATATCCCAAAAACCTTGTCCACGCCCTACTCATTGACAATTGTTAAACAATTTGTATGGATTGGATTGCATGAGTCTGATATGTTGTTGAGCCAAATTTTATTTCATATTTTAAAAGAGTTATCATGTATGGTTGTTAAAGAAACTATTTTCTAATCAATTATGCATACATGAATGCTATTTTTTAGCAAAGGTATCTGTGGCAGAGGTAACCGAGGAAGAGGTAATTGGAATAGGGGCCCTAGAAGGCCAATATTCTTTATACACTTTGATGCAGACTCGCAAGAGTTAGGCCAGCTATTTCAAGCAAGTTTTTTAACTGGATTGGGCAAAGAGTGGTCCAACCTAGGCTCAAAACGCCTCCCTTCCAAGCCCCATAGGTCCCTGGTATCCCTATGCCTCCTCATGTCTCACTACAGCCTGAAGTTCTCGAGAATGACGGATGGAAAGAGAATGTCCACCCGACAATCTCCCAACATCGTGGCTGTCCAAACTTGTCTTTACCTGCTCCCCGGCCTATCAATCAAATTGGCCAAGCTTCCCATGTCCACTCACTAGTTCAGTATTCCTATGCAAGCAAAAGGTTGAAAACCAAGGACCACCCTTCTCTTGAAAAAGGAAAAGTCATTGCTGCCCCTTCTTCACCCTCAAATGAATCTGATAAATCTGTGTCCTCCCGCATTCATTTGAGAGATGATTGTTCTCATGTGATCAGTGAGATTAGGCCTAAAGGCTCCACACAGCCTAAGGAAAATTCAAAGAGGTCAAAAGGTGATAGTAGCAACAAGGGAAAGATTGCCTCCCAGAGTGGAAAATATGGATTTTAAGTTTTTTTTTATTTATTAATTGTTGAGAACAGTTGACTTCTGAAATTTTGGACAACACGCTATTTTTGGATATATGGGTAATATATTTTGGAAATAATTTCAATTATCATTGAGATAAATTATCAAATATAAATTTGATGATGGGAGTCGGAAGGAGGGATGTTTTGTTTGATTAACTAGTTGTGTTATGATTTTTAAAAGCTAAAGGGAGTCACAAGGGGTCCCACCTACTAGTTATTATTTATTTAAAAACCCTTATTATGATTTATTACTTTTCCCCATTAACTATAAGTTGGTTGATTTTTAGTTAACTTAACTAAGGAAGTAGTTCAACTACTTCAACCAATTCTAATTTTCTTAAAGGAAAAAGGAAAGGGAGGAACAAGAGAAGAATAGAAGGAGAAGCATACTAAGGTTTTCTCTTTGAGTTTTTGTTGAGATAATTCAGTTTTCATTCATTCCTTAATTCATTAGAAGCCTAATTTTTTTTTTATGATAGCAGGGTCCTATTGTAGAAAACAAGATTCAGGGAAGAATTACATCATTCAGACACTTGTTTTTCAGAGGTGTTGATCTATTTTTGATAGTATGTGTAGACTTGTCTGTTTGTGAATTAGATTTCATGACTGACAAAGGATATTGTGCATAGTCGAGTGGGAAACAATCTGTGGCAAGTTGATCTAGCTTTTAAAGTTCAGTTTTTTTATTTTCTGTCAGAAATCCTTTTGTATGTTTCATCGGGGACATCTAAGTTTGACTTTGGTCCAAAACTTCCTCATGAAATTTTGTAAAGAGAACGATTCTTTGATGAATTGGAATGAAATAAAGGATTTCTTTATGTCTCCTATGTTTTGATTGTCAACTTGGTGTCTTCACTTCTGTCTTTATATTTATTTCATCATCTGATATGTTCATAAAATTACATAAATAATGATTTCTTCCGCAAGCTTTTTTTTATTAAAAACAACCTAAGCACTTGTAAATAATACTCATGAATTAGGATATCAATTTTGATGGCTATAAACATAGGGTGATATTAACATAGGGCGATATTCCCGTCTATCTTGCTTTAGCCAAGCAGGATATGAAAATGTTTGAGTAAGATCACTTCATATATTTTCCTAAAAATTTATTTGGTGACCATACTGGGGAGATATTCAATATCTCTCTGTTTAATTTTTATGCTTGATTAACATCAAATACATCTATTTTTTCTAATATTGATTCTTTGATTGTATTATTTCTTAATGAATGTGCTTGTTGCAAGGCATCCCAATATTGATCTCGGTCTTTAAGATCAGACTAGCATCACTTTGAATTTGTTCAACACCATTTTAGACACTTCCAATACTCGGGTTGAGCTTAATCATTCATGGGAAGAAATTGAACGAGATATTAGTGCCCAAGAATGTTGGGAAGCTAGATGTAGACATCCTAGAAATCAGCAATAACCTTCTTGTTCCTTCAGTTTTGGCCTTACTTTCATGTCCTTAGACTCTTGTGTTTCTAGAAGAAGAGGATTATCACTTGAAATTAATCCTATTGTTGAAATAGGAAGAGGGAACGCTGTGTTATCAACCCAACAAAGTTCTCTAAGGAGAACTTTGTTTGATTCATCCATCTCGTCTTTCTCTCCTTCGCCTATCATCCACAAGATAGAATCTAGTGGTGGCTCTGGTGGCACTGGAAGTGCTTCCTCCTCTCAGTATTTACCTTCATCAGTGATTGGTATCTTATATATCCACCATATCCATGTCCAATCTACCACAAATCCCACCAAAGACATTAAAAAGTATGGGCTTTTTCAATTTGAAGAAGAGGCCACAACCGCACCATGGCATGTGTCCTCTCCTCTTAACCTAGCACATGCTACTCGTCCACTTCCTAAATTCAAAGAGAATCTCCCTAGGTTTTCAGGGAATAACACTGTCACTATAAATGAACACCTAGTGGAATTTTCTAATGCTTGTCACAACATAGGAGCCAATGACAATGATACTTGCATGCACTTATTCATCAATTCCTTGGAAGGAAATGGTGTGGCCGACTTCTTTGACCTTCCTCCTAAGATTCTGTCTACTTGGGAGGAGTTAGTTTATTGGTTGAATTCCACCAATGGGAAATCTAAAAGACTAGTTAAGCAGTTACGGGAGTAAAATAACATTGACTATAAGAATGGGGAGATCATCAAGTCCTTTAACTTGTGTTTCACTAAGTTATACAATCGAATCCTTGAACTCATTCGACCTCATAACCAAGCCAATTTCATGCATTACTACAATGCATTACCTCCCCCCTATCGCCATAGGCTTGAGGAAAAATCCATTGATAACCTCGGTTCCGCTCTGCATACTTGTTTAGAGTATGAAGAACAACTCGAAAGAACATGTCTTCCCCAGGGAGAATCGATTAAATAGAAAGACATGTCCTCCCTCTTACAGCTAGTACAAGATATTAATAATTGTATGATAGTGTATGAGCGTAAGGGAAATGGCCCCCCTCTCACCCCTGGAGCTACATCCTCTTCTGCACTCCCCTTTAGAAATCCAATTGAAAATAATTTTCAGCCTAACGCTATCATGCCTGAAATTTGGTGTAACTTTTGCGAGGAACACCATGAGGAAGCCACATGTGAGGTAAGGAAGAGTGTCAGATATAGGATCTTTGGTAAAATACCAAAAACTACCATCGTTGTACTAGATTTTTCAGCGCCAGAAGATGTCATGATCATCAATACTAGGAACAAATCCTACGCTACCAAAGGAAAATATGATCCTCCCTGCAACTCTTCTAGCCCGAGCTCATCCTCTCCGGCTACTAATGTTCAGGTTCCTAAGGTTCCTGACAGTCAAGGAACGACGTCCCCTCTCTCCTCTTCCAAATACAATATTTTGAATCAGTGGTCCAACATCAAAGCAGATGTCACCCTCCTGGACATGGTTGTCATCCCTGAACAATAGAGGCATCTAAAACAATTCATGGAAGGAAAATATTTTGTTGTAGCCAACCTCTCTGAAGAGGTGAATGAAGAGGATTCATATGTAAATAAAGTAGGTGTACATAACTTTAGATACCCTGTAAAAAAACCCCCTTTTTTATATTTCTGTAAAGATTATGGATAAGATCGACCATTGTTGTGTTGGCCCTTGACCAAGTTTTGGAGAATCTTGGTCATATTTGACCATTTTTGGGACTTCGACAGGCTGGTCGAAGACAAAGCCCCCAGGCAAAGCGGAGATCACTGGATCTCGCCCCCTTTTGAGGGATTTTTGGGTGTTAGGGTTTATTTAACGGGTATGGGATGTCAGGCCATGGGTTTACCCATGTTTAGGCCCCTATTGTAATGTATAAATAAGTATCTAGGCAATGTAAGAGAGAGACATAGTAGTTGGATCTATATGATTGACTTGGCTTAGTGCATGACTGTGTGTTGAGAACTTGCAGAGCTAAGTGCAAGTAATTGTAAGAAGGCTTTGTTCTTGAACCTAACTCGGGGAAGGAGGATCTGGCGAGGTGCACGTAGATCTCTTGTCCTATGCGGAGTGGGTTATGTGGCTCTATTCATGTATGAAGATCGACAAAAGATAATAAAGAAGAAGAAGAGTTGGTGGACATAGCCCCACACTGGGGTGAACCACGTATATCCTGTGTAATGTTTGCTTTGTACATTATGGTTGATATGTTAGTAATGTGATTTGTGCTTAGTGTTGTAATCTTTATGTATGTTAGATGCATCTGATATAGTATCTTAGTTCTTAGTAATGTGGATGAATTCTAGATCTACTTTGATGCTATGTGTTGAATGGATAAATGTGTTTAGATCTTGATGAATACTGCGTTGTTCTGTAATTAGGGTTTTAACCTGTAATGTGAATAAGGGTAAAAGATAATGCATGTTAATTTCTAAGTGCTCTGTTAAGTATTGTGATCATAGATCTGTGTCTCATCTAGGTTGTAGACACTTGAGTCCTGCAACCCCCCCTACCTTTACCTTGGGTGAGACCTCATCTGCTTCGCAGGTGTTGTCGATAGAGCTGGTAGTTAGGGTTTTGTTAGTGTGTTGTTGAAGCATTAAACCCTAGGTCTACCCATGTGCCAACAAATGGTTCCGTTGTCAGGACCTGAAACTATGATTGTTGGGAACTAAAGAAAAGAGAAAATCTTTCTGCATAGATATGTTGTTGTGGTGCGCAGTATTCTATGTGGCTTACGAAGCTCTGTGCTAAGAAGGGAATCAAATATGAAGAAAAGAGGTAAGATATTAAAGATTTTTTCTCTGATAAAGGTAAGATAAGTGGAAATGTTTGTTTCAAAAGAATGGATCTAGGTATGTTTGATAGATTTTTCCCTAGTCTGAAAACTAGGGCATAGGTAGAATAAAGAAGATATGAAATGAATAGATCTGATAGAAATAGTGAAAGATATGTTAGTCCTATGCTTAGAAAGAATGTTTGGACTAACAAGTGGATGTCGTATCCTAGAAAGAATTTTTTGCAGGTTCATCATTGTGATACCAATGCACAATATAGGAAAGGTTGGGAATCATTTAAGAGAAAGAGACGATTGACTCTTTGTTATAGTTGCAGAAGACCAGGACATCTTCCTAAGGAATGCCCTAGTAGAGGCCCTATTTGTCTATGCTGTAAATTTGTTGGCCATGAAGTGTTGGATTGCCCTAGAATGATTGCTAAAGTTGAAAACATGAATATAAGACAAGAAAACCATGAGACTAAGAATATGCTAGAACACCAAAAAGAAACATAGACTATATTATTGGAGATGAAAGAAACATTGAATGATCATAGAAACATCAACTTATCAGAGATCTTAAAAGAGAAGGAGTGCATAGAAATAAGAATAGGAGACTTCAACATAAACAGTGTTATGGATGAGGAAACACAGGTGAACATCATGAAAGAAAGTACTTGGGAAATTTTGGGAAAGCCTGCTATGTTACTTCACTAGGAGGAATAGGATTGTTTAAAGGGAAAATGATAACCCTATGTGGAAGACTTACTCATATACCTATGGTTTCTCATGGAGCATCGACGAAAGAACAATTTGAGGTTGTTAATTTTGTTGAGAATAGCTCCCCATTTGCTCTTTTTCTAGGAAGAACTTGGATTGAGAAAGACCAGATCCGAAGGAAATAAGAAGAGGAAGCGCTAGAACAAAAAAAGAAAGAATTAAGAGATTTCATGGCTAGGAGAATAGAACACTTAATAGAAGAACAAAAGGACAAGTCGAAGCAGCTGAAGGCCAGAAACCTGGCTGTCGAAGTTGAAATAACGCAGGAAGGCTTGAAATACCTTCCCATGTAGGAGAGAAGAGCACCTACCCCTAAAGTAATAAGAGAAGAGGTACTCCACTTAAACCCTTTGAAAGACCCTCAGCAGTGCGAAATTACTATGCTAAGAAGATATAAGAATAAAAATGGAAATAATAAATTACAGGAAAGAAGGCTAGAAAGCTTAGCAAGAAGAAAGCAAAGTTAGAAAAAATGCAGGAAGTTCCAGAAAAGACTTCGCAGAAAGAAGGATTACAGAATTGGAACCTCGCCGAAATAGCAGAACATCACAAACTGGCACTTCGCCATAGTGAAGCAATATGACCGTTGGAGGCATCTTGACCATTAGAACAATGCTCCAGAATGGCTATAAATGCAGTTATGGCCGGAAATATCGCCATTGGACCGTTGATACTGTGCCATAATGAATGGATTGAGGCATTCCTATCGTTGGAGGAATCTGTTGTGAACATCATCTATTTAATCCGTCGAACTTCTCACCAGGGACACTTTTGCAAATTGTTATTACCAGATCCCTAAGAGAGTTGATTATCGTGTTGTGCTTATTGAGACCTCACCAACCATTCAATTACCTTGAGTGTTTGTTCGCCTACCCAAAATATTTGATTACGAGCGTGCATGTCAGGTGAACTCAACGCAGTGGAAAAGTCCATGGAAGAAATTCTAATAGATCTTATGGCGGAGAAGGTCATGTCTGTAGGAGCACAGGCCTCATCGAAAAGAGGATTTCAATCCTATCTATCGAATGCACATCAATCTGGACCCTCCCGAACTGCAACAGATAAATGGAGCAAGCATCGCGATAACTTGGTGAACGCAAAGCTCATCCCATCAATCATGCCCGACTATATCCCACCTCTAGCTAGCACGGTCAATCATGATAGCATCCCGAGAGACTTCGACTATGCATTGATCACTGCGTACCTCCCGAAGGGGATACGTGCAGTTGGATCATAGTTGGGACAGATTCGGACGCTTAAGATCAGTGATTTAAACTTAGGAGATCGCAAGAATTATGGAATGCTCGCCCCACATAAGTACTTAACCAAGACAATATGGAAGAATCTGAAAATAGTCCCTCACTCATGGACCATGGACATTGCGAGGTCCACAATCCTTAATGTGATGAATATACCACACTTCGGTAGACATCAGGAGGTTAACGTGTGCATTAAACTCCTCATGTATTGCTACCGTGGTGGTTACCTGTGGTTGGATAGGCGTATCATCGTATATCCAGCGTTGATCCATCAGATCACCAGATTAAGCATGTAAATACTAGACCCTCAGGACTTCTACCCAAGGAAGGCTGCAGATCATGCCCTGGTGTAGCGAATCAAGGACACCTATGACGATGTAGAGAAGGGGAAGCGGGGCTACAAGGTAGCCTCCATCCAAAATGGCACAATGCACCTAGCTTTCCAGTTGATCTCTGGTAATCTTGTTAGGAAGAATAGACCAACGCAAGTCATGGGGTTTGTTTTCAACCTCACAGGAAAATGAATTGAAGGAATGCAGATGAACTGGGTGAGCTATCTCGTCAACCAGTTGGAACAATATTGTCGCGAAGCACAAGACCAGGGCTATGAGTTTTACTTCAGTTGGTTGTTGATTTTTGTTGCCTTCATCACTTGGGATATGCCGAAAGGAGCCACCTTCCCTAAACTCGATTCGTCTGAACCCCTGGCCACGAGGTTCACTACCCTTTGGTATTCGAGCGACATGGAAAAATAATGGCAATCCAACACAGTGTTCCACACCTATTACTTGCAACTGAAGAGGGATATTGAATCCTTCCCTCACATGACACCCAATACTCTTCACATGTTCAGGCCACTTGCGAAGTTTCGCGCAAACAGGCACTTCATTTATATCACTGCACGTGGAGACGAACACAAGGAAGAGCTCCAGTCCTATTACAAACTCACAGAGGATGACATGGAAGAAATACCAAGGAATGGCCTACAGAATTCCTTGTCCCAGTCAAACAGACGGAACTCTCTGACCCCGACCACATCGGAAGTCTTGTAGTCACTCGAGAAGAGTATGATGGACCTAGTAGTAGAAGGAAGAAGAAGGAATAAGTACAGAAAATTAACAGTGCATCAAAGGAAACTACACCAAAGTCACCAGGAGGAGGAGGCGATGACGAAGTAGATTAGGAAGAGAATGAAGGGGAAGAAAACAAGCAAGAATAGGGAAAAGTGACACCGCCTAAAGATACCCTTACGGAGACTGAGTCATCCAAGAAAAGAAAGGTTTCCCTAAGGAAACCTTCAGCACGGAAGAATCCATGAGATAATAAACCCCAGTCACAGACTGTGCTTACAATGGATGACATCAATCTCATCATCACCCCTGTCATAGACACGTCAGAGGATATTTCACAGTGCAATGAATCAAATCAAGAGACAATGTATGACAGGATTGAGGTGGAGCTGAAAGAGGTACAGCAAGCCCTCTAATCTAGCTGTCCAGTGTCTTCTGTGCCATCATCATCAGAAGTTATAGAAGTAGGAGATGAGCCTGCCCAGCTGCGACAGAAGCTCACCTTCGTCGTGTCCAGGAGGAAAAAGAGAAGGCCATGGAAGCATTGAAGCAAGCAAAGGAAGAATTCTTAGAGAAACGTTGTTTTCCACAGCATGAGAAAGAGGACATCTAGGCGAAGTTTGCAATGGATAGAGCGCAGATCCAGAAGGAAAAAGAACAGCTGCTTACAGAGCAGATGGGAGTTAAGGAGGCAGTCACTAGAGAAATTCGCTCTGTGTCAGGCCTAGCACAAATGGAAGACGAGACAATGGAGAGCCAAGTGGGGAAGCTCGTTGAATCCATTCAGCATCTTCAAGCAAGAGTATCAGAACTGGAATTGCAAGCAGTGTCAAGCACTCCGCAGGAAGTGTGAGACCAAAGGGAAGAAACTACCAGGAGCACAGTCGAAAGAATCAAGTCATTGGCATTAGAATGCAAGAAACTCACTAATAGAAGTGTGTGGACATACGAGCGCCTTCTAGAGGACCCAGAACTAAGAACATTAGAAGCTTGGCTCTAGGAAGCAAAGAAACAAGCATCGACAGTGCAAGCGTAGCTGAAAATACTGTCAACAGTCGAGAAGATGAAAAGGTCCCAGGAGGTGCACATGATCTAGCAACAGGTTAATGCCATCTAGAGTAAAGTCATGGAAGTGACCCAGAAACTCCGGCCAATGCAGGACAAAGCCTACACACTTTTTGAAGAAATTGAAGGATGAGGTGCACATCTAGAACAAATGGTCACCACAGTGGAACAGCGCTTGGAAGGACTGGTCACCGAGAATGTCATTGAGGAGTTCGCCTAGTAGGAGGCTTTGGCGAAGCATCAGGTCAAGGAAGTTCGAACCAATCTCGAGGCTTTTGAAGCAAAATTGCCCAAATTAGAGTGACTTGGGACGAGTCACAGGTGAGTGTTGGGGGCCTGTTGGCCCTGGACCAAGTTTTGGAGAATCTTGGTCATATTTGACCATTTTTGGGACTTCGACAGGTTGTTCGAAGATGAAGCGCCCAGGTGAAGCAGAGATCACGGGATCTCGCACCCTTTTGAGGGATTTTTGGGTGTTAGGGTTTATGTAACGGGTATGGGATGTTGGCCCATGGGTTTACCCATGTTTAGGCTCCTATTGTAATGTATAAATAAGTAGCTAAGCGATGTAAGAGAGACACCTGGTAGTTGGATCTATGTGATCGAATTGGCTTAGTGCATGGTTGTGTGTTGAGAACTTGCAGAGCTAAGTGCAATTAATTGTAAGAAGGATTTGTGCTTGAACCTAGCTCGGGGAAGGATGATCTGGTGAGGTGAAAATAGATCTCATGTCCTATGTGGAGTGGGTTCTGTGGATCTATGCATGTACAAATATTGACAGAAGATAATAAATAAGAAGAAGAGTTGGCGGACGTAGCCCCACACTAGGGTGAACCGCGTATATCATGTGTTATGTTTTCTTTGTGCATTGTGGTTGATATGTTAGTAATGTGATTTGTGGTTAGTGCTGTAATATTTATGTATGTTAGATGCATCTGATATAGTATCTTAGTGCTTAGTAATGTGGATGAATGTTAGATCTGCTTTGATGTTATGTGTTGAATGGATAAATGTGATTCGATCTTGATGAATACCATGTTGTTCTGTAATTAGGGTTTTAACCTGCAATGTGAATAAGGGTAAAAGCTAATGAATGTTAATTGCTAAGTGATATGTTAAGTATTGTGATCACAGATCTGTGTCCCAGCTAGGTTGTAGACACTTGAGTCCTACAACCCCCCCTGCCTCTACCTCAGGTGAGACCTCATCTGCTTCGCAGGTGTTGCCGAAAGGGCCGATAGTTAGGGTTTTTTTGGTGCGTTGTTGAAGCGTTGAAACCTGGGTCTGCCCCTATGCCAACATGTTGCCTCATTGATGTCAGTTCGGGTCCAAGTGTGATGTCAAAGATTATTATGGAAGAGATAGGCTTGTCTTGTACAAATGAAAATATCAGGAGCATGCTCTCTTATAATAGTCTACAACAAGCAACCATAGGTGAGATTAAATATGTGACCATAGTTTTGTGCGCACACCCTGAAATAAGGACAACCCTTAGCATTCAGGTAATTGACATGCAAGTAAGAAATTACTCAATCATCTTGGGAAGATATTGGCAAGCTTTGACGGGTGGATACCTCTCACTCGACGGGACACACTTATCCGTTCCACGGAATGGTAAAAACATTACAGTCCTTGGAGAGGGAAGGATTTCACCTTACATAGAAAGTGTCCCACAACCTAACATGAACTGTGTCGAAGAGGACCTAGGGGTGTATTCCATCTTTGTTGAGGAGGATAACATTCCGTTGGAACAAACTGATTTAGATGATGGTATATGGCACATGCACTTTGATGGTTCATGCTCTAGTGAAGGAAATGGAGCTGGCATAATCTTGTACTCTCTTGTGGGGAAAATTCATAACTTTTCTTACAGGTTGGCGTTTTCTTGCACAAATAATGTCACTGAATTCAAAGCTTTAATATTAGGCATTGAAAATGCCTATAATCTTGGTTGTGGTCACCTTAAGTTTTTGGATATTTCGAGCTTGTTGTGAACCTTGTACATAAGATATACTCTCCTAGCAACAAGTTTATGAAACGATATACTGGGTGCTTATCTTGAACCTATTATCTTTTAACATCACTCATGTTAAGACGGAGTTGAACTCAATGGTTGATTGGTTAGTTGTTTTTGCATCCTCTCCTAATTGGCAACTTCTGCCACGCATACATGATTGTACTTTTCAATCTCTATATCATCCACATATCCCTGACAATATAGAATCTTGGCAGGTCTTCCCCAGCGATGAGAGCATATGTTCTTTCATTCAAAATGAACCCTATAAGCCCAAGGAAATCATATCCATAGAAGACAACAAGATTCCTAAAGGCTTGACTCCTCTAGAGAGTTTGTTTTCATCGAGTGATGTAGGCAATAAAGAGAAACAAAAAGAAGAGGAGTCGAAAAGGAAGGTGGGTGAAACCATCTCCTTGAACGTTGGGAAACTCAAGTCTCCAAAGAATGTTAAAATAGGTGTCCAATGTTCTGATGAAGAGAAAATGAAGTTTTCCAAGCTACTTGGTGAATTTCAAGATATTTTTGCTTGGTCTTATGAGGATCTTCATGGTTTTGATCTTGTTCTTATACAACATGCCATCCCCATCAAGGAAGGAATAAAACCAATTAGGAAAAAACAAAGACCTATCAACCCTGCACTGGGAGAAACTATTCGAAAGGATTTGGAAAGACTCTTGAAAGCTGGAATCATCCTTCCGATAAAGTATTCTGAATTGGGTTCCAATTTGGTTCATGTTCAGGAAAAAACCGGTCAGATCAGATTATGCGTTGATTTTCGCGTGTTAAATCGAGCTAGTATAAAAGATCACTTTCCTCTCCCGAACATAGAAATGATTTTTCAGCAAGTCGCAAGGTCACAAATGATGCCCTTAGTACCACATCAATTTCAGAAAACAAATCTGAAATGGAGTAGACATCATCTTCAATTAATGGAATACTAATTTTTGTAAACAGTTGTGTAGAAGACTCTTCAGAATAAGACGCTTGATCTCCTGACGGTTTCTTTTCTGGCTCTATCTATTCGACCTCCTGCATTAAATCTTCACATTATTCTTTATTCCCAAATATAACCTCCAATCTACTTCATAATTCATTTGGAGTTAATCATTGTGATTCTTCATATACTTGATGGAAAAGTTTGGGAGAAACAGACATGCCGATACTTCCTATGGCCATATCTTGTCTATTGAGAAAGTCATTTTTATCATCGATAGAATCAGACTCTACTTCCATTGCCATAGTTATTTGGTACAAGCCTCTACATTTAAGATGAAGCGGAATTTTTGGCTTCCATTCCAAATAGTTATGAGGCGTGAGAAGTATTTCCAGAGAATAATCCATCTTTTTGTTGTCTTCAATCTTTTGTACCTACAAAAAATGATTTTGTGTAGATTTTGCTTAGCAGTCTATCAGCTCTGATACCATGTAAATGTGTTGAACCTGCACAGAATATATCTAGCTAGAAAATACTACACACATTTGCAGAGACAAATTGAGAAAGAAGAAGCAAGATAGAAAGAATGGAAGAATTCTCATTAACCGTATTCCACACTCAAAGAGTGAATAATTTACAATATATATAGGATAAATGAGTAACTAATGAGACATAGTGGTGGTCTAGATTGATCTGGACACACACCAACAGTTACAAGAGTAAACTAACACCTAGTCTAATCTTTCAGGTAGTTATGGGAGTGAACTGCCACCTAGCTGAGTTAACTAGTCAACTAGTCTTCAGTTAACTGACTGAACAAAGAATAGTGAGTTGATGATAATCCCAATGTTGCATGGTGACAAAACCAATGCAACATCTAAACTCAACTCAACTAGTCAAACTGAAGTGTCAACTGAAAGAGAATATTCTCCAGGTGGAATATTCTC
>JZKD02S0414418.1:261279-273446 GCA_000966675.3 Picea glauca
GTCCGAAGTCTTTTCTGATCCGTAGATCTGGGCGCCAACAGCTCAGTCATAGATCTAGGCCCGATCTTTAATCTCCAGGGCGTAATTCAATATATGATGCAGAACTTAGGCTTAATGAATTTTTATGGGTTTTTCACACTGCTTCTTTTTCTTTTTATCACCATGGGGTTAGAAAAACATTTCATCATCAAAAATCATGCATTTTTCATCAATCATCTTACATATTTTATTGAAAGGAAGTTGACTAACCTATGTCCTAACCTACTCATTTGCACCTTTAGCCCAGCTTAGAGTGTTGGACTAAGAAAATACTCTACCTAGGGGCTATTTGACCAATATTAGATTGTTTGGTCAAATTTATTCACTAACTAACGTGATTACTTGGCTAAGGTTAGACAGTTTAGCCAAGCTTATTCACTAATCCTAGATACTTAAATTTAAAAGACTTGGCCATGTTTAAACTATATGGAACAAGTCATTGTCATTTCATGGTGATTTTATCCATTTTCTTTTTTGCCCTCTTTTATTTTTATCATTTTTTCTTTTTCTTTTGTTTTCATTTCTTTTATTTTAGAATACAACAATACATGCTAGCCAAAAACACTAAAGGAACGAAATCACAATCACCAGTTGATCCTATAAATTATAGGGTTATAACACCAAGCATCCTCCCAACAATTCATGAAGCAAATAATCAAAGCTAATAATGTTGAGCCTAATGGCAAGGACCCTCAAGCCTCCTATTATGATCCTAATCATTCGTCCCACTCCCCTTGGGCTTCTCCGCACTCTTGGAATAAGGTGTCCAAAGTTGACATGCATAAATTTGATGGAGCCAACCCAATAGGATGGGTTTCTCAAATGGAACAATACTTCTCCCTTTATGATATTCGGGATGATGAGATCAAACTCCATGTAGGGGTTTTTTACTTAGATCAAGAATGCTAGCAGTGTTGGAAGTGGTGGAAGTGGCAAGAGAAATGTTATCCAGGACTACCCACTTGGAACATGTTCACTAAAGCAGTTTGTGCCCATTTTGATAGGGAATCACATTTTTTCAGAAGGCTCACTAAGCTACGCCAAACTGGACCAGTCACATATTTCATCGTGGCATTCGAAAAATTGGCTATTCGAATTGAGGGCTTATATGATGAATTTTACCTTCAATGCTTTATCAGTGGCTTAAAGTTTGTCATTCAGGCTCATGTGAGCATGCATCATCCTACTACATCATTGTAGGCATGTCAATTATCATTGGAAGCATATTTCATCCTTTGGGCCCCACCCTTGAAGTCTACATTCCATCTCAAACACAAACCTTGAAGATCCAAAAGGTATCTCCAGCAGAAATGATGGAACATTGCAAGAAAGGACTTTGTTATTACTGTAATGAAAAGTATTCACCGGGACATAAATGTAGGGAACAAAATTTCTTCTAGATTGATGCATTAGCTTCCTCTTCCTATGACGACATACCATCAGATGAGACTCTTAACCAAGAGGATTCTCCATCAAATTCTCATGCAGAAGATTCAGTTGCAACACCTAGAGAACCAGAGGAACCTGTCATATCTCTTCATTCCCTCTCAGGTATTTTGGCCCCACAAACATTGAAGATCAAAAGCTACATAAAACATAGGCCAGTTTTGGTGTTGATTGATAGTGGTAGCACCCATAATTTTATTCACCGCAAGCTTGTTGAGGAGATCCATTTCTTTTTCCACCCTATTTCTAATTTTCAAATCCTCATCGCTAATGGTGGTACGATGAAGTGTGGGGGCCACTATGAGAATGTCAAACTTCAAATGGGTGATTATCATCTGAAAAAACACATGTTCTCTATTTCCATGGGTGGATATGATATTGTATTAGGTGTGGAATGGATTCTCACTCTGGGATCGATCACAATGGATTATCAAGAGTTATATATGAGCTTCAACCAAGAGGCTCACATATATACCCTCTGAGGTCTCCAAGCGGGCTCCCCTAATATCATCATCTCTCACGGGATGGAAAAAAATGTTGAAGAAATGCCACAATGGTGTGATTACTCAATTTCATGCAATCCACATCACAGATCAGGCCTCTCTAGTAGATCCTCCTAGCCTGCAACTCATCTTGGACAAGTACCCCAAGATCTTTGAGGTTCCAACAAACTTACCTCCCTCCAAGGGTGAGCATGATCATAGCATCCCTCCCCTTATGGGAATTTAACACCCCAATGTTCATCCCTACAAGTATCCATTTTCTCAAAAACATGAAATAGAAAAGAGGGTACATGAATTACTGGAGGCAGGGATAATTTTCCTTAGCACTAGCCCATATTCTTCCCCCATGGTGATGGTCTTAAATAAAGAAGGTACCTGGAGAATATGTCTCGATTTTTGTGCCCTGAATAAATTGACCATCAAAGATAATTTTCCCATTCCTGTCATTGATGATCTGTTGGATGAACTCTAGGGTTCATTATTCTTCATCAAATTAGACCGTTGCTCTGGATATCACCATATCTAGATGAAGGAGGCAGATATTATGAAGACTGCTTTCCAAACTCATGAATGAAATTATGAATTATTGGTCATGCCTTTTGGCCTTTTCAATGCCCCATCCACCTTACAAAGTCTCATGAATAAAATATTGAAACCTTACCTTCAGAATTTTTTCCTGGTTTTCTTTGATGACATTCTCATTTATAGTCGCACTTGGAAAAGCCAAATTCTTCATGTGGACAAATTCCTTCACTTGCTAAAGGACAACCATTTTTTTTTTCAAAAGACCAAATGTTCCTTTCGGGCCAACGAAGTGGTACATAGATAGTGCGTTCCCAACACACATGACTGGAGACCAAAACAAATTCATCAACTTAAACAAAATAAAAAATGGTAGTGTTTCATTTGGAAATGACTCCTCTATCAAAATACTTGGAAAAGGTGTAGTGAGTCTTGGAAGTGAAAATGTAAAAGCAACAAATGTCTTACCGGTTGAATATTTGAAGCATAATCTCCTTAGTGTCAATCAAATATGTGATCAAGGATACAATCTTATTTTTTATTCACAAAGATGTGAAATAAAATAAGAATGCTCAGGAAGATTGGTTGTAACAACAACAAGAATACACAAAATAGCTCCAAGGACTATAACAAGGAAGGAAAGGATAAGAAGACATAAAAGGAAGGTGAAATACTATTGAGTGCCATGAGTTCAGGGGGAGTATCTCCAAGGAGAAGTGTTACCATTTTCCATTCATTTCAAAGGGGGAGAGAAATTTCAGGAGCATGATGACAGGGGAAGTTTGAGTGTTTCCATCAATGACAAAGGTGGACATTGTTGAATGGTGTTGTAATTGATGTCAAAGTAATCCATTGGTGATCAGCATGAGTAAGTCTATGGATTTACTTAAAGGAGTCTCCAAAGTGGTCCCCTTAAGGCATATATTTAATCATGGTCCTCTCAAGAAGACGCTTTGAAGAATCCCACAAGAAGCTATGGAGGTGTGATCAAGAACCCCCACAGTGTTTTGAAGAAAAAGAGTATGAAGGACATTGAAAATGCATAAAAAACCCTCCATGGATTGATATCACTCATTAATCCCTTTCCAATGGTAGGTGTCACGCCATGTGGTTCCTCAAGGTTGAGAAGATATTCCCTCTTAAAGATGATCATGTGAATTTTCCCCTAAAAAGTGTTGCAAACAAGAAATTATAGGTCGGATCTAAAGTTAAGGAAGCACTTGGAAGGGTATAAATACACACTAAGAACTTCTCATTTTCATCATTCAATATTGTGATCTCTTAGCACAATTTTGGTAGTGAATTTTAGAGGGAATATGAAGTGAAGAAGGGTGAAATTCCAAGGAAAGATGAAGTCTTGTGATGATTTGTTCTAAGGTATGTTCTTTGAAGGTCATCTAGGAATTTCTGCTATAACATTTTTTCTAGAATGATTCAGATAGTGAAACTTGGAGAATGTTGAGAAGGAATATCAATGTACCTATGGTACGAATTTAATCTTATGGATCGTTTTACTTTTGGAGATACACTCTGTGGAAGATAAGGTTTTTGACTAGTCCTGTAAGTAGTCTCAAACAAGTGTTCCGAGTAAAACAATCATAACTTATTCATAGAAGATCCAAATTCTGTGAGAATAATTTCATTGGAAATAGTACATCCCATAGTATCTTTTTCATGAGTTTCAGAATTAGATATAAAATATTGAGCGTGTGGAATTATGTACAAGTTTGCTCTCTAGAATAGGACGAAATTCAGAAAGGTTTGTCATTTTTTCTATAACTATTTTTCAAGGACCAGTCAAGGAGAAAAAATTGGAGGAATTTCAAAGAATATATTGAATCATATTGGTTACAAGTTTCACACCTTGATTCATTACATTTGGAGTTATTCTTTTTGTAATTTAGGGTTTGTGACTAATCCAAAAACTAGTCCCAAACAGGTGTTTGAGATAAATTTAAGAAGAGATTTTGGGGTTTATATGTGGACCCATGCTAACCTAGAATTTCTATGTGGAACCAATTTAATCATGATGATGTATCAATGAAAGTGATAGTGACAGGTTGATTCTCTTATTTATTTGAGGGTGGAAGGAAGGAGCAAGGAAAGGGGGTTGAATCCTCCTTCTAGTTGGAGCTAGAGAATCTAGGGAGTTGTAGCCTCCTTCAAGTTGGAGCCTGTAAATTAGGGGGTTGAAGCCTCCTTCTAGTTGGATATGGAGAATATTAGAAGTTGTAGCTTCCTATGAATGTAATTTTTTTATTATATAAGAAAAACATTATGTGTATTTCCACATAAGTTTGTCGTGCACTGTGTACTTCTTTTAATATTCTTTATTGTATATTGGGGTGCATTTATTTGATTGAAAAGTTAAATTTTAAAATTGCTAAATTGTACTTGATATTAATTCACCCCTGCTAGACAATTGGTATGGATAGTTGGTTTTCATTGATGTTAGCCCTTAGATACTGATGTCAACCCTTAGAGAGGCCCAGATATGTTGGACAAATGATTGACATTTATATGATCGAGATTGATGGTGAGTTAGTCGGGTGCATTTGATGTAGTCTACATGTCGCCCCAGAGGTGTGGTTATGGGACCCAGAGTTGATTAGGTAATATGGACATGAAGGACAGAAAAATTACAGGTAATACTATCATATATGGATAGTACACATTGTGTTTTTTCTATTGATATTTGGAACGCCACGTGGTTCCTCACAGTTAGGGAGATATGGCATTGTGAAGTTGGAAGCCCCGAAGACTAGGCAAGAAGCCCCTAGCAGGTTACCAGTCAATGAATGAATGGATAAAGTGGTTGTGAAAAGAAATTACTAGAAGCCCTAAGAATAAGGAAAGAGGTTACCTACCAAAAGTATAAATACACATCATGAGACATTCATTTGATACACACACACACACTTACATTGAATATCTATCTTGTGAATGTTATGGTCTAGTGTTTCGGTTTATTAGTAAGGTTTGCGACAACATTTTCTAAGGCAGTGAAGGAAAGGAAGAGAGAAAGTCTTGGAATTATAGAGAAGAACAAGAAAATTTGAGGAAACCATAATTAGGCTCATCCCCGCGGGTTAGACACTACGTGTCCGGAGAGGCATCCCCACGAGTTGCCTAGAGGTCATCACATGAGGACCCGCGTGACAGAAGGTCTTCGTCCCGTGAGGACAAGACAGAAGTGAGGAGGATGTTGGCTCCATGTTGTTGAGGATTGTGGAAGAAGCTACAGGTTAGTGTTACAGAGTATCGGGTTAGCTACAGGATCAAAGGTAAGTTTAAAGGGTTACATGCTTGGTTATGGTATGGTACATGTTGATGATACATAATTGTATGGTACCTCTTGGTGATGTTATGGTACATTGATTAGAAGCATTATTGGCTATATTGGTATCTAGTTTGGTTACATGTTATGGTGCATATTTGAGGATTGGTATATCATGTTATGAGGTTTCATCTTGGTGATATTGAGGAGCATGCTTGAGGCATGTGTTTGTGATATTTGGTATATGACTTGAGGCACATCATTGGATGCATGGTGCATGTTGATTGAGTTCTACTTGTTGATATACATTGTTGGTACATTTCTTGGTTTATTGGCTTAGTACATGGTATGGTACAGGTGTTGATGTACATGGTTGATGTGCATGGTTAGCACATGGTTGAGGTACATGATTGATACTTGGTATGGTGTTGATGTTGATGGTTAATGATTGAGGCATATGGTACAGTTGAGGTGCACGGTTGATGCAGGGTTTGGTACAGTTGTGGTGCATGGTTGATGCACGGTTTGGTACAAGTTTATGCACTTGTTGATGATACAGATTATGGTGCATGGTTGATGCACAATTTGGAACAGGTTATGGTGCATGGTTGATGCACAGTTTGGTACAAGTGTTGGTGCATGGTTGATGAACATTTTGGTACAGGTGTTGGTGCATGGTTGATGCAATTATTGTGGTACAGGTTGTGGCACACGGTTGGTGTTTGGTATGGTACAGGTTGATGGTTTGGTACATGGTTGAGACACATATTTTGTGATGGTATGTGGTGATCTTGGTACATGCTTGATAGAGTCATGTGTTGGTGATGTTGAGCATATGGTTTGAGATATGATCTTGGTGATATTGGCATGAGTTTCATGTGGATGAGAGTGGATATGGTATCGTGGATGAGACAATGATTGGTTGGACAGGTTGGTCAGTGACAGGTTGGATACAGTGATAGGTTACAGGTTGATGTGACAGTGACAATGATTGTGGTTGTAACAGTTGGTCTACACTTATATTTCAGGGTGGCAGGGCAGGGCAAGGAAAGGGGGTTATATCCTCCTTTTGATTGGTGTCATAAAATCAGGGACATGGATCTTCCTTCAGGTTGGATCATGAGAACTAGGTGGTTCTATCGACTTTCCGTTTGGATCCGAAGAACCCAAGGGGTTGTAGCCTCCTTATAGTTGGAGCCAGAGAATTAAAGGAGTTGTAGCTGCCTTCAGGTTGGAGCCTACAAATATGGGGTTGTATCCTCCTTCCAGTTGTAGCTAAAGAATTATGAAGTTGGTTCTTCTTATGAATGAATTCTTGATATATATAAGAAAGAATTATGTGGTTTTCTCCTATTTGGATTTCCACATAAATACCGGTGTATTGTGTTCTTGATTTGATGTTGCTTATGATTACATGCTTATGATATATATATTGAATGCAATCATAGTTGATACATTGATGATAAATTGTTGAACATTGTTGATAAAGTGAAAGAATATATATTATGGTTAAAAGTGGTATAAAGTGTTCATATTGATTCACCCTACCCCCCCTCTCAGTATTCCAACAATTGGTATCAGAGCGGGTTCTTTCGAGTAAATAGTTTAACCAATAGAAGGTAGATCATGGAGTATAGTGTGAATGGAGAACCAATGATCAATATGAATGGAGTAACAATATTCAATGGTCAGAATGGTCTGAACTATGAGTCATGGAGCATAAGAACAAAAACATTTTTGCAGGCACATGGATATGATATTTGGTATTCAGTTGTTACGGGATATAATGGTTCAAAGAAACCAAAGACTGTATCCAAGAAGTAATTGAAGAAGAATAACAAAATAGCAATGGATTTCATCATCGAAGGATTATATGTTCCAGTAAAAGACAAAGTGCGAAAATGTTCATCATCTAAATAACTTTGGGATAAACTACATAATATATATTATTCTCCCATCACAGAGTTAGAGTTTGATAAAGAAGATACAGGTACATAAAAATAATAAATATTCCCATCAAGTCAAATAGATTCAGAAGAGTAAGAGTGCAAAGAGGCAAAAGTCAATTATAGAGAAGAATTGCTCAATGCAATAGAATGCCTAAGGAATGAAAAAAGGAAAAACAAATCACTTTAGGCAGAACTAAAGGAAAAAGAAGAATCTAAAAACTCCAACTCCAAAGAGTTCAAGAAAATGATCATGATGTTAAAGGCTTGACTATAAGAAGCCAAAAGGATTGAAGAAACTCTTGAGGATCAGAAGCAGTGTTTGGAAATCAAAATAGTAGCACCGAAGGAAGAAGCAGAAAAGAGAGAGAAGATATTGACAGATCATCTTAAGGAAAGAACTGATGAATTAATCATCTTGAAGAAAAGTTTGGTCAAGAAGAGAGAAGACTTGAAAAATAAATAATCTCCTTGAAGATCCAACTTGAATAAGCAAAGTGAACATAATAAGTCATGAAGATTCGGATGATGAAGAAAGAAGAAGAGGTTGAGAAGCTTGAAGAATAAGTTATCACATTGAGAGTTAAAAATCATCAAGATCGGAAAGAACATTGAAGAGCCAGAAACGTCCACCTCATCAGTAGAGAATGTTGAAGAGAAGCCCTCCAGGTTATGAGAAAAGAAGAATGAAGAGAAGAGTAAGATTTATGCAAAAGTACTCAAAGGAAGGAATCATGGTCAGCCAGAATCAAAGAAAAATGATACAGATACATCTTCAAGAAGATCCTCCACATTCAAGCCACAAAGAAGCTTCAATCCAAATGAAGGGATCCACATAAGAGAATATTGTGATCATCCAAGGAAGGAATTTGGAAGGACAACACAAAAAAGAAGATCATTCACTCCCAGGTATGCAAATTTCTTTTAAGGTCATTGTTTTTATTGTACTAACTTTGGACATAAGGTTGCAGATTGCAGGGCTTATGGAATAAATGTTCAATCAAGAAATGCTTATCTGGCCCCACATAACATTGAATGTTACAAATTTCATAACTATGGACACAGAGCTCGTGATTATAGAAGCATGATCGATACTTCTATGAAAGAGAACACTGATATTAGATATAAGAAAGACTTATGGAAAAGAAAACAAGAAGAACATGTAAATAAAGACCAAGTCCCAGAGATCCTAGGATTAGAAATAGTACGATATGAAGATAAATCTATGGGGAAAAAGAAAATTTCCAGATACAGGAAGGTTTGGAGAAGAAATGAAAAACCAGAAGAACAAGTGAATAAAGAACAGGTCCCAGAGATCGTAGGATTTGCAGTAGTGGGAGAAAGAAAAGAAGAGAAAATGAATAAGGAACAGGTTCAAGATATTATACTTTCAGGAATTTTAGTATGAGATCAATCCAGGGTAGAAAGGAAGATGTCAAAGTTCATAGAGATGACGAGTCTACAGACGAAGAGGATATTATTCTGCATCAGAGCGGGTATTTATTTGAGTCATCCAACTTGGAGACTCCTAGTAAATATGTATGTTGAATAGGGGGAGTACATGCAGTAAACACTACACATCAAAGAACCGTCTTTTGAGCAATATGAAGTGTTCCCACGCATGTGTCCTTTCGCAGTTACATGGACAGAAGTTTATGATTGTATTCAAGCAAGAATATATTCAGTACAGGTTGTTTCAGGCATACAAAGTTTGGTTTGCAGATAGAGAAGACAAAATGATACATTTGATATGTGATCAGGTACATCCATATAGTACAAAGACAGATGGATCATCATTGTGGACATTTTAGTAGCATAGTTATGGAAAACTTTGTGACATACGGACAAAGATGGATTTTTGAGATGCTTAGCAGGTACAGAAAGCATGGGTCAAAGAATATCCTTAGTAGTGTATTTACAATTGCAATCAGTGGAATCAGTTGGGATCAGTTGGTCATGAAAAGGAAAGAAATGAAAGGCACAGCAGAATAGGGAAAGAGAAACCATCAACAGAAGCTATATCATCAGAATAAAATCATTGAACAATATGTTCAAGTAAACATGACAGTTGAATAAAGAAATTAAATTTTGAATGCTTTGTGTATATGTCAGTGAAATTCAAGAGGAAGCACCAATGGACAATTAGTAGTACTGGAAGAGAGGAAAGGAAACATATACAGGTATCCCTACATTGATCTACATCTTACAGAAAAGTCAAGGGAAGAAAAATCATCAAAGAAATATATCCAAACAGGAATATCAATAGCATGCAGACAAGGGCAGACATATCGACAGGGGGAGTTATCCTTTGTCAAAGAAGGAAAGAAAGAACAAAGGCATGGTAACAAAGAGAAAGAACGGATGCATGATGACAGGGGGAGAATCCCAAAGGAGAGATACCCTTTTACATTTATGTCAAAGGGGGAGAGTGAGAAACATTGGCGAGGGGAAATGGTCACAAGGGGAGAATGAGCATTGGGGCATCAGTTTTTCCATGAATGTTGGTCTTGCCATCAATCTTTGGCAGATTTTTGGACAATTGGTTGTCATTGATGTCAACCCTTAGAGTTTGATTTCAACCTTTGGAGAGGCCCGGAGATGTTGGAAAATCGATTGACATTTATATGATCGATATTTATGGTCAGTTAGTTGGGTGCATTTGATGTAGTCAACATGTAGCCTCGGAGTTGTGGTTATGTACCCAAAGTTGATTAAGGAATATGGACATGAAGGAGAGAAAATTTTAGGTAAGACTATCATATATGGATAGTACACGTCGTGCCATTTCTAGTGATATGTGGAACTCCACATGGTTCCTTGCAATTAGGCAAATATGGCCTTTTGAAGTTGGAAGCCCCAAAGAATGGGAAAGAAACCCGTAGTTGGTTACAAGTCAATGAATGAATGGATAAAGTGGTTGTGACAAGAAAGTACTAGAATCTCTAATAATAAGGAAAGAGGTTACCTATCAAAAGTATAAATACACATTATGAGACATTCATTTAATACACACACACACTTAAATTGAATATCTATCATGTGAATGTTATGGTCTAGTGTTTTAGTTTATTGGTAAGGTTTGTGATGGAATTTTCTAAGCCAACAAAGGAAAGGAAGAGAGAAAGTCTCAGCATTACAGAGAAGAACAGAAAAATATGAGGAAACCCTAATTAGGGCCATCCCCACAGGTCATACACTAAGTGTTCCACGAGGCATCCCCTCATGTTTCCTAGAGGTCATCATGCGAGGACCCACGTCACAGAAGGTCTTCGTCCTGCGAGGAAAAGATAGAAGTGAGGAGGATGTTGGTTCCAGGTTGTTGGGGAATGTGGAAGAAGCTACAGGTTAGCTACAGGATCATAGGTAAGTTTTAAGGGTTACATGCTTGGTTATGGTATGGTACATGTTGATGATACATGATGGTATGGTACCTCTTGGTGATGTTATGGTACATTAATTAGAAGCATTATTTTCTATCTTGGTATCTAGTTTGGTTACATGTTATGGTGCATATTTGAGGATTGGTATATCATGTTATGAGGTTTCATCTTGGTGATATTGAGGAGCATGCTTGAGGCATGTGTTTGTGATATTTGGTATATGACTTGAGGCACATCATTGGATGCATGGTGCATGTTGATTGAGTTCTACTTGTTGATATACATTGTTGGTACATTTCTTGGTTTATTGGCTTAGTACATGGTATGGTACAGGTGTTGATGTACATGGTTGATTTACATGGTTTATGTGCATTGTTAGCACATGGTTGAGGTATAGGATTGATACTTGGTATGGTGTTGATGTTGATGGTTGATGATTAAGGCATATGGTATAGTTGAGTTCCATGGTTGATGCACGGTTTGGTACAGTTGTGGTTCATGGTTGATGCACGGTTTGGTATAGGTTCATGCACTTGTTGATGATATAGGTTATGGTGCATGGTTGATTCACGATTTGGCACAGGTTATGGTTCATGGTTGATGCACACTTTGGTACATGTGTTGGTGCATGGTTGATGAAAATTTTGGTACAGGTGTTGGTGCATGGTCGATGCACTTATTCTGGTACAGGTTGTGGTACACGGTTGATGTTTGGTATGGTACAGGTTGATGGTTTGGTACATGGTTGAGACACATATTTTGTGATGATATGTGGTTATCTTGGTACATGATTTATAGAGGCATGTGTTGGTGATGTTGAGTATATGGTTTTAGATATGCTCTTGGTGATCTTAGCATGAGTTGCATGCGGATGAGAGTGGATTTGGTATCATGGATGAGACAGTGATTGGTTGGATAGGTTGGATACAATGACAGATTACAGGTTGATGTGACAGTGTCAGTGACAGTGGAAGTGATAGTGGCAGTGATTGTGGTAGTGACAATTGGTCTACACTTATATTTCATGGTGGCAGGACGGGGCAAGGAAATGGGG
>JZKD02S0414418.1:294991-311561 GCA_000966675.3 Picea glauca
AACACGGCTGAAAGTAAAAGACCTCTGAATCAGGAAGATAATCAGGCTCCAAAACCAACACAAGGGTCCACAAGCCACATGTATCATGCCAAGTAACCCACATTTAATAAAAGAACCACCCAAACATGTGCATTAAATCCCCCCTTTTTAAACTAAACAAATGATCAAAGACCTTATAAAATTTGTAATTTATGGGAGGGTTGTCATGGTGCCCTATTGGGTAGACCAATCCCCAAGTCAAGGAATGTTTCCCAAAAAGACCATCTCTAAGTCATGTAATGAATATGAAGTGGATGGGGGTATGACTTTTGGGCATGGGGTTCTTGACATATCAAAGGCTCATATTGTCTCATTTATGGGTTCCTTTTTGGAGGGTGTGTTGCTTCCTTCATTTGCAATGCAACATTTTTCCAATCCCCTTTATTGTCGTCAATTTATTATGGTCAAAAACAATGAGTGTTATGTGCAATGGAAAATAAAGAGCATCGCAATTCCACTTGAAGTTAGGGACACATTGAGTGTTGTATGTAATAAAAGTAAAAGACACGCAAATGAATTCCCCTATCAAGCGGGACATTTATTAATTATATGTTTTCCTTTTTTAAAGGTCCTTCATTTTTTATGGAGAATCGTTTCATTGCTTTCAGGACCTTAGGGAGAGAATCTAGAAGGCTCATTTATCGCTTTTAACTTTTTCCAGCGACAACACCTATGGGCCTTTAGCCCTTTCTTCCCATGAAGTGAGGTACAAGCCCTTCTTGGGGTCAATAAGCCCAATAACCAAAAAGATGAGGAAACAAAAGGGAAGAGGTGTGGAAGTGATAAGTATGTGTGGAAATGGTACGATGAACCTTCAAGGAGACCCCCTAGTAGCAACCCTTTTCCTGATGGTGACCCACTTACTAGAAAACCATGTCAACCACTAAGGTGAAATGAGGCAAAAGGTATAATTTCCAAGCAAAATTTTTCATAATCAAGAAAGGACTCTTTGCAACATGTTCAGATGCTTCAATTATTAAAATGACACTTACCACGAGACCAGAATTATTACCTCATGAAGGAAGACCCATTTTCCTTTCTGGGCCATGCTGATGTGGTGGACGTTGTTGTTGTCAATGAATGGTGATGTGTGGTGATAGGAGGGGCTATGTCTGATCATATAGATCTCGGCACTCCATGTCTTCAACCTGCGGGCTTCGAGACATCATCTCCTTATTTACCCCTAGCTTGGGGGGGTAACATTTGGCTCCTACATGGGGACACGTGTTTGTCGTAGAGTACATGAGAACATTAGCATCTCTTGGTAATACTTGTGCCTACACATCCTCAAGAAAATATATTATAGCATCAAGGGGTGGCTTTCTCACCCTTTATTCATATAATAAAAACTTCAAAATTTCAATTATTCCTTAAACAGAAAATTTTGCATTTTCAAAAACTTCACATGTAATATGATCCAAGAAAATCAAACAACTATTCATAAATGCAACAAAACAATATGTAAAAAATGGAAATAAATGAAATTATACTACGATGATCACACAAATGCAATGCAAAAAATCAAATGACCTACCTACTTACCTGGGGCCCAAGAACTGTAGAGATCAAGTGCTTACTAATATCAAGTGAAATCGTACAACCAGTGAAACCACCTACTCAACATCTCATCAAGGTATCTCCCCCTGTGCTTAATCATGTAATATAACAAAGATAATTTAAGCACAAAATAATGATGAGCATTAAGAAGCATGTAACCAATCATAGAAAGAAACTCATGGAGGTGGGAGGGAGGGAGAAAATCCTGCTAGAAATAATAGCGACAAACTTGATCCACCCATCTCTAAATAGGGATCTTGCCACATATAGATGATGGCTCATATTTTTCCTCGTTAACATGACCATTGCTTCCTAAATACTGAGAGGAGAGGAGAGATTGGAACAAAATTGCATGGCTTCCCAAAGAAGAAGATAAAAGGTAAGGGACAGCCTCATGTACGGAGAAAGAAATCCTCTTGCCACTAAAAAATTGTTTCGTTTTCATTTGCATATCCTTGTAAAAATCCCCAAGATGAAAACACTGCTCCTCGGTAGTGTGAGTCTCTGATTTTTCTGGGTTGACCAGGTCCTCATGTTCATCAAAATTCAAGCACGAAGATGATTGAGAATTTTTATCAAGTGATTGTTCTGATTATTCAAAAAGATAATCTCCAAGGAAAGGATGGAAATCAACATAGGCATACTGAAACCAGTCATCCTTGTGTATCCGAAAAAAATATGTGGCCATATCATCATCATGTTGCCAAACATTTGAACTGTATAAGCATGTAGACAAGCATTATAAAGGAATCAGCTTATCATTCTTCACTCAAAAGCCACCCTTAATGCCATAAATGGGATCTCCATCAAAACTGGAGAAACCAACCTCCCATCTATGCCTCCCTACATGTATAAAGTCATATATATGATCACCAACTAGATCCAAGGGTTACTTCATAAATCCAACTGTATGACTGCAACTAACCAATTCTTTGTCTTCGTGTGCAGGGAGAACAAAAACTTGAGCAGCTTCAACTGGCTCTTCAACATGATGCATTTCATGGGAATCTTCTTCATCAATATATTCTTCATCATTGAGGCCGTACTTTTCTGCTATCATGACACACTAGGAATTTACTCTATGCGACGTCTCGACAAGATCTTGTGCTAGCAAATCAGTAGGACCTTCTTCAAGCACCTGATATCCTTGCTTATTGAAGATATTATCATCAATGTTTTTCTCGTTTTCTTCTTTGTGGGAACTTTCTTTGTGGACCTGGTCTCCGAGCAAATATTCATCATCATGGGTTTGATATTCAATGAGTTTCGATACTTGTTTGGGCATCAAGAATGATTGATCATGGGTTGGAAGGCTTTCCTGGCAACTGTATTTCTTTTCCATAGTGTCACATAGTGACTTCACTCTATAATAGGCAATGGAAAGCTCCCATGATACGTCTCGGGCAGGATCCCTCTCATAATTTTCACGAATAGTGTTGTACTCTTCTCTTCTTTGCAAGCAGAACCTGACCAAGAAATCTTTATTATGGCAGTGTTCTATTAATTGTTCACATAACTTATTGTCTTCTTCTATGTTTTCCTTGAGAGCCTCAAAAATTTCTTCATCATTATCCTCAACCTTTTGTTCCCCAATTACGTTCTCAATAGGCTTTGGAAGAAGCAGTTTCCTCAAATCTTCAATAGGGTCCAAGGGAAGAACTTGTCCTAGAAAGGCATCTTCAAGGTCTTGAATAGTATCTTCAAATTTCTGAGTTCTAAGGCCCCAATGCTTGAGGAATTCTCAGATAAGGACCATTGAGGAAGATATACTTTTAGGGTTGCAAGAATGTTTGATCCAGAATCTTTACTTCTCCTCAAGCAATAAGAGAAATAGTCACACTATCACATCTTCATGTTTTATACCCAGGCATGAAACAAATTTAGTAAATTCGACAATATGTACAATGACCGAAAATGGATCACCATCAAACTTAGGAATACAGTCTAACCATATCATCGAGCGTTTGTTTGGATAGCAATAAATGGACTCAACATCTAAAGCTTTGTATGCCTCATGAAAGCGCCATAGAGACATGCTTCCATGTTTTAGGATAATACTTCAATGGAGTTTCCAGATGAAATTATACGAAGTTCATCAAAAGTTGTGAGGGGGCTTCCCTCAATGGAGTCCCCAAGAAATTTTGGGATAAAGGCTTTGGGATAGACTTGTCAAATTTCATTATGGGTCGGAAAGGATTCAAAAACCTCCCTGACAACGTCGCCAAAAATGTTATCGCACATTTTGTAGCTTGGGAAAATCCCAACCCAAACAAGTGTGTGACACAACTGCGAACACCTATCAGTATCACCTCAATAGATGTCCCCTTCATTTTAGTGAAGGACAAATCCAACACAAGGGAGGTTTCCTGGGTGATCCTAAGGGGATTGCAATGGGAGAAGCAAGGAGCTTGAAAAACACCCCTATAGGTCAAGGTATTATATGAGGTTGAGGATTGAAGAGATAATATTTGGGATTGGTAGAGGGTTTCCAAGGTTGTGTACCTACAAAACAGTGTTAGACAAACCAAAACAAGACAATATATGATTATATAAACCTCAAAACTAATGGGGAATCAGCAAGAAACCTTGTTGACACAAAATTTCAGCAGTAAGGAAATATATATCAGCGGTAAAGAAACTGTGACGGCTACAAATTAAACCTTCAAAATCAAGTATATGATATTGAAAAATAAATCTAGCAATTAGTAGACAATCTTCCAATGTTTGAACCAAGACTTTGATAGCAAGAGAGGATTGTTAATGAGTGTTATTAGCAGAGTTTTATAACAGCCTTATGGTTGTAGCAAACTTTTTCTACAACATCAAAATCACTCTTTTATACTTTTTACTCACTTTTCTACCGCTAAAATTCATTTGCAAGCTATGGTAATTGATCTATCATTTAAGAGTTCTTGTTTGGGTGGATTACTTGCTTATTTTAGTGGTTAGAATTTGTGGTTGTAGAAAAAGTTTGCTACAACCATAAGGTTGTTATAAAAATCTGTTGATAACACTCATTAATAGCTCTCTCTTGCTATCAAAGTCTTGGTTTAAACATTGGAATATTGTCTACTAATTGCTAGCTTTATTTTCCAATATCATATACTTGATTTTGATGGTTTAATTTGCAACTATCATAGTTTCTTTACCGCTGATATATTTCCTTACTGCTGCAATTTTGGGACAACAAGGTTTCTTGTTGATTCCCCATTGGTTTTGAGGCTTATATCATCATATATTGTCTTGTTTTGGTTTGTCTAACATTGTTTTGCAGGTACACAACCTTGGCAACCATCTACCAATCTCAAAGACTCTTATCTTCAAGCCTCAACCTCATATTATACCTTGACCTATAGGGGTGTTCTTCTAACTCCTTGCTTCCTCCCTTGCAACCCCCTTAGGATCACAAGGGAATCCTCCCTTGTGTTAGACTTGTCCTTCACTAAAATGAGGGAGATATGTATTGAGGTGACAGTGATAGATGTCCCCAGTTGTGTCACACATTTGTTGTTTGGATTGGGCTTTGCCCAAACTACAAATTGTGCAATAACAAAGCACTTTGGTGAAGATATCCACAATTTGTTCATTTGTGGAACAATGTCTCAAGTGAATAGTCTTAGCTTCTACATGATATCAAATCAAGTGATACTTTATGTTGATGTGCTTAGTTCGATCATGGAATCTAGGATTCTTGGCCAACTTGATTGCAAAAGTATTGTCAACTAGAAGAGGAGTAGAATTCACTTGTTTCTCCTACAAATCTTCAAGTATTTTTCTGAGCCACACAATATCTTTTGGTGCTTCTACAGCCACCACATATTCTGCCTCTGTTGTGGAATTTGTTGGAACTAATTGTTTGTGTGATCTCCATAAGAAATTTGTTGATCCAAGACTCATGAGATAGCCTGAAGTTGATACTCCATGTTCTTTATCCCCAACAAAGTTTGAATCAGAGTATCTACTCAGGTTTCAGTCATCCACCGTAGAGTACCTAATTCCAAAATCTTGATTTCCCTTCAAGTATTTTAGAACTCTTTTGCAGTAGACTAATGTCCTTCACAATGCTTTTGCATGAACTTGGAAAAAATCCTAACAACAAATGAAATGTCAAGTCTGGTGGTAGTAAAATAGATAAGACTTACCACAAGTTGTCGGTACTTGGTTGCATCATCAAATTCATTCCCTTCTTTTGATGTGAGTTTCAAATTCTAGTCCATTGGAGTAGAAACAAGATTACACTCGGCCATGCCAAACTTGTTCAACAGTTCTCCAATGTACTTCTTCTGAGAGATGAATATGTACTTTGGATTTTGAATCACCTCAATGCCCAAATATTAGTAAAATTGTCCCAAATATGTCATCTCAAAGCCTTTCTTCAACTCTTTTTGTATGGATGCAATGTAACTTTCATTGCTCTCTATTATCAACAAATCATCTACATATACTACAAGATATACAATAGTTTTTCTAACTTTCTTGACAAACAAAGTTGCATCATCAAGATTGTAGTGCTTGAAATTCAATTTCAAAAGATTGTCAGTTATTTTTTTAAACTAGGCTCACGGTGCTTGTTTCTGGCCATATAAGGATTTGATGAGCTTGCATGCTTTTTGTTCTTGTCCCTTTTGACAAAGCCTTTCGGCTGAAACATGAAAACATTATTTTTCAAGTCTCCATTCAATAAAGCAGTCTCCACATCCATTTGATGAATTTTCCATCCATTCTATGGTGTCATGGAAAATGGAGTATGGATGGTATCCCATTTTGTTGGGGGGGAGTTTCCTCATAATCAACAACTTTCTGTGCAAATCATTTTTCCACGAGCCTTGCTTTGTGCTTGTCAAGTGAGCCATATGATTTGTACTTGTTCTTGAGTACCCACTTGCAGTCGATTGGTTTGGTTCTGAATGGAGGGTCCACCAACTTCCATGTCTCATTTTTTATGAGAGAATCATATTCCTTCTGCATGGCTTCTTTACATTCATCATGAGAAGTGGTTTCTTCAAAGGAAGTCGGTTCAAAGTTAGTAGATAAATTCAACTCACAATCATATGAAACATCCATGTCATCTACATCACATGAGTTTGAATTATATACATCATCTCCATCTTGTCTTGAAGAAATTTTGGTTCATGTGTTTCCAACATCATCAGGGTGAACAATTTCAATTGTTTTTATGAGCCATTTTGGTGGACTTTTCTGAGATGGTCCAAATTGCTCAGTTGATTGAGATGTTGTTGAATCATCATCAAGACTCATCTTTTCAATCCTCTCGATCACATCGTCCAAATGAATTACAGGTTCTGATGAAGTGATTGGAACTTCTTTGTGTGGGGGAGATGGTGCTTCAAAAGGATATTCTAGAGATTGACCCAAGGTAGGGATCTCCCCTTTAAGATTTGGAAGCTCGTTATAAAATTCATGATATCTCTTTACATGAGTGAATATTTCCAGATGATCAAGTTGTCTCTCAACAATGATGTCATTCTTAGAGGATTCAAGAAAGATGACATCTTTAGAAAGGATGAATTTCTTGTTTGTCTCATCGTAAAGATGATATCCCTTGGTGGTATTTGAGTACCCCAAGAAGTTACACTTCTGAATCCTTGCTTCAAGCTTGCATCTTTGCTCCTTAGAAATCAAGGCATAGCAAGTGGAACAAAAAACCTTGAGATGCCTCACTAAAGGAAGGTGGCCATACCACATTTCATATGGAGTCTTATTTTTAATAGCATGAGATGGACACATGTTTTTCACATAAGTTGCACATAAAATAGCATCAACCCAAAACATCAATTTTACATTATTGAAAAGCATCGTAGAACGAAAGATATTTAGGAGAGTCATGTTCATTATTTCAACTACACCATTCTATTGAGGATTGTATGAAACCATGGTTTGATGTTTGATCACATGTTTGATACGATTTGTTAGGTGTATATTCTAGTCCATTATCAATGTGAAGAGAGTCAATACAAGACTGAGCTTCATTTTGAATCCATACATGAAAATTTTTAAAAGTTTCAAAAGCTTGTGATTTTTCTTTCAGAGAATACACCCAACACATCCTAGTGTAATCATCAATAAAATTCATGATATATATATGTCGTTTGTAGAAGGAACAGGCATAGATCCACACAAATTAAAATTAATCAGTTCAAGTTTTCTACATGCTCTGGAAGTAGAACCATGAAATGGTTGTTTTCTTTACTTTCCAAGGATACAAGCATCACATTACTTCAATTTCTTAGGAATAGTAGGCAAACCAGAAACATCGTTCTTTTTCAACAAATGAACACTGTCATAATCAATATGACCAACTCTAGCATGCCAGAAAAGATTAGATGGAATTATACCTTCGTCGTGATGAGAGAGATTTACAACATTTTGTGTATGGGTGGATGTCTCTTTCAGCTTCAACAGTCTTCCATCTTCCATTCTGGTCATGACAACCATGTTGTCAGAATCCTTATTTCAACTTTGCCACCAAACATGTGAACAGAGTGCCATTGATATCGAATGTGCACAAGAGACAACAAGTTCCTTTGCAGCTTAAGAAGATAAATCACATTATGCAGAAGAAAATTTGGGAGTTTGGGCAACTTAAGCCTAATGGTGCCCATTCCCAAAGGTTTGAGATGATCTATCTGCAAAATACACTATGTCATTTACATTGTCATTGAAGTCTTCGAAGAAGTCTATTCAGAATGTCATGTGGGAGGTTTCACCTGTGTCAAGAAGCCATGCATCTCTCGAAGAAGCAAATGAAGTGCTAAACAAATCTTTAGATACTCCTATATTGCAATGGGAAACAATGTAATGAGCAAGTGCTTTACCTTTCGTCGGATGTGATGTTTTAGCTTTGTCTTATTTATTATTTTGTCTCTCTTTGATCTTCTCCCATTGAACTTTGCAATCAATTGCTTCATGTGACTCATTTATTCTGCAACGAGTATAGTGAAGATCAAATCTCTGACGGAGATTATGCCAATCCCCCCTGTCTCTGAGATTCTTCTTTCTGCATCCTCTCTTTCTCTTTTTGCCTTCTCCTCTAGAACTTCAGGACATTTCAACACGCCACCCATTCTTACCATTCAATTCATGAATAACATCTACAGCATCTCGACGATCATCAAACTTAATGAAGGCATAGAAAGGGAATTTTTGTGCAACCCAAACACACAAAATTCATCCTCCAGTGCACGCTCAGTTGTCTAAGAATCCAAATTTCCAACATACACATTAGACATGATAGGAACAACAGACCTTCTGAGAGCAGAGTTTCAAAGTTAGGTTGGAACGATTTGGTGGGGTTTCAAAATCTACAAAGCAAATGGCAATGAGATCCAATCTTCATGTTTTGCTCAAAATTGTATCAAGTTCACGGAGAAAGGGAATGTAAGATTAGATATTTTATCAAGTTTATAGAAGACAGTGATTATACTAAACCAAGAATCGACAAATTGACTTGTTGTGCTTAAATTCACTTTGTGGTGAAAGGAATGGGCGGTGGAATAAACCCTATGTAGTATTCCAGATATAAAATAGTATGCAGAAAAGAAATATTTTAGCTAAAAATGGCAGAGAAGCAATGATATAATCAAAACAATACCAAAAATTTACCAAAATAACACCAGAAGGAGCACTTTGATTACTGATAGCAATGTTCACTTGCCTCTTCGAGGGGGCAACCTCCAACAAAGCAAAGCTCTATTACAATAATATCCAGGACATGATTTCTCATACCCTCTACTTCTATTTATACTATATATATCCAAAAGAACAATTTAGAAGAAGATCCTTCTAGAAGTGGAAGCTTCTATTAGGTCTTCTTACATTTGACTTATTCTTCCTTATTGCTAGGCCTTACTAATCTTGGTCTTTATTACATGGAACTATATTATTCTACCTACATGAGGGGTTAGGGAGGTTAGGTCCCTAACATGCCCTCCCCATTGAAGAAAATCCTTGTCCTCAAGGCTTCAAATGAGGGAATTGTTGTAGAATGGTGGTCAACGCCCAGGTGGCATCTTCTGGAGGTGTATCTTTCCATTAGACTAACACTTCCTGGAAGGTGCTCTGACAGAGACGACGCTCTCTCTGGGCCAAGACTCCTTGTGGCTGCAACCATATGGAACCTTCTCCATCCAACTCAGGGAGACTAGTTTGAGTTTGGCACTTAGTTCCAATCACCTTCTTTAAGCAAGAAACATGAAAAACAGGATGAAGCTTCGACTAACTGGGTAGAGCTAACTGATAGGCCATCGATCCCACACGCTTGAGCATTGTATAAGGACCATAAATTTGGGCGCAAGTTTCTCACAGTGTTGAGATTTGAGTGAAGTATGATTATAAGGTTACAGTCGAAGAAATACTTGGTCCCTTTCAACAAAATGGCGTTCAGAGCGACCTTGATATGCTTGTTGCTTCATGCGCTTATGAGCCATGACCAAATTGTCTTTCAGGGCACGAAGAATAGCCTTGCAGACTGTAATATTTTTGTCAACCTCATGAACCTTTGAGACCCCTTGCATATAGGAGAGAACTGATGGGGGATTTTGGCCATAGACTGCTTCAAAAGGAGTCATGTGAGTAGTTGTATGGTAAGATGTGTTGTACCACCATTCAGCTAGGGGTAACCATTGAGCCCACCGATTTTTTCGCCCAAATGAAAAACACCTCAAATATGTTTCCAAACACTTGTTGACAACTTCAGTCTGGCCATCCGTCTGGGGGTGATAGGCAGTGCTGAGATGCAAATGGGTGCCCTGTAGTTTGAACAATTCTTGCCAAAAATTGTTGGTGAAAGTGGGGTCTCTGTTAGAGACAATAGAATTAGGCATGCCATGAAGCTTGAAGATATTATCCATGAATATTTGAGCCACTGTGGTGGTTGTGAATCGGTGTTGAAGAGCACAAAAATGAGCATATTTGGAGAGACGATCTACTACCACCATGAAATCCATTGAAATATTTCGCCAAATAGCAGGGGGAATTGGAAGTGGTTGGAGTGTGCATGGGGCTTTGACAATTTATCCCTTGTTGCATTGACAAACCTCACATTCAACCACAAAGGTGCGAACATAATGTTTCATACCCTCCCAAAAACAAGAACGTTTGACCCGTTCATAGGTTTTGGTAAACCCGGAATGTCCCGTTGTGGGTGAGACATGAAGTTCAGAAAGCACTGTGGATTTAAGTTGGGATTGCTTGCATAAATACAAACGGCCTTTGTAGCGAAGCTCTTCATTATGCCAAGAGTACCCTGGAGAAACTGAAGAATTGTGTTGGAACTAGTGGAGCAGGCTAGAAATTTTGGAGTCTTGCAACCATTCCTGACGAACAGCTTGGATCCAATCTAGTACAATGAAGGAGAGGGAGAAAAGGAACATGTCTTCTTCATATTTCTGGGAAAGAGCATCGACCACTACATTTTCCTTGCCCTTCTTGTAAATGATCTCATAATCATAGCCAAATAGCTTGGTCACTCATTTTTGTTGCGTCGGGGATGAAATTTGTTGCTCCAGGAAATACTTGAGACTCTGATGATTAGTTTTGATTTGGAATCGTTGACTCAATAAATAAGGACGTCAGAGATCTACAGCGTGCAAAATAACTAACATTTCCTTTTCATAAATGGATTGGCCCAAATGTCGCTCTAAAATTTGTTTGCTAGTGAAGGCCAAGGGCCTGCCATCTAGCATGAGGACGGCTTCAATTCCTTTACCGAAAGCATCACATTTCAATACAAATGTCTTTGTGAAGTCTAGGAGAGCTAGGACAGGGGTCGAGCACATAGCATCTTTTAAGGCTTGGAAGGCATGATCCTTAGCTGAAGTCCAAGTGAAAGCATTCTTTTTAAGGAGGGAAGTGAGAGGAGTTGCAATCTTTCCTTAATTCCGAACAAACTTCCTATAATAGCCCGTTAAACCTAAAAAACCATGCAAGCTCTTAAGAGTTTTAGGGCGAGCCCAATCTTGCATAGATTCAATTTTCTTAGGATCCACGCGGACACCATCATTGTCGACAATATGACCCAGGTATTCCACTTTTGAGGCACCAAAGGCACATTTAGATTGTTTGAGGAAAAGTTGATGTTTAGAAAGTAGATGGAGGACCTGGTTCACATGGGAGATATGGGATGGCCGAGTTTTACTATAGATGAGAATATCATCAAAGAAAACTAAGACAAAATGACGGAGAAAAGGACGGAAGAAATGATTCATAAAACTTTGGAAAGTGGAAGGAGCATTACACAATCCAAAGGGCATTACCAAGAATTTATAATGACCCTCATGAGTGCGAAATGCAGTCTTGGGAATGTCATCTTCTTTCATATGGATCTAGTGGTAGTCAGAACGTAGATCCAATTTGGTGAAGCACTGAGCACCACTCAATTCATCCAAGAGGTCATCAATGACAGGAATGGAGAATTTGTCTTTGATTGTGAGTTTTTTTAGGGCGCGGAAATCAGGACACATGCGCCAAGTACCTTCTTTCTTGAGTACAATGACCACATGGGAAGAATAGGGGCTAGTACCGGGACGGCTAACACCAACTTCTAGTAATTCATGAACAATTTTCTCAATTTCATTATTTTGGGCAAAGGGATGACGATAAGGCAGAACATTGGGAGGAATAATGCCCGAGATGAGAGGAATGGAATGATCATGGACTCCACGGGAAGGGGGAAGGTCTTGGGGGGTGGTAAAAACAACATAGTGACGGGAGAGGATAGATTGGAGATCGGGATGCATACAAGGTGTCTCAACATCATGAATGGAGTGGAGTTAGGATATAATTCTCGTATTACCTTTTTTGAGGAGCTTTTCCATGCGATGGGAACTAATGATCTCATGGGAGTCTGTGATGATGCCTTGGAACTTATACGGTTGTCCCTCATGTTGGAATTGCATGGTTAAGTCCTTAAAATCCATGAGAATGGGGCCTAGAGTGCGTAACCATTCGGCACCAAGAACAATGTCACAACCACCCATGTCTATAGCAAACATATGGGATTTCGGGTGATACTGACCAATTTGGAATCGCACATTTTTACATCGTCCCCCACATTTCATGGAACCACCATTGGCAATCATGATTTGAAAATTATTGACGGCATGGATGTAACAATTGACTTCTTGGGCAATGCAACGATGAATAAAGTTGTGGGTGCTACCATTGTCCACAAGGATGATGACTTTCTTATTTTTTATGTAACCAATTAATTTGAGAGTCTGGGGAGCAGAGAAGCCAGTGAGGGCATTAAGTGAAATCACCAAGTCAACGTCGGGTGGGTCAGAGGGTGGGGTGAGGTCAGAAGGCGATCGTAGTTCTTCCACAAGTGGAACAACAACATCTTCTTCAGAAAGATCCTCAGTCACAACCATAAAAAGCTTTTGTTCCTTACACTTGTGCCTGGGAAAATATTTGTCATCACAATTATAAAAAAGACCCTTGAGTTGGCATTTAGCCATTTCAGCCCTAGTTAATTTCTGGATCTTAAGAGGAGTTGCAGGAGGGGCAAAATTGGTGGGTTTAGGACGAGGAGGAAATGAGGGTTTGTGAGTCTGGGAGGACACAATCTGTTGGGATTCCTTGGCTCATTGAGTAGCTTCCAACCAAGTCTAGGGGCGTTCCATGAGAACATGGGCACGAATTTCATTTTTGAGGCCACTGATAAAGCATTCCCTAAAGAAAGCATCTGGCATGCCCTCCGTTCTAAAAGCCAAGTGCTCAAATGTGGCAATAAAATCTTCCACTGTCCCAGATTGCTTTAACTTGGTCAAATGGCCTAAATGGTGGGTGTCAAGTCAAAGCGGTCATAAAGTTCGGCCACAAACTGCATCCAAGCAAAATACCCTTGGGGTGCTTTTTTTTGCCATTGCCACCATTGCCATCATTCTGGATCTAGATGTAGGACACCATAACGAAGCTTGGCTAAATCATCAGTAATTCCATGCAAAGAGAAATAATGTTCCATTTGGGTGACCTAGCCTGTAGGATCCGATCCATCAAATTTGTTCACCTCAATTCTAGGAGGGTGGAGATCTCAGGAAAAGTGGGTAGTATGAGGCCCTTGGTAATGGGAAGAGTCATGTTCATCATGATAAGATGGTTGTTCAGAAGAGGAAGGGTTCTAGGAACGGCCCTTTGATGTGGGAACATTGTTCCTTGAGGATCTCAATAGTTGAATTGATGGAGCTAATGTTGGCACTGAGATGTTTGATGTCTTCCTTATGCTGGTGGTTGTCAGCAATCAAGGTATTGAGTTCTTGAGCTCGTGTGGTAGTCATTTGGACAAAGGGGCAGGCAAATGGTATAGAGGAAACAAAAGGGGTCTAGAGGGGTAGGTGGGACCACTGAGAAAAAGGGTGACCACTGTCAAATGATAGGTACCACTGGGATCAGAGCGAAAGGGGGGATCCAAGGGATAGGAACCAAATAAGGGTATCGAAAATGGGTCGGGTCCACAAAACAAATTGTGATAAAAATGATAGGTATTACTGGAATCGGGGCGAAGAGAGGAACCCAGTGGGATAGGTCCCAAATAAGTGTGTCGGCGGGACCACTATACTCTTTTTACTCCTACGGAGTTATACTCGACCTGAATAATACTGCAATGACGAAATGCCCAAATTCTTAATAGGAAGAAATGTGTAGTAATTTCACAACAAGAATGCAGAAGGCACAGTTGCGCAACAATAGATCTTGTCAGTTCTGGTTTTTGTTTTTGTTTATTTTCGTCCCCAGGGATAGGATATTCAGGGTTTCTACAGACAAGGGTTTTCCCTGTGCTATAGTTCTCTAATATACGTGTGGGGTCCAACAATAGTACTCTGCCCAATATCTCAAGGCACCAACTAAAGAGGCTAGACCGTGCCCTTGGTCGTACTACCCGACTACCCAAGTACTAGAGAGTATCTTCCCGAGTGTTGTTCTCGATGGCACTCTAGCAGTCAAGCAGTTGATCGGTTTATCTATGGAGGGCTTCAGGAAATCAAGGTCGATCTGTATACAGGTGTTGTCTGATGCGCTACCACTCGAAGGGGTACCAATAGGGGTTACAAGGGTGGCCAACAGATGTGCGCTTAGGTACCACTTGTATTTCTTGCGTGTATAACTCCACGACCGCAGGTTTATGCACGTAACGACAGAGCTTTGTAGCTTTAAGACGACGGAATACGTCTCCCCCTGGAAAAAAAATTAACCCACAATTTTCTGTCGAGGAAGGTGCTCTGATACCACTTGTAGTATTCGAGATATAAAATAGTATGCAGAACAAAAATATTTTATTTAAAAATGGCAAAGAAGCAATGATATAATCAAAACAATACCAAAAATATACCAGAATAACACCAAAATGAGCACTTTGATTACTGATAGCAATGTTCACTTGCCTCTTAGAGGGGACAACCTCCAGCAAATAAGAGCTCTATTACAATAATATCCAAAACAAGATTTCTCATACCCTCTACTTATATTTATACTCTATCTATACAAAAGAACAATCTAGAAGAAGATCCTTCTAGAAACGGAAGTTTCTATTAGGTCTTCTTATATTTGACTTATTCTTCCTTATTATTAGGCTTTATTAATATTGGCTTTTATACATAAAATTATATTATTCTACCCACTTGAGGAGTTAGAAAGATTAGGTCCCTAACACCCTACTATTATACCATAACTATTTAACAAATTTGCATAGTAGCATAGCAGGTACCAACCTTGGCTAACCAATCTCAAAGAAATTTATAGAGCTTATGAAAAGGGAAGATCTATATTGAGAGTGAAGAGGCAGAACACGGTACAACCTGCCATTTTAGCTTTCCTAGTCGAGTGAATCTCTCATCGTGAAGCACACGTAGGGGAATCATATGCGTCGATATCCACCCTTACCGCACCAGCATAAAGAAAACCCGCGGATCAAATGGCCATTGAGGTCAATCTGTGGGCGAAATTGCAAGAGTGGGCACGCAGCATGGTCGGGGATAGAGAGCGTAAAAGAAGACTCGATCGTTTTTGCACGTCGATGTCTAGGTATTCGGAATAGATAAGAGTGGCGCACAGGATTGGGATTGAGTAAGTGCATAGACGCGAAGTGAAAGTGGAAGAAACCCGAAGCTTGACGGAGAAACGAGAGTTTGGAAAACCCTAGCACGTTCTAGCAGGAGCACGTTGAAAACCCGGAACTTAGAATTGAACGGACTGAGGAGATAGTTTGGAGACAGGCTAGCAGATTGCAGAAGGGCGTTTTCTGCATGCGGGAGGAAAGGAAATGAAATGCTCTTGGAGTTAACAACCGCTCTGATACCAATGACAGGCCAAGTATGGGCAGAAATGTAACTCCACACTTATTGTCTAAAAATACATTGAGTGATGGTACCTTTTACATTTTTGAGTGATAGTCCTATCACCTTAGACTTTTCATATTTACATAGGTAACTCAATCCCAAAGATTACGTGTCCAACAATGTTTGTCCAACAATGTCTACTGAAAATGAACAAATTTTCAATGTCTATTGAAAATGAACAAATTTTCCAGAGGAATAGGTATATATGATATGGATGCATATCTAAAGTTAATTATATAGAAACCTAAAATTTGTCACTACCAATCATGGTTTCATTAATACATAATAATAATATTCAAGTTAGTTTACTACAAAATCCTAAACAATAACCTTTGATGCAATGGGAATTGTTCCCAATTAGGTTCTCTTTAATGTGATGCTTTTTATTACTATTTTATAGCAAAGCAAATCTGGAAAATATTATCCTATTACAGTTATTAAAAACAAAAACAAAAAATCCAAAAAGTTGAAGGGGGCATTAATAGATCAAATATATATTATATATTTTATCTATTAATGCCCCTCCACCCTCATATCAAGTTGGTTAGCTACAAAATCATAAACAATAACATTTGATACAATGGGAATTGCACCCTTGTTGGTCATCTCTTTAATGTGAC
>JZKD02S0414419.1:0-18010 GCA_000966675.3 Picea glauca
TGGAAGAGAACCAATATCAGAGCCATAGAGGAGATGAAGGAGGATCTGAAGAACTTAACATTCTAGCTAAACTAGAACAAAGGTAAGGACAAAAGAGAAGTTGTTTGGTGTACCACATGTAGGACATAAGGACACCATAAGAATGAATTTCTATGCAGTACATGGCAGCAAGAATGCCAAACCCATTTCCAATAGAAGGACTATGGTGTGAGATCTTTAAAAAACAAGGACATGATTCATATCACTTCCCAATGATGCAAAAGTACCAAACAATACTGAAAAGCTCATATTGCAACTTTTTCAAGTCAGTAGGCCATGATGACAAAGATTGCAGAACCATGGACCTCATGAGGGAAAGCACATCGAATGCATACAGGGTGCAGGAAGAAATGATGATTGGGAAAGCTGTACCACAATTTAACCAAGTAACAACTCCGTATAACACTGCACAAAAACAATATAACATTGCACATTAACAATAAAACACTGCGCAACCATAGTACAATACCGTGTAGCCACACTATAATCCCGCGTAGTATAACCAGGTGCCTCAGTATAACATGCTCCAATGGGATAGAGATGGCTACAGAGGTGGAGGAAGGGTAAGAGGAGGCTTTGGGAGAGGCAAAAGAACAATGGTATGCCACAACTATCAACAACCATGACACTATGTAAGAGAATTTCCACTTCCACCAGTGACCTATATGTATTGTCGCGCATCAGATCTTGACACGAAAGAATGTCCAACACTATTAGGGAAGATCAAGGAGAAGAGAAATCAGAACAATCAGAATATTCAATGGATTTCGGTAGAAGCGAGGAATGAAGGAAGAAACATCAACATAGTTACACAGGGAGGAGATAAAACAGGAAACGACGCAACAAGACAAGAGCCAACACAACACCAATGGGTGAAAAATAATGGCGAACTAAAGAAGAAGTTTGATGCACATAACGAAAAGGAGATATTCAAGCGAGATAGACAATAATTTATGAAGCCAGACATTGCATCAACATCAACTGCACAATATAATAAGGAAGTACCAGCATATGAGATGCCTCCATCGCTGGATCACATCGAAGAAACAAAATCGTTGGGACAAGTAAGTATGATTAAGGGATTTTTGCAATCCTGTGTTAAACTACTAAATGATCCATTCTCTATTAAAGTATTACAAAATATGCTAAAAAGATGTAGCATAGAGGCAAAAGGAAAGCTAGAACAAAAAATAGTTAATCATCTGCATACAAGAAGGAAAACAAATAGGGAATTAAGATTGAACGCCAACATTGGAGATTTCAACATGGGAGATATTATATTGGATTTAGGATCCGAAGTACATGTATTACCTAAGAAGACATGGCAATGTATGGGAGAACCCACATTAGGATATTCACTTATTCATATGAAACTACCAGATCAACACAAAGTTCTACCAATTGGAAGACTAAAAGGAGTGACAATAGATCTGGATGGAGTGTGCACTAAAGCTGACTTCAAAGTAATAGAGATAGTGGATGGTACAACACCTTACCCATCATTTATTGGCTTGGATTGGGTGTTTGAAAATAGGGCCATAATCAACTTAAGGACAAGGAAGATGACATTTGAGTTAGGAGAGTACAGATTCATTGTGCCATTGGACCCATCTGAAGGGGAAAGGCTTGTAGAACCTACTTTCTTGGACCTGGAGGAAATTAACCAGTTGTATAGAACAATCACGTGAGAAGAATATTATGTGAACCCAATTGTAGATGGGGTACTTAGTTGGAGGAGCATCACCTCATGTGCATCAGACTCAGATATGTGCTTAGAAAACTGGCAGTAGAGGTTACATGAAGTCTCCACAAGAATATGTGAAAGAATAGACCGCACAGTAAGATGGGTAGGTACAGAGATAAGGGAACCTCCCATCTTCCACGGGGTGAATGACTTAGAAGAATTCTTAACATGGTACAAACATGAAGTGTTAGAAAATCAGAGGCTTTTAGCCTTGCATATAATACTCAAGGAAACACCTGCAAGATGGTGGGGTGTGCACAAAGAAATAGTTAAGGACCGGTACCAATGTAAGCGGTTACTGTGCATTAGGTTTGGCACATAACAGGGAAGCAAATAGTTGCAGAAATATGACAGACATGAGGCACCATCAAAACACTTGGAGAAGTATAGAACGCTATGTAAAATGACACCATCGGAAGAATGGCCTCATCATTTTGTTCACACATTAGAAGGGATCCCAACAAACTGGTATACAGACCATGAATTGTGCAGAGGAACTACAAACTGGATAGTATTATAGCAAAAATTTACAGTCACTTTCTCATTTGAGCATGAGAACCCCAACATAGAAACAACACTTAAACAAATCATAGGGGTGATATTCATCAAAGAACTGGAATTTGAACTCATGATAGATGAACAACAACAAAAAAAACAGGCAATAACATACCTACTATCATGTTACCATGTTCAGGAAGAAGCACCAGATGAAGATGACCCACACAATATTCAGATTGAGGAAGTTGAAGGCGAAAGAGAAGTGGAAGGTCCACCTATGGAATCAAAAGTATTTGTTGCGTCAATCAAGGTGAGTAAAGTCAACATTGGGATAGTTGAGAACCCCAAAATGGCCAGCATTAGAGACTACTAGGATGAGCAAACAGTGGAAAGCATAACATAGTTACTGCGTAAGTACAATGACCTGTTCCCAACAATGTTCACAAAAATTAAAGGCATAGCAGGAGAGCTAGGCAAAATGAAGATACTGCTCAGAGCTAAGGCAAAACCGATCAGACAACGACCATATAGACTAAACCCTATATAGAAGCAAAAAGTCAAAGCCGAAATCGATAGGATGTTGGAGGTTGGAATCATAAAACCTGTAGAGGAATCTCAGTGGGTAAGCCCAATGGTAGTTCGGGAGAAGAAACAAGGGGGGATAATTGTATGTGTCGATCTGAGGAAGTTGAATGATGCATTCCGACATGACCCATTCCCTACTCCTTTCACAGATGAGGTGTTGGAGAACATAGGAGGACATGAAGCTTATTCATTCACCGATGGATTCTTAGGATACCATCAGATCAAGATAGCCCTGGAAGACATATACAAGACCACTTTTGCTATAGAATGGGGATCCTACCATTATAAATTCAAGTTGTTTGGACTGAAGAATGCAGCAACAATATTTTCCAGAGTAGTCATAGTTGCATTTAAAGAGTTCCTCCACCAATTTCTAGAGGTATATCTAGATGATTGGACAGTCTATAGTTTGTTGAAAGACCATATATCAGTGTTGAGGTTGATGTTAGAAATATCCAGGAAATGTTAGATATTTTTAAATATAAAAAATTACATCTTTGGAACACCCTTTGGGATACTATTGGGCCATATATTATGCAAACAAGGCTTGCTAGTAGATCCTACCAAGATTGCAGTAATTGTTAATCTACCACCAACAAAATCAATCCATCAGTTGAGAGCGAAATTGGGACACACATGATACTACAAGAAATTTATAAATGGGTATGCACAGATCACTGTGCCAATGGAGAAATTTCTAAGAAAAGACAACAAGTTTCAGTGAAATGAGGACTGTCAGCACAGATTGGACACCTTGAAAGAGAAGATGGTATCCGCACCAACACTGGTATTCCCAGATTGGGAAAAGACATTCCATGTACATGTAGATGCATCAACCATAACACTTGGAGCTATTTTGGCACAACTAGGATCAGGAGAATTGGACCATCCTATAACATTCACTAATAGAAAACTGTCAGAATTGGAACAAAATTACAATACCACAGAGAGAGAAGGCTTAGCTATGGTCTATGCGCTTCAGAAGTTCATACATTATTTATTAGGAAAACATTTCAAGATGTTCATAGACCATTAAACTCTCAAATACCTCGTCAAAAAGCCAGTGTTGGGGGGGAGAATTTGTCGATGGTTATTACTGTTACAGGAATTTGAATTTGAAGTGATAGTCAAACCAAGGAAATTGAATGCAAGACCCGATCACCTATTGAGGATCACCAATGGGGAGGAACCGACAGATATAGAGGACAACTTTCCCGATGCAAAATTATTTTCAGTCCAAATAGCTGATGAATAATTCGCAGACATCATCCAATACTTGAGTACAGGGACTATGCCAGAGGAATTCAACACTACTTAAAAGAAAAGTATGGTATTCATGGCTGCAGACTATCAATTGATTGCATGACACTTATACAAAATGGGTGCAGATAGAATCTTGAGAAGATGTGTGCTAGAACATGAAAGACCTAGGATTTTAGCAGAATCCCATGAGGGAATAGTAGGAGGACATTATGCAGGTAAAGCTACCATGCAGAAGGTATTGCGCGTAGGACTATGGTGGTCGACTATTCACAGAGACTGAAAGGACTCCTGCCAGAAATGTGATGTATTTTATAGGATTGGTAAACTGAATAGAAGGGACGAGATGCCCTTGAGAACACAAGTAACCTTGCAGGTATTTGAAAAATGGGCAATAGATTTTGTGGGACCAATTAACCCACCAACAAAAAGGTCAGGAGTGAGGTACATTATTACAGTGACAACATACTTAACAAGATGGGAAGAAGCAACACTAGTAAAAGATTGCAGCGCAGAGACAACAACACACTTCTTATTTGAGCAAGTGATCACTAGATTTGGATGCCCAAGGATTTGATGAGTGACCAATGCACTCATTTCATTAACAACACTATTAAGGATATGACTAAAGAGTTTGAAGTTTATCATCAAAAGAGTACGCCATATCATCCTCAAGAAAATGGAATAGTGGAAGCCTTTAACAAAATTCTCGAGAAGGAATTGAAAAAGATATGCAATGTTAATAGGGATGATTGGGACTTGAAGATACCAGCAGTATTGTGGGCATATAGGAGCACATGAAAAAAATTGACAGGGCATACATCGTTTATATTGGTGTATGGACAAGAAGTAGTGGTGCCATTAGATTTTTTGGTACCTAGTCTGCACGTAGCAACAATTACCAACATGACAGAGCAAGCCACAGTACAGGAAAGGCTAAGTCAACTGATGATCATGGAGGAATATAGGATTCTAGCAGGGTTTCACCAAGAAGTAGATAAAACAAGGGACAAAACATGGCATGATAGACACATCAAGAAGAAAAATTTAATGGAGGGAAACTTAGTCTTGGTGTACAACATTAAATCTCTTCAACACCCAGGAAAACTCAGAATGCATTGGTTAGGACCATACAAAATAAAGACTGTCATAGAAGGGGGAGCTGTACAGTTGAAGGATTTAGGAGAAACAAAACTCAGAGGGATGATCAATGGGAGTCAACTGAAGCTATATAGGGACAATTGACCTCCTAGCACTTAAAAAACAAAAACAAAAACTAAGCACATCAACCGAGGGGTTACCGCGCTAGACACCAAAATATAGCAACAAAGGCGTAGCGCACCGAAAAGAGAATGCGTATGCGCACTCAAAAATGCTAGTGTGATGGAGAAAGGATAAAAAATTGCTAAAATGTAGAAACATCAGAAATGGCGGGTACAAAAAATGGGCACCAACGAATGACGACTATCAGAATTGAATGACAAGAACGATTGATGGGACGCTGCATTAATCACGCCAACTGGCGATGACAAGGGAATTCAATGGAAATTACGTAGGAGGTGCCAATTTATTCAAAATACAAATTGGGTAATGTCTCTAAGAAGTTTCACACGATCCCTATATAAGGAAACCATGCGGGGATCGAAAGGGTTATTGGGAGATTGAGAAGAGCATAGAGTGAGAGAGCATACAGAGTATAGAGCGAGGTTGCAGGAGTTACAAAGCCAACTAAGCTTGACGGAAAACACCTTTACCACCATGGAACCACCCAAGCTAGGAGCGTCAAGCCAAGCCTGCAGATGACCTCGAAGAAACCTCAGAGCACCTCAACAACCATTGGAAAGCGAACAACAACCACCTCGGCCTCCAGAAGTCATCAACATGGATGAAATCCCGTCACCTGATATGGCACCAAGAAGCCCCACACCAGTGGAGGAGGAAACCCAACTTTCAACACCATGCTCATGTATATTGAGATTTTGAAGGTAGGACAAAGCCAACATACCTAGGATACAGGAAATCCTTCATGCTCGGAAAACACTGAAGAAGCCCTGAGGATTAATGGGACAGTCCCGAACTAGGAAGAAATAGACGCACCAGAAAGGTCAGACACAACCACGCTGAAGCAACCATAGGAGGGCGCAGTAGAAGATGTCACCGATTGGGCAGAGGAGTATGCAGAAGAAACAACATCGAAAGGGAAAGAATCTAGTAGCAATATCACCATGCAGATAGGCTGCCACAACCATAGTATTATCATGCATTTCGGAAGGGGTGCGTGTCACAGGTAACCTATTAGGCCACGTGGAAAAAATAAGGTACTCAGATCACGATGTGACCGACATGGACAACTTTTCAGAGTTTGCAAAGAATTTTTACCTAGATACTGTGGGTATAGGACACTTCAACGAACCAATTAACCAACCAAATCAGTGGGCAGCTGGACTGGCCAAAACCGAGATTCTAGGCCTGTTGGAGATCCTGCACTTTGGAAGGGGTCGAGACGTAACCAAATACGTCAAGTATTTGATGGAAGTTACCCATGGAGGATACCTATGGGTGGAACAACCTATCTCGATAGACGTAGAGCTCATTACATATATTACAAGGCTACCGCATCGAGGGGAGACACCCACGCATTTCCTTGAGGACAAAACAAAGGAGAAGGCATTGGCCGAGGAAATGAAGAAGACGTATGGTATAGAAATAGGGTCGCGCAGAATCATAATTAAGAGCATTAGTGACGCAACAACAAGGATGGACACAAAAATCATGGTGTGAAAGTTACTCAGGAAATGTCGCAAGGAGGAAGTCCTTGTCGGGGTCGTCGCAGCTGTAGCACAACATGCGGAGGGAACTATACTCAGTTGGGCCCCGTACTTGTTGAATTTGTTCTTGGAAGACTGAAACGATGTGCAGGACCCGGGGACATAATTTCACTATTCATGGCTACTCGTCCTGATTGCCTTGGTCAGATGGAGGGATCCTAAGTATACATACTTTTCCGCGAGATCTAATCCTTTCTGTGCAACACGATACATATCATTGGGGAGCACTTCAGACCCCAAGAACAAAAGTGTGAATGACCTACAAGAAAGAATCACCAACACTTGGCAGATTACGCCAGAAGTGGTCGCACAATATCAGGGCATACCCAACTTTAAAGCGACCAGACATACAGTATGGATCCAAGCACAGAAGGATCCTGAGAACCAATGGATACAACTAAGGTACTGCGTTAAGGAAGAGGACGTAGAAATGGCCATCAAGGATTGGCATGATGAATGAAATATTCCAGACTTGAATTAAGAGATGCTCGCGGATAAGGAGGCTAATGCAGGGCAAGAACAAACACCTGTAGGAGACAAAACGACGCCCAATAAAGGTACCTAGGAGGGGAAGAAGAACAACACCCAGGCGCCGAAGGAATGAGAAAAAGAGACTGAGACAACATAGGGAACCACATCAAGTGCTACTAAACAGGAGAAAGTCCAGACCAATAGGCCAATCATACAAATGTGGGGTTCACACAAGAAAGATAAGGCACAAAGAACACCACTAGAATACATAATCACGAAGGACGACGCAGACCTCGTGGGCCAAATGGTTCAGGATCAAACAATGGAGGATTTTGATGAAGCTTAATGCCAAAGGGAAATGATTCAATATGAGATGGTAGACATGATGTAGCTCCTCGATTAGATCCAAGAAACACAGAGGGATGACAGAGGAATAGAATCATTCCCTGCAACATCACAAACATGAGCCAAGGCTAGATCGAGTGAACAGGATAGGATCTATACGATAGTGCAATCAAGCTCGACGTTTCACGTCACACCTATCATGTTGCACATGGATGAAATTATGGGTCACAAACCATTGAAATATCTGATCCAAATATAGTTGGTAATGATGCGGATACCAACCAAGGCACTATATNTGGAAGAGAACCAATATCAGAGCCATAGAGGAGATGAAGGAGGATCTGAAGAACTTAACATTCTAGCTAAACTAGAACAAAGGTAAGGACAAAAGAGAAGTTGTTTGGTGTACCACATGTAGGACATAAGGACACCATAAGAATGAATTTCTATGCAGTACATGGCAGCAAGAATGCCAAACCCATTTCCAATAGAAGGACTATGGTGTGAGATCTTTAAAAAACAAGGACATGATTCATATCACTTCCCAATGATGCAAAAGTACCAAACAATACTGAAAAGCTCATATTGCAACTTTTTCAAGTCAGTAGGCCATGATGACAAAGATTGCAGAACCATGGACCTCATGAGGGAAAGCACATCGAATGCATACAGGGTGCAGGAAGAAATGATGATTGGGAAAGCTGTACCACAATTTAACCAAGTAACAACTCCGTATAACACTGCACAAAAACAATATAACATTGCACATTAACAATAAAACACTGCGCAACCATAGTACAATACCGTGTAGCCACACTATAATCCCGCGTAGTATAACCAGGTGCCTCAGTATAACATGCTCCAATGGGATAGAGATGGCTACAGAGGTGGAGGAAGGGTAAGAGGAGGCTTTGGGAGAGGCAAAAGAACAATGGTATGCCACAACTATCAACAACCATGACACTATGTAAGAGAATTTCCACTTCCACCAGTGACCTATATGTATTGTCGCGCATCAGATCTTGACACGAAAGAATGTCCAACACTATTAGGGAAGATCAAGGAGAAGAGAAATCAGAACAATCAGAATATTCAATGGATTTCGGTAGAAGCGAGGAATGAAGGAAGAAACATCAACATAGTTACACAGGGAGGAGATAAAACAGGAAACGACGCAACAAGACAAGAGCCAACACAACACCAATGGGTGAAAAATAATGGCGAACTAAAGAAGAAGTTTGATGCACATAACGAAAAGGAGATATTCAAGCGAGATAGACAATAATTTATGAAGCCAGACATTGCATCAACATCAACTGCACAATATAATAAGGAAGTACCAGCATATGAGATGCCTCCATCGCTGGATCACATCGAAGAAACAAAATCGTTGGGACAAGTAAGTATGATTAAGGGATTTTTGCAATCCTGTGTTAAACTACTAAATGATCCATTCTCTATTAAAGTATTACAAAATATGCTAAAAAGATGTAGCATAGAGGCAAAAGGAAAGCTAGAACAAAAAATAGTTAATCATCTGCATACAAGAAGGAAAACAAATAGGGAATTAAGATTGAACGCCAACATTGGAGATTTCAACATGGGAGATATTATATTGGATTTAGGATCCGAAGTACATGTATTACCTAAGAAGACATGGCAATGTATGGGAGAACCCACATTAGGATATTCACTTATTCATATGAAACTACCAGATCAACACAAAGTTCTACCAATTGGAAGACTAAAAGGAGTGACAATAGATCTGGATGGAGTGTGCACTAAAGCTGACTTCAAAGTAATAGAGATAGTGGATGGTACAACACCTTACCCATCATTTATTGGCTTGGATTGGGTGTTTGAAAATAGGGCCATAATCAACTTAAGGACAAGGAAGATGACATTTGAGTTAGGAGAGTACAGATTCATTGTGCCATTGGACCCATCTGAAGGGGAAAGGCTTGTAGAACCTACTTTCTTGGACCTGGAGGAAATTAACCAGTTGTATAGAACAATCACGTGAGAAGAATATTATGTGAACCCAATTGTAGATGGGGTACTTAGTTGGAGGAGCATCACCTCATGTGCATCAGACTCAGATATGTGCTTAGAAAACTGGCAGTAGAGGTTACATGAAGTCTCCACAAGAATATGTGAAAGAATAGACCGCACAGTAAGATGGGTAGGTACAGAGATAAGGGAACCTCCCATCTTCCACGGGGTGAATGACTTAGAAGAATTCTTAACATGGTACAAACATGAAGTGTTAGAAAATCAGAGGCTTTTAGCCTTGCATATAATACTCAAGGAAACACCTGCAAGATGGTGGGGTGTGCACAAAGAAATAGTTAAGGACCGGTACCAATGTAAGCGGTTACTGTGCATTAGGTTTGGCACATAACAGGGAAGCAAATAGTTGCAGAAATATGACAGACATGAGGCACCATCAAAACACTTGGAGAAGTATAGAACGCTATGTAAAATGACACCATCGGAAGAATGGCCTCATCATTTTGTTCACACATTAGAAGGGATCCCAACAAACTGGTATACAGACCATGAATTGTGCAGAGGAACTACAAACTGGATAGTATTATAGCAAAAATTTACAGTCACTTTCTCATTTGAGCATGAGAACCCCAACATAGAAACAACACTTAAACAAATCATAGGGGTGATATTCATCAAAGAACTGGAATTTGAACTCATGATAGATGAACAACAACAAAAAAAACAGGCAATAACATACCTACTATCATGTTACCATGTTCAGGAAGAAGCACCAGATGAAGATGACCCACACAATATTCAGATTGAGGAAGTTGAAGGCGAAAGAGAAGTGGAAGGTCCACCTATGGAATCAAAAGTATTTGTTGCGTCAATCAAGGTGAGTAAAGTCAACATTGGGATAGTTGAGAACCCCAAAATGGCCAGCATTAGAGACTACTAGGATGAGCAAACAGTGGAAAGCATAACATAGTTACTGCGTAAGTACAATGACCTGTTCCCAACAATGTTCACAAAAATTAAAGGCATAGCAGGAGAGCTAGGCAAAATGAAGATACTGCTCAGAGCTAAGGCAAAACCGATCAGACAACGACCATATAGACTAAACCCTATATAGAAGCAAAAAGTCAAAGCCGAAATCGATAGGATGTTGGAGGTTGGAATCATAAAACCTGTAGAGGAATCTCAGTGGGTAAGCCCAATGGTAGTTCGGGAGAAGAAACAAGGGGGGATAATTGTATGTGTCGATCTGAGGAAGTTGAATGATGCATTCCGACATGACCCATTCCCTACTCCTTTCACAGATGAGGTGTTGGAGAACATAGGAGGACATGAAGCTTATTCATTCACCGATGGATTCTTAGGATACCATCAGATCAAGATAGCCCTGGAAGACATATACAAGACCACTTTTGCTATAGAATGGGGATCCTACCATTATAAATTCAAGTTGTTTGGACTGAAGAATGCAGCAACAATATTTTCCAGAGTAGTCATAGTTGCATTTAAAGAGTTCCTCCACCAATTTCTAGAGGTATATCTAGATGATTGGACAGTCTATAGTTTGTTGAAAGACCATATATCAGTGTTGAGGTTGATGTTAGAAATATCCAGGAAATGTTAGATATTTTTAAATATAAAAAATTACATCTTTGGAACACCCTTTGGGATACTATTGGGCCATATATTATGCAAACAAGGCTTGCTAGTAGATCCTACCAAGATTGCAGTAATTGTTAATCTACCACCAACAAAATCAATCCATCAGTTGAGAGCGAAATTGGGACACACATGATACTACAAGAAATTTATAAATGGGTATGCACAGATCACTGTGCCAATGGAGAAATTTCTAAGAAAAGACAACAAGTTTCAGTGAAATGAGGACTGTCAGCACAGATTGGACACCTTGAAAGAGAAGATGGTATCCGCACCAACACTGGTATTCCCAGATTGGGAAAAGACATTCCATGTACATGTAGATGCATCAACCATAACACTTGGAGCTATTTTGGCACAACTAGGATCAGGAGAATTGGACCATCCTATAACATTCACTAATAGAAAACTGTCAGAATTGGAACAAAATTACAATACCACAGAGAGAGAAGGCTTAGCTATGGTCTATGCGCTTCAGAAGTTCATACATTATTTATTAGGAAAACATTTCAAGATGTTCATAGACCATTAAACTCTCAAATACCTCGTCAAAAAGCCAGTGTTGGGGGGGAGAATTTGTCGATGGTTATTACTGTTACAGGAATTTGAATTTGAAGTGATAGTCAAACCAAGGAAATTGAATGCAAGACCCGATCACCTATTGAGGATCACCAATGGGGAGGAACCGACAGATATAGAGGACAACTTTCCCGATGCAAAATTATTTTCAGTCCAAATAGCTGATGAATAATTCGCAGACATCATCCAATACTTGAGTACAGGGACTATGCCAGAGGAATTCAACACTACTTAAAAGAAAAGTATGGTATTCATGGCTGCAGACTATCAATTGATTGCATGACACTTATACAAAATGGGTGCAGATAGAATCTTGAGAAGATGTGTGCTAGAACATGAAAGACCTAGGATTTTAGCAGAATCCCATGAGGGAATAGTAGGAGGACATTATGCAGGTAAAGCTACCATGCAGAAGGTATTGCGCGTAGGACTATGGTGGTCGACTATTCACAGAGACTGAAAGGACTCCTGCCAGAAATGTGATGTATTTTATAGGATTGGTAAACTGAATAGAAGGGACGAGATGCCCTTGAGAACACAAGTAACCTTGCAGGTATTTGAAAAATGGGCAATAGATTTTGTGGGACCAATTAACCCACCAACAAAAAGGTCAGGAGTGAGGTACATTATTACAGTGACAACATACTTAACAAGATGGGAAGAAGCAACACTAGTAAAAGATTGCAGCGCAGAGACAACAACACACTTCTTATTTGAGCAAGTGATCACTAGATTTGGATGCCCAAGGATTTGATGAGTGACCAATGCACTCATTTCATTAACAACACTATTAAGGATATGACTAAAGAGTTTGAAGTTTATCATCAAAAGAGTACGCCATATCATCCTCAAGAAAATGGAATAGTGGAAGCCTTTAACAAAATTCTCGAGAAGGAATTGAAAAAGATATGCAATGTTAATAGGGATGATTGGGACTTGAAGATACCAGCAGTATTGTGGGCATATAGGAGCACATGAAAAAAATTGACAGGGCATACATCGTTTATATTGGTGTATGGACAAGAAGTAGTGGTGCCATTAGATTTTTTGGTACCTAGTCTGCACGTAGCAACAATTACCAACATGACAGAGCAAGCCACAGTACAGGAAAGGCTAAGTCAACTGATGATCATGGAGGAATATAGGATTCTAGCAGGGTTTCACCAAGAAGTAGATAAAACAAGGGACAAAACATGGCATGATAGACACATCAAGAAGAAAAATTTAATGGAGGGAAACTTAGTCTTGGTGTACAACATTAAATCTCTTCAACACCCAGGAAAACTCAGAATGCATTGGTTAGGACCATACAAAATAAAGACTGTCATAGAAGGGGGAGCTGTACAGTTGAAGGATTTAGGAGAAACAAAACTCAGAGGGATGATCAATGGGAGTCAACTGAAGCTATATAGGGACAATTGACCTCCTAGCACTTAAAAAACAAAAACAAAAACTAAGCACATCAACCGAGGGGTTACCGCGCTAGACACCAAAATATAGCAACAAAGGCGTAGCGCACCGAAAAGAGAATGCGTATGCGCACTCAAAAATGCTAGTGTGATGGAGAAAGGATAAAAAATTGCTAAAATGTAGAAACATCAGAAATGGCGGGTACAAAAAATGGGCACCAACGAATGACGACTATCAGAATTGAATGACAAGAACGATTGATGGGACGCTGCATTAATCACGCCAACTGGCGATGACAAGGGAATTCAATGGAAATTACGTAGGAGGTGCCAATTTATTCAAAATACAAATTGGGTAATGTCTCTAAGAAGTTTCACACGATCCCTATATAAGGAAACCATGCGGGGATCGAAAGGGTTATTGGGAGATTGAGAAGAGCATAGAGCGAGAGAGCATACAGAGTATAGAGTGAGGTTGCAGGAGTTACAAAGCCAACTAAGCTTGACGGAAAACACCTTTACCACCATGGAACCACCCAATCTAGGAGCATCGAGCCAAGCCTGCTGATGACCTCGAAGCAACCTCAGAGAACCTCAACAACCATTGGAAAGCGAACAACAACCACCTCGGCCTCCAGAAATCATCAACATGGATGAAATCCCATCACCTGATATGGCACCAAGAAGCCCCACACTAGTGGAGGAGGAAACCCAACTTTCAACACCATGCTCATGTATATTGAGATTCTGAAGGTAGGACAAAGCCAACATACCTAGGATACAGGAAATCCTTCATGCTCGAAAAACACTGAAGAAGCCCTGAGGATTAATGGGACAATCCCGAACTAGGAAGAAATAGACGCACCAGAAAGGTCAGACACAACCACGCTGAAGCAACCATAGGAGGGAGCAGTAGAAGATGTCACCGATTGGGCAGAGGAGTATGCAGAAGAAACAACATCGAAAGGGAAAGAATCTAGTAGCAATATCACCGTGCAGATAGGCTGCCACAACCATAGTATTATCGTGCATTTCGGAAGGGGTGCATGTCACAGGTAACCTATTAGGCCACGTGGAAAAAATAAGGTACTCAGATCACGATGTGACCGACATGGACAACTTTTCAGAGTTTGCAAAGAATTTTTACCTAGATACTGTGGGTATAGGACACTTCAACGAACCAATTAACCAACCAAATCAGTGGGCAGCTGGACTGGCCAAAACCGAGATTCTAGGCCTGTTGGAGATCCTGCACTTTGGAAGGGGTCGAGACGTAACCAAATACGTCAAGTATTTGATGGAAGTTACCCATGGAGGATACCTATGGGTGGAACAACCTATCTCGATAGACGTAGAGCTCATTACATATATTACAAGGCTACCGCATCGAGGGGAGACACCCACGCATTTCCTTGAGGACAAAACAAAGGAGAAGGCATTGGCCGAGGAAATGAAGAAGACGTATGGTATAGAAATAGGGTCGCGCAGAATCATAATTAAGAGCATTAGTGACGCAACAACAAGGATGGACACAAAAATCATGGTGTGAAAGTTACTCAGGAAATGTCGCAAGGAGGAAGTCCTTGTCGGGGTCGTCGCAGCTGTAGCACAACATGCGGAGGGAACTATACTCAGTTGGGCCCCGTACTTGTTGAATTTGTTCTTGGAAGACTGAAACGATGTGCAGGACCCGGGGACATAATTTCACTATTCATGGCTACTCGTCCTGATTGCCTTGGTCAGATGGAGGGATCCTAAGTATACATACTTTTCCGCGAGATCTAATCCTTTCTGTGCAACACGATACATATCATTGGGGAGCACTTCAGACCCCAAGAACAAAAGTGTGAATGACCTACAAGAAAGAATCACCAACACTTGGCAGATTACGCCAGAAGTGGTCGCACAATATCAGGGCATACCCAACTTTAAAGCGACCAGACATACAGTATGGATCCAAGCACAGAAGGATCCTGAGAACCAATGGATACAACTAAGGTACTGCGTTAAGGAAGAGGACGTAGAAATGGCCATCAAGGATTGGCATGATGAATGAAATATTCCAGACTTGAATTAAGAGATGCTCGCGGATAAGGAGGCTAATGCAGGGCAAGAACAAACACCTGTAGGAGACAAAACGACGCCCAATAAAGGTACCTAGGAGGGGAAGAAGAACAACACCCAGGCGCCGAAGGAATGAGAAAAAGAGACTGAGACAACATAGGGAACCACATCAAGTGCTACTAAACAGGAGAAAGTCCAGACCAATAGGCCAATCATACAAATGTGGGGTTCACACAAGAAAGATAAGGCACAAAGAACACCACTAGAATACATAATCACGAAGGACGACGCAGACCTCGTGGGCCAAATGGTTCAGGATCAAACAATGGAGGATTTTGATGAAGCTTAATGCCAAAGGGAAATGATTCAATATGAGATGGTAGACATGATGTAGCTCCTCGATTAGATCCAAGAAACACAGAGGGATGACAGAGGAATAGAATCATTCCCTGCAACATCACAAACATGAGCCAAGGCTAGATCGAGTGAACAGGATAGGATCTATACGATAGTGCAATCAAGCTCGACGTTTCACGTCACACCTATCATGTTGCACATGGATGAAATTATGGGTCACAAACCATTGAAATATCTGATCCAAATATAGTTGGTAATGATGCGGATACCAACCAAGGCACTATATAAATTGCAAGTCAGCATCACATAGGAGGTATAGTCGCACGCACGCACAAACACAACAAAATTGCAATAGATGAAGGATAGTAGAGAAGAGTTGGAATTGGTGCTTGAGCATGTCAATATGGAGACCAAAGTTGAGAAATATCGCACGGATAGGATCAAGGAGGGACTTGTTGTAACCTATGAAAAAATTCAAAAGAGTGCGCAAGGAGCAGAGCTCACGATGACATATAATATTGATCAGATTGTGCAGACAATCGATCAATATAGGCAGGAGATCGAGACCCTCTAGTATAAACTCACCCCTACCACTCCCCCAAAGGTGAAGCAGCAAAGGAAGCAAGAAGCAACAACACATATGGAGGAGATGGACTGACAAGTTCACGCAGTTCCTGACTTGTTAGATAAAGCAGCACAACTCTGGACAAATATGGAGGAGGATCAACAGATCCAACTGAGTAGGGGAGTAAATGATCTCATAATCATATCCAAAGATCTTAGTCACCCATTTTTGTTGCTCTGGGGAGGAAATGCGGTTTTCCAGAAAGTACTTGAGACTTTGACGATCTGTCTTAATTTGGAAACGTTGCCCCAAGAGATAAGGGTGCCACAGATCAATGACATACATAATAGCCAACATTTACTTTTCATAGATGGGTTTGCCCAGATTCCTTTCNAACAACACCTAGGCGCCGAAGGAATGAGAAAAAGAGACTGAGACAACATAGGGAACCACATCAAGTGCTACTCAACAGGAGCAAGTCCAGACCAATAGGCCAATCATACAAATGTGGGGTTCACACAAGAAAGATAAGGCACAAAGAACACCACCAGAATACATAATCACGAAGGACGATGCAGACCTCATGGGCCAAATGGTTCAGGATCAAACAATGGAGGATTTTGATGAAGCTTAATGCCAAAGGGAAATGATTCAATATGAGATGGTAGACATGATGTAGCTCCTCGATCAGATCCAAGAAACACAGAGGGATGACAAAGGAATAGAATCAGTCCCCGCAACATCACAAACATGAGCCAAGGCTAGATCGAGTGAACAGGATAGGATCTATACGATAGCGCAATCAAGCTCGATGTTTCACGTCACACCTATCATGTTGCACATGGATGAAATTATGGGTCACAAACCATTGAAATATCTGATCCAAATATAGTTGGTAATGATGCGGATACCAACCAAGGCACTATATAAATTGCAAGTCAGCATCACATAGGAGGTATAGTCGCACGCACGCACAAACACAACAAAATTGCAATAGATGAAGGATAGTAGAGAAGAGTTGGAATTGGTGCTTGAGCATGTCAATATGGAGACCAAAGTTGAGAAATATCGCACGGATAGGATCAAGGAGGGACTTGTTGTAACCTATGAAAAAATTCAAAAGAGTGCGCAAGGAGCAGAGCTCACGATGACATATAATATTGATCAGATTGTGCAGACAATCGATCAATATAGGCAGGAGATCGAGACCCTCTAGTATAAACTCACCCCTACCACTCCCCCAAAGGTGAAGCAGCAAAGGAAGCAAGAAGCAACAACACATATGGAGGAGATGGACTGACAAGTTCACGCAGTTCCTGACTTGTTAGATAAAGCAGCACAACTCTGGACAAATATGGAGGAGGATCAACAGATCCAACTGAGTAGGGGAGTAAATGATCTCATAATCATATCCAAAGATCTTAGTCACCCATTTTTGTTGCTCTGGGGAGGAAATGCGGTTTTCCAGAAAGTACTTGAGACTTTGACGATCTGTCTTAATTTGGAAACGTTGCCCCAAGAGATAAGGGTGCCACAGATCAATGACATACATAATAGCCAACATTTACTTTTCATAGATGGGTTTGCCCAGATTCCTTTC
>JZKD02S0414430.1:0-18009 GCA_000966675.3 Picea glauca
CCCCCAACCAAGGGGATAGCCCCCCCGAACCCCTGCACTCCCCCGCATGGAAGAGTGCACATAATTATGGGGTGTAAAGTATTCATGGGGTATAAACACAACTAAAATAAAGGACCTCTGAATCATGAAGATAATCAGGCTCCACAACCAAAATCTCAGAAATCTCTCAATCTCCTCTTCTCATTGTGTCTTGCACACTACCCAATGCATTCTCTTATAATTTGAATGAGACCTTTCACCTTCCAAGTGTCTTTTCACTTTCCCCATCCATAAATCTGAAGGCCAAGATCTAATCTTGCCTTTACATGATCAAGGGACATGATTCTTTCCCTCCAAAATAAATCACTTAAATATTAAAGTACAATTTCACTTTATAAGATAAGTGCACTTTATGAAATAAAGTCACTTTAATATTAGAAGGTACACTTTATAAAAAAATCACTTACATAAAAGAACCACTTTATTACAACTTTATAAAAATCCATTACAAAGTCAAGTGTCTAGTAGTGCAAATATAAGACTGCTTCTGCATACAAGACAAAACATGCAGAGTACCTCCCAAGCTATAAAAGCTAACACTCCCTCTTAGAGAGGGATGTACTCATTGCACCACCATCATCTGGTCCCAACACACTGTTCATAGTAGGATCTCCCTTTGAACCTGGATTCAACCTCAACACCTGCACAAAACTCGAACTATAAGATCTTCTCTTGACAACCACTCTGAACCTTGAGCTCTTAGGAGAATCCACTCCACCCTGAGCTTCGGTTCGATCACACCAGCTAAGCCTCCTTTCGGTGCTCAGAAGAGACTCCCTCTCTTCTCTCAAAATGAAATACTTAATCCTTGGGCCCACCACAATATCAAGAGCCTCGTACTCCTCATCCGATGTTGAATCATAACCTGGAGGTTGTCCTCACAACATGTACAACCTGTCCACCAAATCACCAATCAGTCATGGTTCAACCGGGTCCATTCCCTCCCAGTAGATAAATACATGTCCCCTCTTGAACAATGTACAATATCCAACATCCTCCAAGGCTGAGACTGAGATCAAGTTAACCCTCAACCATGGAACAAAGAGAACTCCATCAACCTCCAAGAGTCCCCCTCGAGTCAGAATCTAACCCTTCCAACTCCCCGTACAACTCGATGCCATACCTCCTTCACTCTCCACCAGCCGATCATGACCGTCTCTGTGATAATAAGGAATACTCACCAGATTCCCGTCATGTGACAAGAGGCTCCACCATCAACAGTCCATCTGTTATCACCACAAAATCCTCCACTACCGACACTGGATAATAGAGTAACCAAAGAAAATTCCTTATCAAAATTGGATGAAAATTCCTCCATAAATGTTGTATCAGGCCCCTCCCATTCCTTCTACTTCTTCTTCCTCTCAGGACACTGATAAGCAAGGTGCCCCAACTGGTTATAATAGTAACATGTGACTTTACTCAACTCCCTTCTGTAATTTCCTTTCTTCTTCCCTTTTCCCTTTGCAACAAGAGCAACATCTTCATTAAATCCATCTATCTTCTATCCACTGCTATGATATCCTTCCCGATTCTCCTTTTGATTGAAATCATCCCACAGTCTTCTCCAATCTGGAAGATTCTCACGACCCACCACACACTTCATGAAGACTTCCCATTCCTTGGTGAAGCCTTTCAAAGATATCCTCACCAACTATGAATCCGATATGACCTCCCCAACTGCATCCAATTCATCTTTCACTTGAGTTACCCTGGTAAGATAAGAAGACACACTCTCCCCCTTGCCCATCTTGGTATCATGCAGTTTATCCTTGAAGGCCATCTTCCATTTTTCATTCTTCACCTCGTACAAGTTTTCAAGTGCATCCCACACCTCTTTAGTTGTCTTCTTCTCATCCAAGTGAGGAATAAGGTGGTCCTTCACCTCATCCAGAATAAGCCTCTGAGCTTTGGCCTCCTTTACCTCATATAAATCCAAAGCTATAGGGTCTACTGATGGAACAACAACTATGGTGTTGACAAAGCTCCAAATTTTGTTCTCCTTGAGAATAACTAACATACTGACTTTCCATTGCAAATAGTTGGAAATCCCATCCAACCGGTCCTCATACCCGATGAAAAAAACCATCTCCCTGTCATTTGTTCAATGGAAAACAATCAATCAAGTTTCCCCCATTCAAATATTTCCCAAAAATAACACTACTCACTGTCACTCAGAGCCCAAGCTATGATACCATGTAGAAATATAATGACAAAACCAACATGCACTATATTTTGTCATACCCTTAGCAACCTAGATATACCTATCATCTATGAACTCTAAAATGTATAAACCTACATTTAGATAATATTATGAGAATAAATACACATTTCCAATCACTTTTGCAGCGGAATAAACACAATGAAAAACAATCACACATCCATGTAATACTCAGAAATTTAGGCAACCAACCAGGGAAAACCCCAATGTGGGGAAACCCAAAGAGAGAGAGATATTTTATTAGCTTCAGGAAAGTTATATCAACAACAATTTACAATTTCCAGCAAGAGAATACCTCTTACAACACCCAATAGTCCCACAATAATCTTCCTAGAAACCCATGCCAAATCCATATTGTTGTACGACCTTCCTTTGTTGGAAAACACCTCGAAAAATGTGCTAAACAATAGTTGTACAGATAGAATTGTACGACCCCTTATGCAATGAACAATACTCCAAACAACCTCGAAATTCATGCTCACAATTTTCCTTGAAATCCATGCCCTCTTCCTTGCTGTACAGACTATACAGATCAATGCAATATGACCTCCTCTTAGCAATAAATATCAACCACTTCTAAAAAAAATTTCCTTGGGAAATGTGCCCAATATGCCTTGGGAAATGCACCCAGCTTGCTTCCCTTTCCTCTCCTCCTCAAATCTCTCTCGGAAATCTCTCAATCTCCTCTTCTCATTGTGTCTTACACACTACCCAATGCATTCTCTTATAATTTGAAAGTGACCTTTCACCTTCCAAGTGTCTTTTCCCCTTCCTCATCCCTAAATCCAAAGGCAGAGATCTAATCTTGCCTTTACATGATCAAGGGACATGATTCATTCCCTCCAAAATAAATCACTTAAAATATTAAAGTACAATTTCACTTTATAACATAAGTACACTTTATGAAATAAAGTCACTTTAATATTAGAAGCTACACTTTATAAAAAAAGTCACTTACATAAAAGAACCACTTGATTACAGCTTTATAAAAACCCATTACAAATTCAAGTGTCTAGTAGTGCAAATATAAGGCTACTTCCACTTACAAGACAAAACATACAAAGTACCTCTCGAGCTATAAAAGCTAACATCACGAAGACCCTAAAAAATGGTTGAATTTAAATCGACAATATCTTCACTTCTAGAGCTCCGATTCGGACGATTTGTTTTTGAAATTGGGTGAAATTGTGATAGGAATTCAGATCTATAATTTGTTTGTGCAAATTCGGCCCCAGGTGCTACATAAATAAGAAAAAGCATGAGTCCGTCCGAGAAAGAAACCCTAAAATTTTTTAGATTTTAAAATGTCGATAACTCCACTTCCCAGACTTTGTTTCAGATGATTTTTTTTTTAAATTGGTTGTTTTGTTTGAGAGGAACTCATATCTACAACTAATTTCTGCAATTTTTTCACATAAATTGTCCAAAGTGTCACCGCCTTCTTTTGCTTCTCCGAAAAATTTGAAAAATAGAAAAAAAATGCCCCTTTTTTGTGGCCGAGGAAAGTGCTCTGATACCAAATGTTGAGTACCATATATCTTTGAATACATTAACCACACAATATATATGGAACTATATAGAAAAACCACTTTTTATTATAAGAAAACCCTTAGGGTAGGGAAACAACATACATTAATGGATCCTATTATGGAAGGGATCCTCTTATGATCACTTGCCTCTTCAAGAGGGAAACCTCCTAATGAGCTACAAGTTCCAATTAAAATACTTCTTCATACCCCATTGTATTTCTTGAACCCCTTTATATAGTTCTACCAACCACCTAAGAATATTCTAGAGGAGAAACCTTCTAGAAGTTAGAACCTTCTAGTAAGTCCTCTTACATTTATTATCTTCATACTAATATATCTAACTACCATAGTGGGTCTTATTTAATAATATAGTGGACCTAATCCACCTTACATTGAATGACCTCCACTATTATCACTATGGGCCCTCCAGGCCCCCCACTACCTCTAGCTACCAACATAGGTAATAAGAGGGAACCTAGGGAGGTACCCAATGAGAATGTGGTTATGTATTAGTGGAAGCCAATCAAGGTGAACTAGGTCCACTATATTGTTAAATAAGACCCATTATGGTAGTTAGATATAATAAATGTGAGAAGGATTTATAGAAGGTTTCTATGAGACAAAATGTGTTATATAAATAAGTGTAAGCAATGTAATGAAGCATGGTGAAAAATATCGTTATTGTACAAACAAGTATTGCTTGAGGAGTTTTATCCTTCCATAATAGGATCCATTGTATGGTGTTGTCATACCCTAAGGGTTTTCTTATAATAAATAATTGTTTTTTTTTATATTGTTCCATATATATTGTGTGGTTAATGTATTCAAAGATATTTTGTACTTAACATTTGGTATCGGAGTTCTTTCCTTGGCCAAAGAAGGGAACAATTTTTTAATTCTTTTTTGCAGATTTTTTAAAAGGAAAAAATGGGGCGACGCACTTAAGTCTCAACTCTAAAACTTTTTTCTTAGAATTTTTAGAAAAAAAATTGATATTTGAATTCCTTTTGGAAAAATACCCAATTTCAAAAAAAAACATCAGCCGAAACAGAGTTCGGGAAGTAAATTTATCATCATTTTAAATTCAATAGTTTTTCAAGGTTTTTCTGGAAAAAGCTGCACGATTTGCACAGTAAGATATTTTTAAACCCTTGTTTTGGTTGAAGATTTCTTCCAAGAAAGATGTTTTTTACTAGAAAAGATGATTTCCCTAGTATTGAAAAATTCATAAAGTCCCAAAAGTCCATATGAAAAGAGAAGTGGAATACTTATCTACACAATGGTTTCATAGAAGATGCTCTCCTGTGGTGGAAATCATTGGACTTTTGTGAGTTGATGGCACTTTCTGTTGAAGCATTTGAAAAATTTATTTTAGACAAGTGGTCTCATACAAAGTGTAAGGATGAAGAGAGAACCAAGGGTTTATTTTCATGTGGAAATTCTATATTAGAGGTTCATGGATGCATTCATAAAGAAAATATCATTGTTTCTATTAACCTGAGTTGCCAACAAAATTTTATCAATGTTTAGTTGCTTAATAGATTGCAAGTTCCATAAAAGAATATTCAAAGAACATAGGTTGAAGGTGAGAATGTTCAAATTTAAATATTTGAAGATCTATATGGATAAATAAGTGTTGCATTCATATTTTTATGCTATAGATATGGATGATGTGGATATTGTTTTGGGATATCCTTGGATGAACTTAGTTGGTACAATTAATATTAATGTGCAAAAGAAGTTTTTGAAGTTGTGGTACAAGAAAAAGAAAATCACATTGCAGGATGCATCTCTTAGTGTGAAAGAAGGGCCCATGGAGGCAAGCAAAGAAGTTATTGTAGAGTTTGAAATTGAATCAGAGGTAGAGTCCACAGAAGGAGCTGAAACAAAGCCACAAGAAGGACCCAATAAACAAGACAAGGAGATCATTGAATCAAATGAACACTATGTTGCAGAGTTAAAGTAAAAAGACATGATTCCTATAGTTGTTGAATATCGTCATCAACACCATATAGAAAAACAACAGTCATCAAGGCAGGGGCGTGAGCATCGAGACACTTATGCACTAGCATGGAACCAGAAAGGAAACCAATCAAGAGGCACATAGAGGACTACCAACACTATAGGACAATATGAAAATAGAGACATTGTTGACTCCCAAAAGTGCAACATGGAATCCCTGTATGCAAATGGGTTACAATGCCTTATTACTTATATATATTTAATAATATACTAAATAGGTGGGACCCCGTTATGTGAATAATGATGAAAGATGCTTTTATTTGATTGTGCTCATGACTACTTTGGAAATATGATTCTATAGTTTGAAATTTGAAACCTCTTCCGTGTGAAATGGACAAATGATGGGTTTGTTGGAAATTTAATTTGAAAAAGAAACGAAAAAGGAAAAAATTGTGTTTTAATAAGAATCATGATTTATCTTTGTTACACATATATTTTGACTTGTTGATTCAAACTCCAAGCATGAGCCACATATAGTTATGATGTATTACACTTATGGTATAGTTGTTATTATCATGGACAATTGATAAGTTTATAAGGCGACAATCCTTTTCTAGCAAGGAATCTGGGACATTACATGTTTTGGTGCTAAGTGTTGAGTATGCATATAAAACTTATGAGCTTAATGTAGGGAGGAAAATTCAATTTTTGGATTGAAGTTTTATGTGGCACACATAGTGGACTATGTATTGGAGGTATTGTGTGCGCTCGTACTTGTCTATAGTTGATGGAATTAATATAAGAAACATCGTGCGATTACTGCACGTCGCTCTAACCCTACCTTGAGGACACCACCCTCACTTGGTTCACATTTGTGTTGATTTCTTTGGCTGGTGCTGCCTCCGTTTTGTTTGGCCTTGGAAAGAATAATGGTGCTTATTGGTTTTCTGGCATTCTCCTTACATGTATGATGGCTCTTACCTCTCCATTAATGAAATGTAGCTCCGCACCGAATAAAATCATGATGTTGGCTCTTAGATTTTATTACATACTGTGTTTTCTTTCCAAAGTGTAAATGGATGTATGTGGGTATCATGAATGTGCAAATTACATTTAAGTGGAGGTTCCTCCCTATTGGAATTTAAAATTTTCAAGCTGAGAATAGTGTTCAAAATTCCTTCTGTTTGGATTATGTGATTGCATTACGCCCAAAATGAATGTTGCTTCTGTGCTATGACTGTTGGAAAATAATTATGGCAAGTTTTTTTGGTTTCACTCATCTCTGGTGATTAAAATTCAAGGGTTTCTTTTTCTCCGTGAAACAAAAGAATGATTGTTTTGCTTAACGCCACTACCCAGTCTTTGGAAGACTTGTAGCTCCTTCCGTTCCTTGTGGGCGTTCCTTCCGTTGAATATATGGGGGTATTTTCCTTGTGTCCACCATGAGAGATACGCGGAAATATTGTTTTGGAAAGAGATGGTTACATGTTTTTTTTTTCACAAACCCCTTATGAATGTTTCGCCTTTTTGTTCTCCCAGACCTCAGTTCTTTTATAGAAATTGGCAGATTTAGACTCTGGTCTTGATGTATGTTAATATGATTGACTCGACAGTGGGAAGATTAGTTATTTACATTAATTCTTGGATCGTTTGTTATTTATCCATGGAGTTTTTTCGATTTTGAATTTGTATGATGTTAAAATAAAATGATGAACACTAGTTTCACATGGGGTTTCGAACCCAGTTTGTTTATACAACAAATATTGAGGTTATGATGCAAGCAAGGTTGACGGATTTATGTGGTTTTCTCATCCTCCCATGCACACTTGATGTAGTCTGGTTTTAATTATTTCAAAGGACTCTATTAACTTTCTCTTATAAAAGCTCCGTTGATAAAAAGAAAAGGAAGAGGAAATTAAAGTGATGAAGTTTTCCAATCCTGGGAATTTCCTGGGGTTTTATATTGAATAATATAAAAACAACTGTGTCTTGGATTTGAATTATTAAACAGAGAAAAGATTTGGCAGTTGATGGTGATGGCATTTTTTTAATAGATATTATTGCATACAATAGAACATTAATAATCTTTTTTCCCTTTCATTATCACACTTTTCACTCATTATATGACCCTAACCTTCCCAAATACATTTAAAACATTCCTTGTTCTATTATTATGAATTTCATTTTTTTTTTAAAAGAGGAAGGATTAATACAAAAGAAAAGGCTAGTTGATGACAGTTGTTGGAAAGTTGGATATGGATACAGTTTCTGTTACTTCTGCATTTGCTTGAAAATTATTCATGGATCGCTTCACATCCATGCTACCATTTTATGATCATTATAATTCTCCTCATCTTCCCAATAGCCCTATAAATCCTTGTTCAAATGACAATTGATTGTTGGATTTAAGAGTCTTGATGGATGGATTGCATGTGCTTCTGTTGTGAATAATAGAGTCAAACTTTTGATTTGATTTAGGTAGAGTATTGATGCATGGATTGTTAAGAKTTTTTCATAACATGTTTGGAATATTKCTTCAAGATRAGTTTCTTTAGCATARAAAGTAATGGTAGCGGTGCTAATAGAGGCAAAARAAATTGGCAAAAAGGCCATAAAAGGCCAAGGTTTTYGATACATTTTGATGTTGATCCACAATAACTAAATTATCTATTTCAAGCTGGGTTCTTCAACCTAGTTTTCCATGGGATTCTCYAGCCCYGACCTGATAGGCATCCCTTCCAKCCACACCAATTTTTTTTTGGTATTTGTGTTCCCCCTCATGTTTYTATGCAACCAGAACCACCTGCCAATGATGGYTGGAAAGAGATTGTCCATCAATCTGCTRCTCATTACYATRGTTGGCCTACTGTGTCTCTTCCACTACCCCCTCCTCCACCACYAATAAATCMAACTTCCCAATCYGGTMTTGTTGTCTCACTAGTATAGTCCTCTCATGCAAGMAAAAGGCTAAAAACTGATGTTCCCAAGCCAAAGAAAGATAAAGGAAAAGRAGTGGCCACTCCCTCCAAGTCATCCAAATAGTCCTATGAATCTGTGTCCTCTCGTCTTCGTYTCAATGACAATTTCTCCCATGTCATCAAYGATATCCACCCTCAAGGTTCTGATCAACCTAAGGCTRCAACAATAATATCAAAAGAGTGCAGYAGTGAAAAGAGGCCAAATTCCTCYMATAGCAAATATGGTTTTTAATACTGATTAATGWTATTTTCTATTGAGGGTAGTCTTTTTATTTTGAAAATGTTTTGAACAACAAATATATATTTAGCCAATGTTTTGGAMAACATGGATATAATTMTRTTTTTGGATATAGYYGTGTCCGATTTTGCTGATATTAAAATATTTGATCATTATTATGAGAGTGGGARTTACAAGGYGAATGTTTGAATCAAATGYTTGGCRTTTTATACTTCATATTTTTATGATTATTAAAAGAAATGAAAATGGGAGTCACAAGGGGTCCCACCTTGTTATAACCMTAATTTGCACCAGACATGCTTACYTGGCATCRGGCCATCTCAGATTCCTTCTTTKYCAAAACACTGYTGAACAACTCKTCTTAAAAACCCCTTTTATAAAAACCCACGYGCCCTACTCCATTACTGCATGYGTGTACACGCTAGCTGACCCAAGACAACCCRCGTGTACCTAYAAAAGCAYGGAAAAATGAAAGTTGYTGATGGAACACACAACTTTGGGTAAGTTAACTAAACCTTTYGRCCATGCATGACCGRTCACTCGRCCAAATACCTAGCTTCTTCTAGCTTATAAAAGAAGGGTTAGGGGTCCCATTTRAAAGGAGGAGAATCATAGTAAAGAAACTATACCYGATTAAGCAKTCCCTTTGTCCCAACCTTTAGCCATCCTTGTGCAAAGAGAAGTATAGAGAAAAGTAGTTGGAAGACAGTGGAAGAAGAGCCCAGGACCAAGATCGAGGAGCAGTAGYCGACTTTATCATTGTAAGGTATCATTGTGAAGTTAATAAAAKAATTGCTTTTYCCGTCCCRCCATATGAGATTGTCATTATTGGAATATTGATTGTATGAATCATGATTGATTAAATCTCTAACACGTTAGTTCATAGATCAAATGCATGTAGAKTTATTTGTTTGTCTTTAGTGAATGCAGGTAARYATTGGGASTAGAGTTGTAGTCAAAGGAYAACYGAGCACGAAAAGGGATCGAYATCAAACATGAAAAATAAGGTATGYCAACTTAATCTCTTGAGCCTTGTATTTACATATGAGAAATGGGGGTTTAGGCATGGGATGATGGTAAAAAGTAAGAATCTTTAGGTCATTTMTRCATGCATGATAAAACCCTTAGTTCTAGTYYRTAGGAGGGATTTMCCACCCACAACACACCTATTTAGTTATTATTTAATTAGACACTTATTTATATATATTATTATTTATTTGTCTCAACTAATTAGTTAAGCTAATTAAACTTAACTAAAGAAAGATAGTTGAACTACCATAACTTATTGAGAAAGAATAAAAGCTCAATCAAATGAAGAGACACATGCAACGAATAATAAAATGATAACTTGAACCATAAGGTTTTCTTTATACTAGTGAGATACTTTCATTTTTCATTCATTATGAGTTTAGTAGAAGGCTTAACCATCTTGATGACAACAATATTCAAAATTGAATCATATATTTAAGCAACTTATTTTAAAGGTGCATGATTTATCTTTGGTAGTCTATGCGTTCTTATCTGTTTATGAATTAAATTTCATGACTGATAAAGAATATTTTGCGGAGTCAAGTGACACAATTTTGTGGCAAGATGATCCGGATATTTATCTTCAATTTTCTTTTGTTGTCAGATTCTTTTTGTATGGTTCCCATTGGAGGCTTCTAAATTTGACTTTGGTCCCTACCCTTGCAGGGGTTTGTAAAGAGAATTCAACTTTGTATCTCACAATGAAATCAATATAGAAATCAGATTTCTGATTTCAATCTCACATATGTATTTTGATGATTTGGTTCATATTTTTTTTTATCTCCATGTATATACTCATGTAATTTCAGTTTAAGTTTATTTATTTTGCACAATTACATATAATATATAAAAACCAACCTTGGTCCCTCGTACTTAATACTTGTCGATTAAGTGATTGTTTCTTTTATTTTTAAGCTATAAATCCTGGGTAACATTCCTAAATATCTTTCCTTAGCCCATCAAGATCTGAAAATTCTTGAGTAAGGTTCATCATGCCTTTTCCTCAACATTTATTTGGCGACCATATTGCGAAGATCTTCCATATACCTCTGGTTGATTTTATCACGATTATCTTTCATTTTTTTGTTTTGACTGATTACTCCTTGACTGATTTTCTCATGATAGTACTTGTTATGAGACAACCCAATATTGAAAATGGTCTTGATGACCAAACCAACATTGCATTTAATTTATTCAAAATTATTTTAGAAATTGCTAACACTCGCGCTGAACTTGAACGCTCTTGGGAAATAACGGAAAGGGAAATAAATATTTGTGAACGTTGAGAAGACAGGAAAATGCAGCCCAGGAATAAACATTAACCTCCCTTTTCCTACCTCTTTGGTATTTCATTTCATGTCCTCTAATCCTTGCATCTCTCGAAGGAGAAGAGGGTTGCCCCTTTAATCTACTCCTATTTTTGAAATATGAAGGAGGAAAATTTTATTATCAACACAACAAAGTGCTCTTAGGTGATCCTTATATGATTCTTCCAACTCACCTTTATCACCCATATCTATCACTTTCAACATGAAATCTATGGGTAGTGGCAGTGGCACCCAAGGTTCTTCCTCCTCCCAACCTTCTTCTTCATCAGTAATTGGTATCATATATAGTCATCAAGTCCCTATTCAATCCACTACCAATCCTACGAAATTCATAAATAAATATGGAATTTTCCAATTCCAGGAAGATGATACAACCACCCCATCACACGTATATTCTCCATTGAATATGGCACCAACTACTCACCCATTACCAAAATTCAAGGAGCATCTTCCTAGGTTTTCAGGAAATAGTACCATTACTACAAACGAACACCTGGTAGAATTTTCTAATGATTTTCATAACATAGGGGCTAACGATAGTGACACTTGCATGCATTTATTTTTCAACTCCCTCGAAGGGAAAGTTGTAGCATAATTTTTTGATCTCCCTCCCAAAATTATTTCCACTTGGGAAGAATTGGTTTATTGGTTCAAGTCAACTTATGGACAACCCAAGAGTCCAACTGAGAAGTTAAGGGAATACAACGATATTTCCTATAAGGATGGTGAAACCATTAAGTATTTTAACCTTCGCTTCACCAAGTTATATAACCAAACCCATGAACTAATCCATCCTCAAAATCAGGCTGCTTTCATGCATTATTATAATGCATTACCTTCTCCTTATCGTAATAGACTTGAAGAGAAGGCTATTGAAAATCTTGGTTATGCTCTTCATACTTTCCTAGAATATGAGGATCAACTCAAAAGAACGGGTCTCCCTAAGGGAGACTTGGTCAAACAAATATATATATCTGCCCTCCTACAACTCGTGCAAGATATGAATAATAGGATGATAGCCTACAAGCGAAAAGGAAATGCCTCTTCCCTTGCCCCCGAGGAATCTTCTTTTTACTTAGTGCCTTTTAGGAATACTGATGACAATACTTTTCAGCCAAAGGCCATAATGGCTCACAGTTGGTGTAACTTCTGTGAAGAAAATCATGAATAGAGTACTTGAGAAGTTAAGAAAAATGCAAGAGATAAGATCTTTGGAAAATGGCCTGACACCACAATTGTTGTCTTAGATTGGGTTGAACTAGAAGATGTCATGGTAATCAATACCAGGAATAAATCTTACACTACCAAGGGAAAATATGACCTCCCCCATACTTATTCCACCCCAAAATCATCTTCTTAAAGTGTTGATACACAAGCTGTCAGGACTTCGGATAATCAAGAAGTGTCTTCTCCTCTTCCCTCTTCTAACTATAATATCCTTAATCAATTGGCTAATATCAAAGATGATGCTAGTTGTGAATCTTGTACATAAGATTTATTCACCAAGTGATAAGTTACTTAAATGTTATACTCAAGCTGTTTGGATGCTCATTTCAAATATGTTATTATTTAACATCACTCATGTTAAGAGGGAACTTAATTCAATGGATGATAGGCTAGTTGTTGTTGTAACATCCCCTACCTGACAAATTTTACCTCAAAGAACCGATTGTACGTTTCAATCTCTATATCATCCTCACATCCTTAATAACATAGAATCATGGTAGGTTTTCCCGAGTGACGAAGGCATTTTCACTTTCATACAAAATGAATCGTTTAAGCCAAAAAAAATTATATCTATTAAAGATGACAAATTTCCTAAAGGCTTTACTCCTCTCGAAAGTTCATTTTCGTCAAGTCATCCAAAGAGTCCAATGAATCTGTGTCCTCTCGTCTTCATCTCAAAGACTATTTCTCCCATGTCATCAACAATATCCACCCTCAAGGTTTCGATGAACCTAAGGCTGCAACAAAAAAATCAAAAGAGGGTAGTAGTGAAAAGAGGCCAAATTCCTCTCATAGAAAATATGGTTTTAAATACTGGATAATGTTATTTTCTATTGAGGGCAGTCTTTTTATTTTGAAAATATTTTGGACAACAAATATATATTTAGACAATGTTTTGGACAACATGGATATAATGCTATTTTTGGATATAGTCGTGTCCTATTTTGCTGATATTAAAATATTTGATCATTATTATGAGAGTGGGAGTTACAAGGCAGATGTTTGAATAAAATGTTTGGGGTTTTATACTTCATATTTTTACGATTATTAAAAGAAATGAAAATGGGAGTCACAAGGGGTCCCACCTATTTAGTTATTATTTAATTAGACCCTTATTTATATATATTATTATTTATTTGTCTCAACTAGTTAGTTAAGCTAATTAAACTTAACTAAAGAAAGATAGTTGAACTACCATAACTTATTGAGAAAGAAAAAAATCTCAATCAAATGAAGAGACACATACAACAGATAATAGAAGGATAACTTCAACCATAAGGTTTTCTCCATACTAGTGAGATACTTTAATTTTTCATTGATTATGAGTTTACTAGAAGGATTAACCAACTTGATGACAACAATATTCAAAATTGAATCATATATTTCAACAACTTGTTTTAAAGGTTTATGATTTATCTTTGGTAGTCTGTGTGTTCTTATCTGTTTATGAATTAAATTTCATGACTAATAAAGAATATTTTGCAGAGTCAAGTGACATCATTTTGTTGCAAGCTGATCCAAATCTTTAGCTTCAATTTTCTTTTGTTGTGAGATTCTTTTTTATGGTTCCCATCGGAGGCTTCTAAATCTGACTTTGGTCCCTACCCTCGTAGGGGTTTGTAAAGAGAATTCAACTTTGTATCTCAAAATGAAATGAATATAAAAATCAGACTTCTGATTTCAGTCTCACATATGTATTTTGATGATTTGGTTCATATCTTGTTTTTATCTCCATGTATATACTCATGTAATTTCCGTTTAAGTTTATTTCTTTTGCACAGTTACATATAATATATAAAAGACCATCCTTGGTGCCTCGTACTTAATACTTGTCGATTAAGTGATTGTTTCTTTTATTTTTAAGCTGTAAATCCTAGGTAACATTCCTAACTATGTTTCCTTAGCCCATCAAGATCTGAAAATGCTTGAGTAAGGTTCAACATACCTTTTCCTCAACATTTATTTGGCGACCATACTGGGGAGATCTTCCACATCTTTCTGGTTGATTGTATCACGATTATCTTTCATTTTTTTGTTTTGAATGATTACTCCTTGACTGATTTTCACATGATAGTACCTATTACGAGACAACCCAATATTGGAAACGGTCTTGATGACCAAACCAACATTGCATTGAATTTATTCAACATTATTTTAGAAACTGCTAACACTCACGCTGGACTTGAATGCTCTTGGGAAATAATTGAAAGGGACATAAATATTTGTGAATGGTTGGAATCCAGGAAAATGTAGCCCAAGAATCAACAATAACCTCCCTTTTCCTACCTCTTTGGTCGTTCAGTTCATGTCCTCCAATCCTTGCATATCTCGAAGGAGAAGAGGGTTTTCCATTGAAGCTACTCCTATTTTTGAAATATGAAGGAGGAAAATTTTCTTATCAACACAAAAAAGTGCTCTTAGGTGAACCTTATCTGATTCCGCCAACTCACCTTTATCAACCATATCTATCACTTTCAACATGAAATTTGTGGGCAGTGGAAGTGGCACCGAAGGTTCCTCCTCCTCACAACGTTCTTCTTCATCAATAATTGGTATCATATATAGTCATCAAGTCCCTATTCAATCCACTATGAATACCGCAAAATTCATAAATAAATATGGAATTTTCCAATTCGAGGAAGATGATACAACCACCCCATCACACGCATCTTCTCCCTTGAATATGGCACCAACTACTCACCCATTACAAAAATTCAAGGAGCATCTTCCTAGATTTTGAGGAAATAGTTCCATTACTACAAACAGAAACCTGGTATCATTTTCTAATGATTTTCATAACATAGGGGCTAATGATAACGACACTTTCAAGCATTTATTTTTTAACTCCCTCGAAGGGAAAGTTGTAGCAGAATTTTTGGATCTCCCTTCCAAAATTCTTTCCACTTGGGAAGAATTGGTTTATTGGTTCAAGTCCACTTATGGACAACCCAAGAGTCCAACTGAGCAGTTAAGGGAATACAATTATATTTCCTATAAGGATGGTGAAATCATTAAGTATTTTAACCTTCGCTTCACCAAATTATATAACCAAATCCCTGAACTAATCTATCCTCAAAATCAGGCTGCTTTCATGCACTATTATAATGCATTACCTTCTCCTTATCCTAATAGACTTGAAGAGAAGGCTATTGAAAATGTTGGTTCCACTCTTCATACTTGCCTAGAATATGAGGAGAAACTCGAAAGAACGGGTCTCCCTAAGGGAGACTTAGTCAAACAAATATATATGTCTTCCCTCCTACAACTCATGCAAGATATGAATAATAGGATGATAGCCTACAAGTGAAAAGGAAATGCCTCTTCCCTTTCCCCTGGGGAATCTTCTTCTTACTTAGTGCCTTTTAGTAATACTGATGAAAATACTTTTCATCCAAAGGCCATACTGGCTCACAGTTGGTGTAACTTATGTTAAGAAAATAATGAATAGAGTACTTGAGAAGTTAAGAAAAATGATAGAGATAAGATCTTTGGAAAAAGGCCCGACACCACAATCGTTGTTTTAGATTGGGTTGAAATAGAAGATGTCATGGTAATCAATACCAGGAATAAATCTTACACTACTAAGGGAAAATATGATCTCCCCCATACTTATTCCACCCCAAACTCATCTTCTCAAAGTGTTGATACAAAAGATGTCAGGACTTCGGATAATCAAGGAGTGTCTTCTCCTCTTCCCTCTTGTAAGTATAATATCCTTAATAAATTGGATAATATCAAAGCTGGTGCTACTCTTTTGGACATGGTTTTCGTCCCAGACGACAAAAGCATCTCAAAAACTTTATGGAATGTAAAATTTCTACCATAGCCAATCTATTTGAAGAGTCAAAGGAAGAGGATTCAAATGTAAATAATATAGGTGTAAATAATTTTAGGAACCCTGTAAAAAACCCCCCTTTCTATATCTATGTAAAAATCATGGACAAAATAGCTCATTATTTCCCAATTGATGGCGGATCTGGTCCAAGTGTAATGTAAAAAGTTATCATGGAATATCTTGGCTTATCATGCACTGATGAAAATTCTAGAAGCATGCTCTCTTATAAAAGTTTGCATCAATAAACTATAAGCGAAATCAAGGATTTAACCTTAGTTTTGTGCACACATCCCGAGATAAGAACAACCCTCAACATCCAAGTAATTGATATGCCGGTGAGTAACTATTTAATTATTTTAGGAAGAGATTGGCAAGCCTTAACTGGTGGATACCTCTCACTTGATGGAACACACTTGTCCGTCCCTCAGAATGGAAATAACATTATAGTCCTTATGGAAGGAATAATTTCACCATATATAAAGAGTGTTCCCCAACCTAATGTAAACTATCTCGAAGATGATTTGGGAGTGTACTCTATCTTTGCTGATGAGGGTGACACTATGCTTGAACGAATTGATTTAGATGATGGCATGTGGCACATGCATTTAGATGGGTCATGTTCAAACAAAGGTAATGGAGCCGACATCATTATATATTCTCCTATAGGTAAAATCCACAATTTCTCTTATAGGTTGGAATTTGCTTTCACAAACAATGTCACCGAGTTTGAGGCATGATTGTTAGGCATCAAAAATGCATATAACCTTGGTTGTGGCCACCTTACAATTTTTGGTGATTCTGAACTTGTTGTGAATCTTGTACATAAGATTTATTCACCAAGCAATAAGTTACTTAAATGTTATACTCAATCTGTTTGGATGCTCATTTCAAATATTTTATTATTTAACATCCCTCATGTTAAGAGGAAACTTAATTCAATGGATGATATGCTAGTTGTTTTTGCAACATCCCCTACCTAACAACTTTTACCTCAAAGAACTAATTGTACGTTTCAATATCTATATCGTCCTCACATCCTTAATAACGTAGAATCATGGTAGGTTTTCCCGAGTGATGAAGGAATTTGCACTTTCATACAAAGTGAATCATTTAAGCCCAAAGAAATCATATCTATTGAAGATGACAAATTTCCTAAAGGCTTGACTCCTCTCGAAAGTTCATTTTCACCAAGTCATCCAAAGAGTCCTATGAACCTGTGTCCTCTCATCTTCGTCTCAAATACAATTTTTCCCATGTTATCAACGATATCCACCCTCAAGGTTTCAGTCAGCCTAAGGATGCAACACAAAGATCAAAAGAGGTCAGGAGTGAAAAGAGGCCAAATTCCTCTCATAGCAAATATGGTTTTTAATAATGATTAATGTTATTTTCTATTGAGGGCAGTCTTTTTATTTTGAAAATGTTTTGGACAAAATATATATATTTAGACAATGTTTTGGACAACATGGATATAATGGTATTTTTGGATATAGTTGTGTCCTATTTTTCTGATATTAAAATATTTGATCATTATTATGAGAGTGGGAGTTACAAGGCAGATGTTTGAATCAAATGTTTGGGGTTTTATACTTCATATTTTTATGATTATTAAAAGAAATGAAA
>JZKD02S0414441.1:1174-18009 GCA_000966675.3 Picea glauca
GTGGTTAGTCGTTGTATAACTTCCGTGTAACCCCCGTGCGTGGTTAAACACCGATCAAAACGGATTACATATGCACGCATTTAAACTTTGGTATAGTTCAAACCCCGCGCGCATTTTTAATACATGGTTTATAACAATGCAATGTATTTGCAATACATTGCAACATAATACAATGCATAAAATTTGGTTTTAATACACCGCGCGGATATGTTATATATAACATATGGTTATAACATATGTTTTGTATGGTATGCAATATGGGTCAGGGCTAAGCCCCGCCCCGCCCCCTTTTCAAAACAATACAACCTTCAAACATAAATATAAAGGTGCCAACCCATATGACAAGGAACAATGGGCGACATAGTGGTTAGCAGAGGCTTTACAAATCTTGGGCTGTGGGAGGTCCAGGGGTCGAACCCTGTGGACTCCCAAAACAATTTTACATATAAACATAATGTCCAACGAATGAGCGACACATGGTGCCCTCGGGTTGGGCCACGTGTCCTCACATTATTCGCCCAAAACGGGCACGTGTCAACACCCGATTGGAAAACCACAACCAATACAAATGCACCATGTCTTTCCTCTACCATTTCATCATGATGGTACGTCCCTGCCACGTGCCCGTACGGACTGTACGGACAGGTACAGTCAGCTTCCAAAATTTTGCCTGTTTGGCTTGGCGGACAGATCGCGATAACTCCTCCATACGGACTCTGTTTGCGAAAGTAAATATACTGCCAGAATCAGGAAGACGAGACGGATGCAATGGAATTGTTTTTGTCACATTCTGAGCACTTTGAAAATTGAGCAAAATTTGATCCCTTGATCAGGCATGACATGGAATGGAAAGAAAAGTCAATGCAAGGAAAGCCATGGCATCGCATGGCATGGAAAGGAAATGCATGGAATGGCATGACATGGAAAGGAAAGACATGGATCAATAGGGCCTTGAACTTATGTTGTTTTCCATGCAATCCAAAAGAAATTATGGATCAATAGTATAATGAGACTACACCATAAGGATGGAAGATAAACCTATTTAGTGACATCTCTTTCTATGTAAATCCTATTAATTATGATAATCAATGTTTCACAACTATGAAGATAGCTTAGATCCATGTTTCAAGTTTTGTAAATTATTTTGTGGTTAGGAATTCATGGATGATCATCGATTTACCTAGTAAGTGCTCCTTATAGGTCGTTGATGGTTATTTGTTTAATGTGTTGAATAAATGTTTTATCAAAGTGGTGATATTTCCCATTATCTTGTATTGTTCTTGAATTCACCTTGTCTTGAAACCCTCAAGGGAAGGCATGGCAATGCAAGTCAAGGCATGTCATGGAATGGCATGGAAAGGAAAGACATTGCAAGGAAAGGCAAGTCAATCCAAGGCATGGAATGACATTTCATGCCAAGGCAAGGCATGGTTTATAAAGGCAAGGAAAGGAATCACATGGAAAATAATGGCAAGTAATGGCATGGCATGGCAAGGCATGACATGGCATGGAAAGGCAAGGAAATGCATGGCATAGTATGGCATGGAAAGGCATGGAATGGTAAGGCGTGGCATGGAAAGTGAAGGAAATGAAAGGCATGGCATGGCATGGCATGGAAAGTGAAGGAAATGCAAGGAATGGTATGGAATGGCATGGAAAGGAAAGGCATGGCCTATAAATGCATGGCAAGGAAAGGTATGGCATGGATAGGAAAGGCAAGGCATAGCATGATGTGGAAAGGAAACAAAATTCATGGCATGGTATGCCATGTCATGTCAAGGAAAGGCAAGGCATTACATGGGAAGGTAAGGAAAGGAAATGCAAGGCATGGCATGGCATGGAAAGGAAAGGCAAGGTATTCCATGGGAAGGAAAGGAAAGGCAATGAAAGGCATGGCATGGCATGGCATGGAAAGGAAAGGCATGGCTTGGAAAGGAAAGGAAAGGCATGGCTTGGAAAGGAAAGGAAAGGCAAGGAAATGCATGGCATGGTAAGGCAAGGCAAGGAATGTCAAGGCAATGAAAGGCATGACAAGGAAAGGCATGGCATGATAAGGCAAGTCAAGGCATGGAAAGGCATGGCATGGCAAGGAAAGGCAAGGCAATGAAAGGAATGGCAAGGTAAGGGATGGATTGGAAATGCAATTCAAGGAAATACAAGGCAAGGCATGGCATGGAATGGAAAGGAAATAAAATGAATGACATGTAATGGCCTCAAAATACAAGGTAAGGAATGATAGTGAATGGCATGGAAATAAAAGGAAATGTATGGCATGGAATGGAAAGTCAAGGAAAGGAATGGAAAGGCATGGCATGGAAATGAAAGGAAAGGTAATGCAAGGCATGGCATGGCATGTCATGGAATGACATGACAAGGAAAGGCATGACTTGGAAAGGAAAGACAAGGCATGGAATAACAAGTCAATGCCTGGCATGGGAAAGCATGACATAGCATGGAAAGAGAAGGCAATGCATGGTATATAAATGAAAGGCATGGAAAGGCATGGAAAAGCATGGAATGAAATGGAAAGGAAAGGCATGGCATGGAATGGCATGGCATAGCATGTCAAGATGAGGTAAGGCAAGGAAAGGAAAGGCAACGCAAGCCATGGCATGGAAAGGCAAGGAAAGGCATGGAATAGAAAGGAAAGGAATGTAATGGCATGGAAAGTAAAATAAATTCATGGCGTTTCAAGGAAACAAATGGCTAAGAAAAGCATGGCATGGCATGTACAGGAAAGGCATGGCATGTAAAGGAAAGGCATGGCATGACATGGTTGTTGGAATTTAAAATTTTCTAGTTACATAATTACAATTACTTAATCCAATAGAAACTATAGTAGGATCACTAAAATATAGACAATCACAGATACAATAGAACAAAAATATTGTCCTTTGAAACACTCGTGGGGGAGAAAACCCAACAACCAAAATCCTCAATATAGATTCCTTCAACTAGTACAATGATGCGTTATAGATCTCCATGAAAGACCAAGACCAAAAAACCAAAAGAACCAATCGCCAAAAAAATTTCACAAGACCTTCTTATGTGCTCGAAGATGCACAAGAGAAGTGTGTGAGTGTGTGTCCAAATGAGAGGAACCTATCCTCTATTTATACACAACAATGTCTCTTGAAGAATACCATAATATTTTTTGATGAGTGGACTTGTAAAATATAATTATAATAACCTTTTATAGGTTTGAATAAAATAAATATACAAGAATATATTCCATAGTTACACCAAAAATATTAACACTCCCTCTTAACCAGGAAGGTATTATTTCCAGACACAGACTCCAAGTCTGATACCACACGAAATGAAATCCATTTACTGTTGAGCATACGAATATATACATCCTTGGATATCCATAGTGAAACAAGACTTCACCCCATGCAACCAAGGTATGTGGGTAGCTCTAAAGAGTTACAACATGTCCCCAGGACATCCACTTCCTTTGATGCATCAATACCTGATCATGTGCACTCATGTATTAGTGCGAGCCCTTTTTCATGCTGGATGAGTTCCATCTGCCACTCCCTCTGAAGAGGAAGCACACCAATCTTTTCCATGAAGTAATCAAACTTCATCCTCGATAGGGGCTCGGTGAACACATCCACAACTTGATCCTTGGTAGTCATGAACTGGAGCCTCACTGCTCTCCTATGTACCATATCCCTGATATAGTAGTATCGTATCTCAATCTTCTTCAGCCTGTAATGGAACACTGATTTATTTGACAACTTCATGTAACTTTGGTTGTCACACCAAATCAAGGTTGCCTCCAATCCGAGACCAAATAACCTAGACAAAAGATTTTGAATCCATATTTATTCTCTTCTCACTACACATGTTTCCACATACTCAACTTCAGTCGTACTGAGTGCCAAACATGACTTATTTCTACTGCTCCACGAGACCATACTGGAGCCAAGACTGAAAAAATATATGAAAGTGATCTTCTGGTCAGGAATAATGTCGGCCCAATATGAATATGAGTATCCATACAATCCAAATTCATGGTAAGATCTATACCATAGACCATGATCTAGAGTACCCTTAAGGTACCTCAACACATGTTTTGTTGCAACCAAATGAACCTATCAAGGATACTCCAAATGTTGACTCAGGGTGTTCACATAAAAACATATATCCAATCTTGTGTTCCTCAAATACATCAACGATCGGAATATCTACCTGTATAAGGTAGAATCCACAATCTCTAAAGTTGTATCATGTAACAACTTAAGAATTGATACCATTAGGGTAACCCTGGCCTTACAATACAACATATTGAACCTCTTCATTATGTACACAACATACTTTCCTTGATTTAGGAAAATCCCATCTAATCTTTGCCAAACTTCTAGTCCCAAGAAGTAGTGCATCATTCCTAAATATTTCATCTCGAATTCTACAGCCAATTTTCTCTTACATTCAGTGATGAGATTTTTCGCACCTACTAGAAATAGTTCATCTACATACAAAAGTAGAAAAAATAGTTCACCATCCTCAACCTTAAAGTAAAGGTTAGGATCTGGACTACTCTTGGTAAAACCCAAGATCATCAGAAAATTTTCAATCCTACCATACCATGTTTTGGGTTCCTACTTCAATCCATATAAATCCGTCTTTAAACTGCACACATGAGTCTCTCTTTCATGTGTCTCGAATCCAAGTGGTTTCTCCACATAAACTTCCTCTTTTATTTCACCATTCATGAAGGTTGTCTTTACATCCATCTGGTGCACCTTCCATTTGATCATAGCGGCCAATGAAAGTATAGTCCTAATCGAGTTATATCTTGCTATGGAAGAAAAAATTTCTTCATATTCAATCCCTTCCTTCTGAGAGAAACCTTAGGCCACAAATATTGCCTTATATTTTTCAATACTGCCATCAACTACATGTTTCTTCTTGTAGATCCATTTCAAACTCACCGCAGTTTTTTCCTTTGGTCTAGGAACCACATCCTAGACATCACTCTTCATAATGGACTTGTATTTCTCTATCATGGAATCTTTCCATAGTTTATTTTATGCAGCCTATTCATAACTGGAAGGTTCTCCATCCATATGTCACACAAGCATGCCATGTAGCTAGAATGAATCTTTGGCTTCTTACTTTCCCTGAAATATTTCTTTGGGGCACCAATTATTTCTACATCTTTGATAATATCTTGTGCTCAAGCTGGTCTTCTCTTGTGAGAAGGTATCTCGACGGGTTTCTTAGGTTCTACCATGCCATGATCCTTTGGAATGACTTCCTTTGGTTAAACTGTCTCTAGAACTTTAGGAACTTCATTCTCTTCTTCATGTGCCTCTTCTGCATGGATCTCTTTGGATTTACTAAAATATGCATTCTTATCGAAGGTTACATCTCAATTGATCTCCACTTTTCGGTGACCGATGATGTATATCTTCTAAGCCTTCGATGTGTCACTGTAACCAAAAAATATTCCCTTTTGTCTGGAAGGGTCCAAATTTGTCCTCTTTTCCTTGGGTATGTGAACAAATACAGTGTAGCCAAACATTTTGAAATGGATGGCTTCTATCTTCTCTCCTGAAAACATTTCCTCTAGTGTCTTGTTTTCAAGGACCTTGTGTGGACTTTTATTTTGCACGTACATTGTCGTCTTCACTACTTATACCCACAGATGCATAGGAATATCTTGATCATGGATCATGGCCTTTACTTCTTCCATGATTGTTCGGTTCTTCCTTTCATCTATTCCATTCTGTTGAGTTTTATAAGGAGTAGAAAGATCCCTCTTAATTCCAACTTCCTTGCAATAATCCTTGAATTATTTTGAGGTGAATTCACCTCCATTATCTAATTCCAAGGTCTTTATCTTACGCTCTGTCAATTTTTCTACCAGAGCCTTGAACTCTGTGAATTTTCCAAAAACTTCATTCTTTTCTTTTAACAAATAAATCCAAGTTTTACGTGAATAATAATCAATGAAAGATACATAATATACATGCCCACTTAGTGAAGCTTCCAACATCGGTCCACATACGTTTGAATGCATAATGTACAAAACTCCTTTGGCTATGCTATTGCTATTGGGAAAGGAGTCTTCATGTTCTTTCCTTGTGCACATCATTTGCACACATCATCTAGTTCTTCTTGGATTTTTGGAAGACTTGTCACCATTTTTCTCACAACCAAAAGACATTTGTAGTGTAGGTGAGAAAATATCCTATGTCATAGTTCACTGGGATTCACAATATCATGAAACGTTGTAGAGTCTAAATTCCCTTTTAATTTGTAGAGTCCTCCTTCTTCAACTCCAATAACTATTGCATCATCAAGGGTCTTCCCTCTAGGCCACATAAGAACTTGACCATCAATAAATGCTACTCTAAATCCTTTCTTCTCCATTGATGAAATTGAAAGAAAATTCTTTTTTAAAACATGGAACATAGAGAACTTCCTTCATCTTCATTGGCTTGCCTATTTTTAACTTGTAGGAAGCTTCTACAACCTTTGATTGGATATTGATAGTCATCACCCAATTTCACCTTGTGAGGTGAATATTTATGAATAATTTTAGATAAGGAGTCTTCATAGCCTGTCATGTTCTTGGAAGCACCACTATATATCAACCAAGTGTCACTTCCATGAGTAACAGTACCTATGATGGCTGAGCTAAGAACATAATACTCATCACTTGATTCATCTTTCTTTGCAACCTTCTTTGGAGGCTAATCATATTCAATTGTGTGAGCTTGATGCCTCTTACTTCCTATATTATTCTTAATTTACACAATGAGGGGGCAATCCCTAACAAAGTGTCCCAATTCCCGACAATAGTAACATATGATCTTTGGGTTTTCTCTTTGACCCATCTTAAACTTCTTAGTTAAATAATTCTCCATATTGTCCTTTCCTTTCCTGGTGTGGGTAGTTAGGTCTTGATCTTCATCTGCCATATTTTATTATCTTGCAGTTGTCCTAGCTTCTTCCTGGTTACAATATTCCCAAAGCCTATTGAACTTGTGAAACTTCTTTATTGAACAAATTCCTTGGATGAATGCATCCCATGACCTTGGGAGACCATTCAAGGTATTCATCTCCATCTCTTCTCCTTCTACTGAGTCACCAATGGATTCTATATACTCCTTTATTTGATTCACTCTTGATAAGTAGGAGTGAATTCTTTCTGAGTTCTACATTTTCACATTCTTCAACTAAGATCTCATATTCATTCTTCGATTTATGTTTCTTCCATCAAACAAATGAGTTAAGGTTTCCATCATTTTCTTTGGAGAATATAATGATGATATGTGATGGATAAGGTGGTCCTCAATGGATTATGAAATAATCCCTTTTTATCTCACCATGTCCTTATATTTTTCCTTGTCTTCATCTACTCGAGGTTCTTGAACCTCTTCTATAATGAACTTTTCTAGTTCATGTTCCTCAAGAAGGAGGGTTACTATATGATTCCAAGCCTTGAATTTATCAACTCCATATAACTTCTCATCGATCTTTGTTTTGATAGTCAACATGCCTTCTAATGGTCTTGGTTTGTCTGAAAATTATCTCTAGACTGAAAACAACTTCCTTTTAGGCTTCTAAATAAGAAAATGGCTTCTATTCAGGCCTTCTCTGATACCATGTTGGAATTTTAAATTTTCTAGTTACACAATTACAATTACTTAATCCAATAGAAATTATAGTAGGATCAATGAAATATAGACAATCACATATACAATAGAACACAAATATTATCCTGGTAAACCCTCGTGGGGGAGAAAACACAACAACCAAAATCCTTAATATTGATTCCTTCAACCAGTAGAATGATGCATTATAGCTCTCCAAGAAATACCAAGACCAAAAGAACAAAAGAACCAGTCTCCAAGACTTGTGTGCTAGATCTTATTATGCACTCCAACATGCACAAGATAAGTGTGTGAGTGTGTGTCCAAATGAGAGGAACCTATCCTCTATTTATACACAATAGTGTCTCTTGAAGGGACATGACTCTTGACCTAACTAACCCATAATAAGTAAAATACCAATAATATAATAATTTATTTTGAGCGGACTTGTACAATATAATTATAATAACCTTTTAAAGGTTTGACTAAAAACAATATAAAAGAATATCTTCCATAGTTACATAAAAAATATTAACAATGGCATGGCAAGGAAAGGCATGGCATGGAAAGGAAAGTAAATTCAAGGAATTTCATGGCATGACATGACAAGGAAAGGAATGTATTGGAAATGAAATGCATGGAAAAGCATGGCATGGCATGAAAAGGAATGACATGGTATGGCGAGGAAATGGCATGGCATGGAAGGAAAGGTATGGAGTGGCATGGCATGGCAAGGCATGGAATGGAAAGGAAAGGAAAGGAATGGTAAGTGGAGGAAATGGAAGGCATGGCATGGGAAGGAAAGTCATGGAATGGTAAGTGAATGAAATGAAAGGCATGGCATGGCATGGCATGGAAAGGAAAGACATGGAATGTAAAAGCATAGCAAGTGAAGGAATGGACAAAATTTCAATAATTCATAAATCTGAAATATTCTTTCAATTATTCCTTTTACATTCCTATGTTCATTCAACTAGACCATCATGATCACTTCTAATACTGACGATGTCCATTAAATTCCCATGCTCATAGTAAGGCAATAAGTATATTACCTTTGATGATTTCTTAATTACCATTGTTTGTAGTTAGAGTTTTGTACAAACAACCAAGTTTTTAAAGTGGTATATGACTTCACCTAGTCTATAATATTGAAATACATAACCACCTTTCTTCCTTGTTCTTTCATCCTATGTTAGATATTCTCCTTTAATAACCATAGACCCAATTGCAAATTAAATACCTTCAAAGTATGTTACTAATTGCATGAATGTGTTCTTTTCCTCTAAGCAACATGCCAAACAATAATCAGTTCCCCATTCATTACCTCTTGGGGAAAACACTATGTATATGTGCCCTGCAAAAAATGGAGTGCCAACCCATGAGTCCACTAAATGACCAAAGAATAAAACATTGATGCTAGTTATTCAAAAAATAATAGAAGGTTTCAATGAACCTGACAGTACGAGATCAGAGACATGATCATAATGTGCTCAAATACTCAAAGTTTCCTCCTCCAACTAGGATAATTTGATAGTTATATGTTGACCAATGGGGAGTGATACATGATCCCATCTATCAACCTAGTCTACCGATTCACAATCATCCCATTCATTACTACTACATGGAACAAAGAACCAAGAGAGTTTTCTCATCCATATTTCAACTATTTCATTGTCTGATGTTATAACTAAATGGAATCCATGAGTGACCTATATTTGTTTTCATTCATAACACTATGATCGATCTACATCGACCAACTTCCAAAAATATCTATGTACATGTCCTTTCCTGGGTGATTGGTATTCATGAGTTCTTGTTTCCTCTCCCATTACTAAAGAACACCATTCAACAATGGATTTCACATCTCGAATGAGAGAAGTAGTTGTGAAGTTCATTTATTTCCCACATAATGCTCTTTTTATGCATGCACCTACGCCATCATGCTCCCATTTCACGTGCCCAGACTCAAAATAGTTCCAAATGTGTGGTACCTTGATATTTTTGTGCACCATACACAACCATTGAAATACACAATAATTTTTGAACTAGCCTACGCAACCATATAACCAAATCCAATGTTGATCCATATGTATGTTCTTCTCCTTAAGGTGATTGTAAAACAATTGAAAGTAATGTTTAATGTAGGTTAAGTCATGACACCGATCATTTCTTATGTATAAGTGACACTCCTGCAATATAGCTTTGTTTTCTTCGTTACTATCCAACCCATGCCTGTATGTGATATGGACCATTATGTTGACCTGCTTCGAGTGATAGTATTGGATTTGAATTTCATTTTGTGGTTGAAGGGTGTAGCTCTCAGCAAAATCAACCATTGATAACATAGTACCAATGGGAAATGTATCTCTTCATATTGTAAAATGCTTGTCTTTCCAATGAGACACATGCACATGCTAAACATATTTTCGTTTATTTTCGATGAATTCCTTCATGAAATCACATAATCATACCTGGGAAGTCACCAATTGTATCTTTTTTTTTTCTTGTCCTCCATCAATATCATATGAAACATATTTAAAGATTTGTAAAGAGACCTCCTTCCTCCTCAATTCATACTCATCGCTTACATGGATGTACTTTCTCAGTAATCACATTCCGCCACACCTGGGGCATGTCCCATCTAATAATTATTTTTGATAAAATGTACAACCCTCCGGCCTTGTACACAATATGCTATGAATAAAGTCTCTAGATGACGATGGTGACAATATAAATTGGCATTCCTGCAAAAGGGTGTTACACAAAACAAAAAACACAATATATATATGTGTGTGTGTGTGTGTGTCATAATAATAACCATGCTCAATGTGATATATATAACAACATGTGTTACAAATTGTGTTTATTTGAACATACGAAGGCTTGTATTTATAGAAAGATCTTTTTCTCAAGTTAAGTGCACTATGTATAGTGTTGAATCCTTCATACAATTTTGTCTATGTAATGTCAAGAAAACATTTAATATAGTGTTCATGGTCCATATGTCCCCTTCTAAATTTTAGTACATCTTTTTGGTCAGAAGAAGGCCTAGTATTCTCATGCCATAAATTTTGTACTATTCCATTAACTGCTCCAATTAACTTCACTTCAAAATGAGGTAGCCTACTAGTTAAGGCCCACAAATATATTGGACCACCTCTATCGAGTATATCTCATCTATGAGAATAATGTCTAAGGGTTTTGACATTGCATTTCATGAGATGAGATGTTTGTTGTAGAAAACGATGCTTTCTTGTTATTTTGCTAACAATTTATTATAACAAGACACGTTGGGATACATTGCAATATTTAGAATAATATTTCATACCAATTTTTTGAAAAGAATATACAAGGTTTCTAACAATATGATGACTTGATTCTCAACTTTTGACTATTTAAATGCATAAATTTCTCCTAATAATAGTCAAAATTCTAGGTTGCGATTCAATCACATATCTCCAAACTCCTAGGCATCTCTAAGAGCTCCCTTCTATCCCACTACCTAGGCATTCCTCTCACAAGAGCACCAGCTAAATCCATATCCTGGGACAACCTCCTCCTCTCTATCTCAAATAGACTGGCTAACTGGACCTTCAGACCGTTAAACATCACAGCTAAACTGGTCCTGTTAAAATTGGTCCTACAGACCCTACCTACCTATCTCTTCACCGCCTTAGCAGCACCCAAGCAAATCATCAGAGCTGTAAGAAACCTCCAAAGAAATTTTCTTTGGCAAGGCCTACAGCCCAACAAGAAATGGGCTCTAGTAGGCTGGGATAAGGTATGCGCACCAAAAAGTATGGGTGGCCTTGGGCTCCAAGACCCCGAAAATCTCAGCCAGATAATGGGGGCCAAGATATGGTGGAGATGGATGAAAACACCAGATGCCCTATGGGCGCAAATCTGGAAGAACAAATACACTCCCTCCATACAGATGGATCAACTGATCAAACACAATGTCCGAATACAGGGTTCAAACATTTGGAACACACCCTAGCAAAACAGAGACCTAATACAAAAACATGCATTTTGGGAGGTCCGAAATGGAGGTAGTGCAAGGTTTTGGCAAGACTCATGGAAACAACTTAAACCTATAAAGGAACTAGCAGAGCTAACACCCCTCCAACAAGATCTTAATCAAGATCCTCCACTCAAGGTAAAAGATCTATGGAAACCCCTCGAAACAAGACATTCGTGGCGACAATGGAAGACCTCCAGCCAAGAATTAAGAGTCCCAGATGACTTAAATCTGTCAGCCTAGCACCACCATGAAAGACACAGGAAAATCCCCAATAGAGAAGGCCCAGACATCCTTAGATGGGGACACTCCACAACTAGCAATTTCTTGGTAAAAGAAGCCTATTACTTACAAGGAAATTACCACAATCAAGAAATGGACAATATTTGGAACAAAATCTGGAACAAGGCACTTTGGCCAAAGGTTTCCACTTTCCTCTGGTTAATCATCCATAACAGAATTCTAACATGGGACAATCTTAGGAGAAAGGGCTTCATTGGGACCTCAATTTGTGTCTTATGTCAATGCCAAGAGGAGACCAAGGAGCATCTTTTCAATTCCTATCATTACAACCAATCTATCTGGGACCAGGGAGATCAAATAATGCGCAGATCCAACCAAAACAGAGGCAGCATCAGAGACACTATTGAAAATTGGGACTCAATCAATTACAACAACCCCATAGTGAACTACATCTGGCAAATATGGAAGGAGCGAAACAAATGCATCTTCCACTCCACAGGTTCTACTCCAGACTCAACCTGGGAAAAAATTGTCATGCTCATTAAGGAAACAGTCAGAAGTAAGAACTGGCAACCAAGGGACAAGGAATGCAACCAGGAGGAATTATGTACTCTAAAAAGGCGGTAGCTCAGATTAAACGACTCGTTGGTAATCAGAGCACCTAAGAACCAAAACATCAATCCAACCACCTGGACCCCTCCTCCAACAGGATTCATAAAGATTAATTTTGATGGATCTTCAAAAGGAAACCCGGGACCAGCCGGCTATGGAGCTGTAATCAAGAACCCCAAAGGGGAAATTCTAATCCTAACAGCAGGGTATCTGGGGGAGACCACAAACAACGCAGTGAAACTAATCGGCCTATTGCAGGGTCTTCGAATTGTAGTAGCCCTACACAGTCATAGAATCATCTTGGAGGGTGACTCACAAATCATTATCCAGCTAATCACTAAAATCCTCCATGGGGAAAGGACACAAAAAATCTCTCCTAGCTGGCGTCTCTCGGGGTTGCTCGAGGACTTCAAAATCATCCTTAGGGACAGCCTCAACATCACCCCTTCTCATGTAAAGAGAGGAGAAAACAGAGTTGTTGATTGCCTAGAAAATGAAGGAGTTTCCAAGGAACTCGAACAAATACTCTGGGAAGCAAGAAGCTGTGAAGCCTCCGACATATCCAAGCAATTTCAAACTCTCTCCAATAAGGATTTCCAACCCCTGGATGGGGTGCCACGCAGAGCAGGGTGTGCACGTGGAGAAGCGCTAGGAGGGGCCATTAATGGTGGCCAACCGCCCTCACATCCTCGCTAGTTATGAGGGGCATCACTTCAATTGGCCTCCACCTTTTGACGGGGCCTCTCACTCGCACGAACAGGCCGGCCAGCCAGAGAATTAAGCCCGCGACCTTAATGGCTACACTCACCATTTTCTCCTTATCAACCTTTTCGATGGCTTTGGAATGCATTCGCAGCTCACAGAGTCGAGTAGGAATAGACGTGCAGGGAAAGTTCTGGCTCTCGTCCTCATTCTCATCATGCCATGAGCTAGAGGAAGACCCCGCAGAGGAGCAGGGTGGTACACGGCCGACTCTCGACAGAAAAGGCACAAGCGATTCAAGCAAGCTCTAGTTCCTGCCAAGAAAAAGAGACCCAGGGAGGACAAAGCAGTAGACTCGCCCCCCAGAACATATGTTGAGAAAATTTCTTCGATGGAACTCCCCCACGACTTTTTTGAAAGTCGCATGTTTATGGTCATGGACAATTGGAACCCCCCTGTGTGTATTGGAGTAGAAGAACCACCTCCCCACCCGCGAGAAGCACACGGTCCCAGGGATGCTCCCACTGAGGAATTTTCCACCTTCCTGGTAGAGGAAGAGCTGCTGGAAGGCAACAAGGAATTGAAGCCGTAGAGAACGCAACATGCACACTAGGAGACGGACACTGAGAAAAAGTCGCCACCCCCGCCACCACTTCTTCACCCGGAGCACCTAAACTTGATTTTCGAGGTCCGCAGCATGGTGGACAACCAAATCTTCAGGGATATCTATGTTAACCAATGCCTGGATATGCTATACGTAGCTTATTCCAGTGCCACCCCACGACAACAATTCCCCACCTATGCTCAACTCTATGCCATTCCTATCAGAAGCGACAAGGAGATGAACGACCATGAGGACATCGGTTAATAGGTTCTCCTGTTCGAAATTTATTCAAAATATTTCTCTTTTTGATGTTTATTAGAGTTGTAGCTCTTCTAGTTCATAGCCATGTTAGCATTAGCATAGGCATTATCAAACTACTGCTGGAACTGGTCATGCACCCTGCTTTCCTTCGGGCAGGGTGGCAAAACGATGTTTTGAATTTGCATGCTATTTTGGACAGGCCAGGTGTCTCGGTTTCCTTCACAGGAGGGACAACTGGAACCTCCATGTCATGGTGTAATTTTGAAGCATTAATATAAGAGGATCTGTTTTTACTTAAAAAAAAAAATTAATCAAAATTCTAGATTTTAAAATATCCAAGAATAATTGACATTTAGTGACATCAGATTTTGGTTCAAAATATTCTTTCATGATTTTATAAGAATGATAATGAATATTAAGGTTATGTAACTTAACTTTAATCTATTTTAGACGACTTTCATCAACCTGAATTCATTTAGGAGTTCTTGGCCACATGTTGCTCAATCTAGATAGGGACGATGAACCCCTATTCTGGAACACTTGACCTCCCTGTTGTGGAGTTAACAATGTTGCAGCTATTTCCCCTTCAATCAATGGAAGATAAAATATAGGAGGAGAGTGGACATGGGATTGACTTGTTTTTGGAATGTCCAACTGTGAAACAAGAGGTTTCACCACAATAACTTCTTCACCACATTGTTGTGCACTAGTTGCCTCTCTAATTCCATCCATTATATAATCAGTTCCAAGAAAATCCTCCATGATCTAGTCATCCAAAACATATTTTTTTTATGAGCTACAGCATGGATTGATCTTTATTGAAATCATGCGGTTTTCTTATGGTGATGGAGGAGAAACAACATTGACATCTATTCTGATAGAAATTGGATTTCCCTCTTCTTAAAGTCTACACTTTGACATATGTAACTTTGCCTTTTCTCTTTCTTCTTCTACCTTTTCGATAGCTTTCTCTTTCTGCCATCACTTTCTTTCTCGAATCTGTCAGTTCCCCATGGTTAAAGAGAAAAAATGGCTTCCAATAACCCCACCATAAATTTGTCTTGGTATTACACAAGAAGGAACAACTGACAATTCCAATTCCAAGTGGATAAATTTGTCTTCTATTGCAAATTAAGACACAACTAATAATTTCAATTCCAATTGGAAAAGTTTGTCTTGGTATTACACGAGAAGACAACTAACAATTCCAATTCCAGTTGGATAAATTTGTCTTGGGATTACACAACTAAAAATTCCAATTGGACAAAGTTTTCTTGGTATTAGACAAGAAGACATGACTAACAATTCTAATTGGACAAATTTGTCTTGGTATTATACAATAAGACACAACTAACAATTCCAATTTGACAAATTTGTCTTCCAAATCCAAGAAGACACAACCAACAATTCTAATTCCACTTGGACAAATTTTTCTTCCAATTCTTCCCACAATTGTCTTGCAATAGAAAAAAATTGTCTATGAATTAAACAAAAAGAATAAAATAACAAAACCTGTCTGTGTGTGTGCATATGTTGGGAGTACTTTGTCTGGATTGAGATAAATGAGATAGAAAAATATGATTGGAAAAAAGTATTCCTAGTAGGAAAGTGTGCACGTTCCTAGAAAACGCGCACACTAAAGCGCATGCACATTTTAGGAACAAGCACATGTTTCTACTGAGCATAGATGAGAGAAAATCAAAAGTATATTCAATTCATAAGACCTTGTGCGCTCTCTTAATGCAATAGATATAAAATTTATTATATACCAAACATCTTTATGAATAAATATGTATAGGGTTTGGGGACAACTAGGACCTAAGGGCCTACAATTGAAAGTGTTTTGAAGCATAGAGAAATGACTATTAATATTCCTGTGGTGATTGTTTTCAAAAGTTATTATTTAATCCACAATATTGGTGATTGTTTGTCGATGTTTCAGATCCATATCAGGATCCATCTTCAGTATGTAAATCCAAGGATAAAAGTTGAGAAGAGTAATAATAAATATCATCTTGTTAGGAGGGAGAAAACTAAGAGGTTGGCTTAAACCCTAAAATTAGTCATTTAATAAAAGAATCCCTAATAATAATAATTACTAAGAAGAAAAGAAAACTTTGTAATTATTAAGTTTAGTGTTATGAAAAAACCTAAAATTATTAAGTTTAGTGCTATAGAGAAATTGTTAGAGAACCAAGATGTGGGTGATGTGGGTGCAAGGGTTGTGGGGACTTGAACAAGAGGTATATGCATAAGGCACTTTGGTATCATGTGTAAGGGTTGATTATAGGTTATACCTAGGCTTAGAGGGAGCTAGGTGGGTCTAGGTCATCATTTAGTTCAAGATCTAGGTCATGGTCTAGGTCAAGGTCATGGTATATGTCTAGGTATAGCTCTAGCTCTATGTCGTGTTCTAGGTCATTGTCTAGGTATAGATATATGTATATTTCATGGTCACCGTATAGGTCTAGGTATTTCTATGTATAGGTTTACGTCTAGGTCTTGACATGTCGAGGTCAAGGGAATTTCTTTCCTTTCAATGTAGGGAGGGGGCTTGGAGAGATAGGAAGAAAGAGAGTCTGAGAGGGGGAGAGGGGAAGACAAAGAGAGTGTTTGAGAGTGAGGGATGGGGAGACAAAGAGGGGGGTATAGAGAGAGAGGTAAGTGGGATTATATAGAAGAAAAAAGAGCGAGGTGAGGAGAGTGGGGGAGAAAGATAAAGGTTTAGATGCAAGAGGTAAAGAGAGGAGGGGGTAGAGATGGATTTTTTGAGAGTGTGAGAGGG
>JZKD02S0414463.1:0-18009 GCA_000966675.3 Picea glauca
TGAGAGGGGACGCGTGTCACGTGATCGTCCATTCCGGAGATCTGGGCACTAGATATCAGGATATCGACGCTCAGGAAATCTGAGTTCCTGAGGTCGTGAAAATCGGGACATCAGAAGTCTCGAAAACGTGAGGAGAAATCTGACCCGTCCATCTTAAGGGGACGCGTGGCAGCAATCAGATTCATCGGGGAAAGTCCCGATAGGAAGTCGTCTATCGGTATTTTGATCATCGAGATATTGAGAATACTGGTGAAAAGAAGTTTGGGCATTTTGGAATCGCGAAGTCTGAAACCCCGATAAGGAGGGAAGTGTCATTGTGGGAGCCAACTGTCAGCATATCAGAGAAGTGGGAAGTGTCGTTCAAGGGGCCAACTGTCAGCATAGCGGAGAATCAAGATTCGAGGGCTCACGAATCCTGAGGACATATGTATTTGGACATTGGAAAGTCCGAAACCCCGATCGGAGGTATGACTACGGTCATATAGAGGAGGTCACGAGGACCAAGAGTCTAGCCTGGAGGGTTAACGAGAATTGGAGCGCATCGAGATTTTGAAGCCAAGAACCCCGACGAGAGGTAAGACTGCGGTCATGAGGATAACTGTCCTATGGGACAGAAGCCTAGCCAAGAGAGCTAGTGCGTAAAGGATCACGTCGAGATTCGACGGATCGCGGATCCTGAGGACAAGTGCATTTTGGCACTTGAAAGTCCGAAACCCTGACGAGAAGGAATATAAGGCTGTGGTCTTATGGAAAGTGGTCACATGGACCAGGGCATAGCCAAGAGGGGCTAAGGAAACAAAGGAGCACATCGGGATATTGGAGGTAGAGACATCAGGAGTTTGAAAACCCCGAAACCTGATTCTCTATTCTTCTGTCGTCGAAGAGAACAGTGACCGACCTAAATACTGTAAAGTGCTGAAAAGACCTGTGGGTCATTTTTCAAAGGAGATTCCAGTGGGAATCGGAGGATCCACTCCGGATCAAGGGAGGAAATTGAACGATCCTTAAGACCGGGAGGTCAGGCGCGGGACCTGCTGAGGTAGGTGCCCGGGTGGACGCAACCACCTTCCCAAAGGTTCCTTATCTCGATCATCCTTTCCACCTCTTTCCATACCTCCTTGGCATATGGACATTCCAACATGATATGATATATAGTTACTTTTTCATGTTACATTGACAACACCATCGTGGCACATTGAAATTCCTTTTATGAGGGACCTCCCATGTGGGTGCCTTGTGTAAAATAATCCACATGAAGATATTGTTTTTTTATGGAATTTTAATTTTAAATAGTTTTCCACCACTAGATATGATGACCTTCTCTTCCTTCCTTTACTAGTGCTTTGTAACCTATTTTGGGAACATAATCCCCAATTGGATTTAGTGACCAAATCGGCTAGTCCTCTTCTTCTTTGAGTCTAACATTGCAATATTTCAGGATGTATGTGTACCTTTTCCATAACTCTACACATTCTTCCCCCAAGCCTAGCTCTTCCCAAGACATTGATTGTTAATACCATGTCGTAGTTCCCAATTTGAAACATTTTTTTTCAAAGGAAATCCTCGCGGAAAATGCTTTGAGTACTTGCCCATGATCCATGGATGGTAAACAAGGTAAATTGTCGATCCTAATTATGAAGCCTAACCCTAAGGGGATCAACAGAGTTGATCTTGTGACCTCCCCATCTTATCACTGGGGGAGAGATCTCACGTCTAGCTCATGACCACTTGAGCTAACCCTCAAGGTTTCCCAATTTTCAACCTATATAATTTTATAATATTTGTTTCTTAACTCTTGAATCATTTGGAAGGGTAATCTATACATACTTTTACTTCCTACCCAAGGGTCAAGACTAATTTGAAATTTATCACATTGCCCAGTTTTCCATATCAACCAATTGGCAACTGTATGGAATGCATAGGTAACATGTTTCCAAATTATCGGGGCATTGTTTAATTTTTTAATGGGATTTCTAACCCAATACTCCACTCTATTAGGGGAGATATAATTAGCTCTTACAAGCTTAATCCACAAACCATTTCCTTGAATTAGCCTCCATACATTTTTTGCAACAAGAGACTTCGAGAAGAGAAAGGGGATTTTAATCCCCCATCCTCCATTGGATTTTGGTAAGGCCAACTTTTTCCAAGATGCCAGCACAAAATATTTCCTTTTTTGATCTCCACGGCATGTGAATTTGTAACACAGACACCTAATGGATTCCAAAACTCCTTTTGGGACCCAATATAGCGACATTAAATAAACTAGAATTGCTTCCAAGACTACTTGTACCAATACCAATTGGTCTCCTCCAGAGAGCCACCTGTTTCACCAGGTGTTTGATTTATTTTCCAGTTTAGCTATCAACCACTACTAGTTACTTTTTTTTTATACTAGTTTGGCTTCAAAAAGAAACCCAGATACTTCAATCCCTATTCTAATTTAGTCATATGAAAAGGAAATAATTGAGAAAAATGGTTCTTTTCCTACTTAGATATCCCCCATAAGATAATCATGGATTTTTCCAAATTTATTACCATTCTAATTTCCTTACAATATAAATCCAAAATTTATTACCATGATATTGCATGATGCTCCAATAGATACCCCATTGAAACTACCATTTCCTTCTACTTCTTTAAGTAACCTACTTAAGCCATCAACTATTAAAATAAATAAAAGGGGGGATAGAGGGAACCTTTGTCTAAGGCCTCTCCTTGATCAGAAGAAAGGGGATGTTGAACTCCATTTATTAACAAAACAAAATATATTGATGAAATTCAACTCATAATCTAAACAACAAATTGATGATGGAAACCCAAATGAATTAGAATAAGTCTAATGTAAATCCAATCTACCCTATCATAACATTTGTACATGTCGACTTTCATCACCATTTATCCTTGGTTAGTGACTTTTATTGAATGAATACATTCTTGGGTTATCCCCACTACTTCATGTACCTGCCTCCCCTATAAAAATCCAAATTGTTCTCCAAAGATTTGTTTTGATAAAACACTTTTCAATCTTCTAGAACTTACCTTTGAAATAATTTTATAAATACAGTTGCATAAATAGATTAGCCTAAATTTATCAAAGGTTGTAGGATTATCTTCTTTAGGGAACAATGCTAGAAATGTTGTGTTGAAAATTCCCATCATTTTTCCTTGTGTTCTTGTAGTCTCCACAATTCTTCTCAAGTCTTCCTATATAAAATCATAACAGCCTAAGAATAATTTCATAGAACACCATCAAGCTCAAGACTTTTGTCCTTTTGAAAACTCTACAATATATAACATAGTTCTTCTTTCCCAACTTCCTTTATCATGGCCTAGTTGTCTTCATGATTGAAAAATCTAGGGAAGGAGTTTGACAACCTAATAAACTTTGATATTGTAGAATCGGTGTTTTCTTTGATAAGGGTAGAGAAATGATTAACTCCTTATGATTCCATGTCCTTGAAGTTTGTATCCCAAGTACCATCTTATTTATCAATTTTCCATACATATTTAACATTATTTCTACAATTTGCATATCTATGAAAAAACTTTGTATTCTCATCAGCAACCTGTAGCCATAAATCCCTCCTCTTGAGCCTCCACTATTTTTATTTTTCCAAAATTACATTCCTCTCTTTATCTTCTAGTAACTTTACTTCAAGTTTTTGTTCCTCACTAATATACCCAAAACCTTAACTATTGTAGAGTAACTCTAGGGCTTCATCCACTTCTATAAGTACCCTATCATCTCTTTACTTTTTGTCCCTTACCCATTTAGTAGCTACCTTTTTTCTTGTTTTAGGTTTTGGTGGAATTGGATGGGAGTAGATTCTCTTAAGTTACCATTATAAGGTTTCCATACAACTTTGATTTTCCTCAAAAACTTCTCCACGTTGAAACATTCTAGATTTAGTTTAAAGGGGCTAGTTGGTTTATCTATTGCAGGTATAGCTTCCAACACTACAATATTATGATCAAAATCCCCCCCAAAAGTTATCCATTGTTTAATATAAATGAATTCATCTAGAAATTATTCATAGATTAAGAATCAATTGAGCCTCTTGGCAATTTTGTCTTCTCCCACTCTCTTGTTTCTCCAAGCATGGGACAATTTAGCAGGTTCAATATCCAAAAGACTAGCTTCTTCCAATTTTCTAAGAAAATATCTTGAAAGGCAGTCCAATTGTGTATCTTGGGCCCAAGCTTTCAATGCTCCTAAAGTGAATTTCAAGTCTCCCTGTATCACTCCTTATCCATTTTGAAACCTAGTCCATGTAAAGACCATAAACATTCAACATTGTGATATCTTTCCCTAGATCCAAAGAGAAAAGGGAGGTCCATAATCTTGTAGGAAATTCCAAATAATTAGAAAGGGTGAAGGAGAATTTTTTCCAACCAATTATATTCCTTCCTAATCTCCCTAAAATTGAATTCCCAATTACTAAATAATTAAGATAATTCATGAGTGATTTTCTCTGAGTGCATCATAATCTCTTGCAGCAGGATAATAGAAGGTTTGATATTGTCAACTAATCTATTTGAGGCCAATTCATTTGAGGGATTAGCTAGACCTTTCCAATTAAGGGTTAGAAAATTCATTTGGAACCCTCAAAGGGGGTGTTTTCTCTAAGAGCCCCTATCAACGATAAATATTTCCCACATATGATTTTTGAAGACACTTGTTTTTTAGCGATGGACGTGTAGGGTTTTCTTCCCCTTGATTGGATTTAGGGCTTTTCTCTTCAAAGAAACATAACCCCCTGCCACATTTCCTGGAAAATGAAAGTATCTTTGCTTCTAGGTCTTATATTATACTTCATTGATTCTAGAGGATTGGAATCATATAATTCATTTCCATCTAGATTGAAGTCTAGGCTAGGGTTTGCAAAGTATCCTTCAAAAGATTTAACAACATCCAAAAACTTTCTATTTCTAGGAATAGGTTTGAGGGGAGGGGTATTATGTTTTTTTATACTAGCCAGGCTAAGAAAAAAATCACTTATGGATTCTGGACCTTTGGTTCCAAAATTAGTTCCCCAAGATCCAAAAATGAAAATTTTCGAAGAATCATTTTTGTTCTCCTTGTTGTCACTAATCACGTCCATATTAGGTTCCTTGTACTGGCCTATATTTTAGGTTTTAAATTCAACTTCTATAGGCCCATTTTGAGGAATTTTTGAGGTCACATGTACCCCCACATCCTCCTTCTTTCTTGGGAGTTGGATTATTTCCTGTTCAACCATCTCCAAACCTCTTAGATGCTTTCTCGATGCCCATATCTTCTGAAGACTCAGGTAATTACAATTTGTAACCAGGTGCCCATAACATTGATAATGCACACATCTAAAGCGTATTCCTTTATAGTCCAAGTTAATATGAAAAAGATCAAAACCCTTTGGATTTCCATTGTCTCTACCAAACCTTTTCTACTATAATGTGAGTCATTCCATAATATCCATTATCTAAGAAGGATAAATTTGTGTCATAATAAATACCTAATGCATTGCTAATTTCCTCTAAAACCTCTTCCAACCACAATATCAGTGGAAACCCATGGAATTCGAACCCACACTAGGAGAATATCCACACTAGCCAATCGAGCATCGAACTCTACATGTCATTTCTTTAAGAATAGAGACTATGAACCCCATCTCCATCATTAGTGAAATATTTTCTCGAATTCTTCGGTCATCCTAAACAACTAAACCAACCAACCTTTTACCACGATCATGGTTTGTGGAGAGAAACCCACAAATGGTTCAAACTCGATCTTTATCCAAGCCTTCAAATCCTTATTTCTCATAGTTTTTCCAACAAAATGACCTACCAAAGCCTATTCCCTCACCTCCATTGTGCCATTAAGATTGGTTTTACCTCCTAGGTTCAAGCTGATAGACTCCTAATCCTTTTTGATACACTTGCATCACTTTGGTTTTCTTGAGTCCCCCTAAGATTCTAACCCTAAGATCTCATAATTAGAGGATGGGACTCCCCTCAAAAACTTCCAATCCAACATTTTTCCAACAAACCCTAAATTGAAGAAACTATCCTTTCTTTCAACTACACAATTGCATAGGATTTCAAACTCATTACAGACCTCGATTAGAGGGTTTACAACATCATACCTCATATGCATTAATCCCCCATCCTCTTCCAACTAATATTTCAAGGTATATGGATATTCTAGATCATGTACATAATTATTTGCATGAGGTGTATCACTCGTATGTTGATGATCCTCAATATGATCGATAAAGGGTCCCGTAATCCCCTCCTCCAATTGGCTCAAGGTCCTAGCACTTTGTTTGTTCGTCTCTATAGACAACTTTCCCATAATATCTATAGTATCATCCTCCAACATATGAGACCCTAGCCAATATATCCTACTGAAAACTAATGTGTCTCCTAATCATCTGAATCCCAAACTAGACCAAATTTTTTATCCTTTGAATGGATCTTCCAAATATTCCAAGTCTTCCTCCTTTAAACCCATTGTGTAGTCCACATTTGATTTATTGTCTTGACCAACTCAATTATTATGCAAGTATATACTCAATTATTATACAAATAGATAAAATTATAGAGAAATTAGAATTGATAGATTTGTTAAACTTTATGCCTAGCTAAAATCTCTACAATATGCATAACATTGCTCCCAAATCTAAATAGCATAATGATCAAAATCACAATAAAATATTTAATAATAACTGGGAATTAATACAATTTTCAAAAGATTAATTTTCATGCAAATTTTAACAAGACACAATATGAAACAACTTTCGGTTATGTTGTCCATGCATTTGGATCCTTTAGTTTGGTTAATTAATTTCTTTTAGTTTTAGAACCAATGTCATATAAGTTGCAGAGTCCTAGCCCTAACTCGGAAAATGATTAAAATAAAAGAAAAGTACTTCTAGTTCTTGGAACTTGGAAATGGTGCAAACAATGAACCTAAGGAATCACAAATATAAAAACAACAATCCCAAGGTGGATTAATAAATCTATACAAGGATCACCCGGATGGGGTGTTAGTGCCTAACACTTGGCGCACAGAAGCGGAAGGGGGAGGCCAGCGGAGCATGGACCAATGTGCTCGGCTCGTGTCCACTGCATCCACCACCCTCGAACATTAAATTTCATTCAAAGCCGATGGGAGGGGCATTAAACCAACCCCCCTCGACCACCTCTATGCATAGAGCTATGCGGAATTCTTTGTGTATTATCGCCTGGCTGTTTGGTCTCGACTTCGGTTCCGTGGTTTTCATGGTCTTTCGGGCGTTCCTCATCTTCCACCTTGTCTCTGCAGACTTTCTGCAGGCGCCAAGCTCCACCATGCCACGACAACGATTGCGTCCGCGCAGGGGCTCTCCCTGGCACCCTCGGCGCCCTCACACTTCCTCCTCGCCCTCTAGTTCACCTACCCCAACTCTTGATTGTTTGGCTGTCATTGATACCTCCTGGACCCCGACATGGCGTTCTCCCTCTGCCAAGTATTCCTCTCCTCCCCCGGCGCCGAGCCATGGTCGACCCCGTAGCAATCTGAAGACGCCCTCTCCCACTCTACCGCGTGAACACTCCGCCATTTTGCATGACTTGGTTTTTGAGCTCCGTGACAGAGTCAATGACCTCCAGTTCCGTGTCTAGCAAATGGAGGGGAGGCTATCAGTCCTTCTCCAACTTCTCGCCACTCCCCCTCCAGCCGCTCCTGAGGATTCCAGTGACGATCCTCTCACTGCAAGCGACCATGCGAGAAACCATCAACAAGCTGCCACAGAAGGAAGCCCACAATCTGAACCAGTGACCATGACTGCTCTCGTGAGGAAGGAGACTCCGGCAAGCAATATAGATGGGGACGACGATGCAGTTTCGGCAGCGGTAGCGGAGCAGAAGGACACCAGCCTCCAGGTGCACGAGGACAAGGACAACGACGCCACGGACATGCAGTGGATTGCCAACGGGACACCTGTCATCGAGGAACCCTGGCCTGGCCCCTTTCCCAAGTATGTCCCAGATTATACAAAGCTTGTTCCATACTTTAGCTCTAGTGGCTCTCATGGTAGTTAAATTGTCTGGTTTTCTCTAGAACTGTTAGAAATTTTTGCTACTTGTTATATACGGTTGGCTGAACTGGTTTCTCCTTATGGAGCAGTTCAGTAATTACAACCGATTGACTCAGTTTATGTACTCTTGATCCTAGATCTTAGAAGGACTTTTATATATAATACAAAATACTTACTTAAAAAAAAAATAAAAAAATCTATACAAGGATTGTTTTTTTCATTTGAATTCAATGGGAGGACCTTTGCGTTTGAGATACCATTACCTGAAATAAAAAGGTTGGTTTGGAGCCTCTTCTTGTACAATCAACCAACACACTAGATATATCATAAAAACATCAACTTTTAATGCAATAGAAGCAGTTTTGGCAACAATATCAAAACAATGGAATGCATGGAAGATTCCTTTGGCACATCCTCTTAAGATCATATCATTTCACACAACTAGAAATAGTTCATGCTATTAAGACAACCAAATAACGAGAATTAAACAAAACAAAAAAACTAAGGGTTTTAATTGTATGTATCTTTAGATTGTCAAATTTGGTAATATGTTGATCTCTATGAGTGAATTTGAATTAAATTGATATCAATTTCATCCATTAATATAAAAAAAATATGTTTCGATGCTAATTCATCTTAATGTTTCTGATCATAATATCATTTTGGATGAGGGTAGTTGCATTTAATAAAATTAGTATACATGGAGTGAATAGAGTGAATATAATATTTAAAGTAAACATTTTTCTCACTATATAGTGAAACAATATTATCCCCAAGGATTATCTCAATCAATTTAACTACCTGCTCAAGGTAGGTTGTGTATGGGGATGCCATAAGTGATGAGTTCAAATTTGATTCAGTCCCTTGGGACTACTAATCGTTATTTTGGTTGGTTGTTGAACCACCCTCCATCTAGATATTCTAGGGAAGAGGGGGGATCTCACAAGTTTTCCTTGAGAATACAAATAGGTCAATGGATATTATGTATTACATTAAACAATAATGATACTTCTAATGATTAATAATGATAGACTCTTATGCCAATTCATCCTACAACCTTTGACTGTAATATCACCTCGTAATATCACCTAATATACACTTGGTGAAAAGTTTTTAGTGCAAACAATATTTTGATCATTAAGTGTAGTAATGTCAATCAACATGATAAATGTAGATTTATATGAAGTATTGATATCAATTGGAATTTACAAGTCCACATGTTGATTCTTCCCACAAATTTCGACAATAATATCATCTCAATTGAAGTTCCTTGCATTTACATGCAATGAATGGCATTTACATGCGATGAATGGCATTTACTGTGGACATTTTGGTTTTGTGTGTGGTTGTATCCCTACATTTACATGCAATGAATGTCATTTATTGTAGATATTTTTGTCTTGTGTGTGGTTGTATCGACCATCGTATGAAAATTGGTCAAGATTTTTCATTACATTGATTGATACATACAAACCATTTCACTTCAAAAAATGATGAGGATGTAGAGCGAAACCTCCTGCAGCTAGGGTTTACCCTAGCTTCCATTGTTTTTGTATGTAGTGACATTGTTTGTTGTTGAGTGTTTGCAATATCTTGTTGGAGGGACTCTTGTGTTCCCTCCAAATGCCATAGAATTAGATTCGTCCAAGTGTATTAAATCCATCCAAGTGCTCGTGTCTGAGCCAACCTCTCATACCCTTCTCATTTTGACAAATTTTTGCATGGGATATGACTCTCAAGCAAAGGTTAAGGCCTTAAAATTGTTGGTTAGTGCTTTGAATCCTACTAAAGGATCTTTCCCATAACAAAATATATTTGTTAAAAGGATGGATGTCATTCCCTGGTTAGACCTACATATTCTACCTTTGAGGAAAAAATCTGTTCTCCTCTCTAAGCACTCTCTAGTGGGAAAGTTCATAAGACCTTGTCCCTGTCCAAGATCCACATAATCATGGGTATAAGATCAATGGGCTCCCAAGCTACAAAGTAATGTATTTTTTTTTTTCAAGAAGAGGTTTTTTTTTTTTAAATTCCACGACAAGGAATATTGTGACTTGATCTTTTGCTTTGGACCTTACTTCATGGGATCTAGGGGTTTATTTCTAACCTGGTGATCACTTTATTTTAACTCATAATAATAAATCATTGTAATTCTATAATGGGTTAGAATTCCTCATCTTCCATTAATGTTTTGAGATGAAAATACTCTCATATATAGGGAACAATTTGGTGTGATTCATTGACTGAGCATAACCAAAGGGAATTTGCACTCCCATGCCAGAATATGTGTGTAATTGGACCTGGAGAAGGGAATAATAGAGGCAATACAAATTAATATGGGAATATGGATTCATTTACAATCCCTAGATTATTACCAAATTATGTTCAAATGCAACTTTTTCCATGAATACAAACACTTCATCGAGAATTGTTCAAAGGACCAAGAAAATAATTTATCTCCACAACAAAAAAAAAAATCCTCTAGTAATCAAGAGTAGAATCCTTTTTAGTTAATAACTAATCAACACATAAATCAGAACCCTAAGGGGATACAACAATCATAGGAAACTCAAAAAAACCCACCCATTATGAATAATAACATATTTGAGGTCTTCGAAGTTTTAGAGGAAGTGGATAATGGAAATGCTTGGATTTTAGGGTACATCGCCAATAATCAAGCGAAATAATATGATCTCCTTAAAGGTGTCCAATTGGCCAAAGAGAACCAGATCCAACACATCATCATTATTGGAGACTCATTGAACACCATAATAAATACGATTAAAGGGACTTTACCAAGGGATTCACATCTCAACAATATAATAAGAAAATTAGATATATGATACTCGATATCCCCAAAGTTTTCGTTAGACATGTCATGAGGGAGAATCATAGGTTGGAAAATTCACAAGCCAACCTAGCAATTTTTATCCCAAAAGGGACTATTAGGATCAATGGGAGATTATCCCATCATCCAATTCCATAATTAATGCAAGTACATCCAAATTTAGTGCATGTCATTCAGGTGTCACACCCACATCAGAAACAAGTTGCCATACAAGTGGGGGATTCCTCCGTCACACATAATCCATCAGCCATATATCAATATCATAAATCCATAGTACCATTAGTGCATGAGCAAGGTGGGATATCTCAATCAAATTATAGTTTAGTTATGTCGCTATCTCCTTTGTTTGTGTGGACATCAGAAGATGTGATGGATACATGGTTTGCTCCAATATCAAGACAATTAATCCATTTGAACGTCATCATGAGAATGATTTGATTATCTAAAACATTCGAGAATTATCTCTGCATGCATAGGCATCGATTTGAATACCTAGGGAATTGAAGTGCCAACATCCAAGTGCATCGTTTGATTTTGGGTTCGACCTCTATCTAGCTCGAAGAAGAAGGTGACAATTCACAGCGGACTCATGGGTACTTAGGAAGACTTCATTTCTCCCTCATGAATCGAGAGGAAAGCACTGCCACCAGAAGTTTGGAGCTGCAGTATCAAGAATTATGTGTAAGGAAAGGTGTAAGAAACAAAATTGGGATCCTCCGAGAAATTGAAGCAGGAATTCCAAACGATGGATAGGTTGGTATTACTCCTAGTTCGATGTCAAGAAGTAGGCGAAAGTGCAACAATGTCAATTGGAACTTCTAAACATCTGAAATCCACAGTGGAATTGTGATTGTTTGGCACCCAATTTCTCTTCCTTGGTGAGCACAACCTCTCAACAAGGGAATTTGTGGCTCAATATTTGTTCTCTTAAGAAGGTTTTGCATATTCATTCATCTTTATTTAACCCAATGCCTCGTAATAGAAGTCAACAACAAGCCATAAAGGACTCCCTCGACACTCTGGGGAAGGAACTCTAGGAACTTCAAATTTCCCACCAATTTTTGTCCTCTCGAGTCACTTATATCCTAGACATTCTCATTCAGCATAGGATGACTATGTGACAACAAAATGATGAGGTGGATGTGATACGGTCACATGTGGAAATCTTGTAGATGCAGATGGCATCAACTCCTATGGATAAAACTCCTTCCAGCAGTGGTTCCTCACCATCGGTTGAACAATATCATCTTGAATTGAACATGCCCACACATGACAATGAAATGTTAGAACCATATCCTCTAGTCAACCTCCTGCTAGGTAGCTAATGTGTTTAAGTGCATATGCATTCTAGATATTTTCTACAGAATAACCACTTGCAAATTTTGTAATGTATTGAATTTTAACAGAGAACAGATCAAAAACTGGTTAGATAGGGATGAAGTAGAGATGAACTTGATGTATTGGCCTTGCCTTTGGTATTTTTTTGGACTCTATTGTACCCCTCTAAGTGCTTTGGCAACAATTTTTTTTTATTAATATAATATCCTCCAGTTTTTGTTAAAAAAAAAATTAGGCATCCACTTTGAATTTTCGAATTTAAAAAAAAATCTAGCTTACATAAAGATTCTTTTGTTGCATTACTATGTTGAACGATGTGGCCACTGTAATTATTTTAATACAAATATTAATCGTTCTAATAAAAAAAAGAATAATCAATATATGCAATTATATCTATTGATAACGTGATAATCATGCAACATTTGTCCCACCACTTTTTTTCTCATTTAGCCATATTGGGTTTTAATAAATTAGAAATGGGTTGAAGAAACTTTTTTCCAACTAGTACAAATGGGAAAAAGCATTGGCATTGGCCAAACGTTCTACCTTTTGTTTTTTTTGGCCGAAATCCGACAATGTAAATCTAGACAAAATCATTTTTTGTGTTGCCATCATTTTCATCGTTGTCATGGCCAATTATATCGTCTTGATCTATGTTTTCATTCTGCTTAAGGGAATCTGATTGATTTTCCTGAGGGATTTCCAGAGGAGGGATTGTTTTCTCAGGCATTCCTTTATAAGTGTTAGTTTCCCCTTTTCCTTGTACTTTGGTGAGTTGGTCCGACTTCTTGTGTTCAGTCTGTGTATCTTGCTCCTTCTCTGTCTGACCCTTCTATTGGTCTTTTCCTATTTGTTTGTCAGTTTTCTTGGGGAATTTGACTCCACTTGATGGTATTGTTATAGGCTCGTTATCAACTGATTTCTGTACTAGGGTTGTGTGTTCTAATCCTTGTTTATGTGCATCCCCTTGTCCTCCTACTTATTTATGTGTTTACATCTCATTTTTTTTGTAAACACGTTAGGATGACTTGCATGATTTATTTTACTCTTATCTATGCTTGCTTGAGTTAAATCGGGTGGATTTGACTTACTTGCATGAGCCAACTCGTCTAAGTGATGTTATGTTCCTGCTCCATTTTGCATCGTTTCTTCGACTTCATCTGAGCCATAATGACTTGGTTTTTTCTTTTTCACTTCCACTGTGTGACAAATATGAGATTGTGTTTTCTAAGGACACTTGGCGATGTCCTTTTATTGGTTTCTTTTTTTGTTTGGGAACTTTCTTCGTTGCTATTCTTTCTTCAATAATTGGAACAGGGTTGATTGAAGGTGATTCTCTCATTAGGTTGCTTGTACCTACCCTCGTTCTCTACCTCTTTGGAATAGGTTTGTTACTTGGATCTGGTCTATTTTTGTTTTGTCGACGTGATGTGGTAGTAGTTGTCTGACATGTACTCTCCTCCTATCGATCTTCTAGTCTCTTCTTTTTATGTTGCCTAGTTTCAACATGCTTTTCAAGAGAAATTTTAGCTTTTTGTGCTTCAACATGTTTTTCTTTGAGATTTGTCATGGCTTCTTGAAACGTTGTCCCAACACTCGACTTTAATGTAATTATGTTGATTGTTGCGTCTTATCAGGTTTGTTTTTCTTGTTGTTTGACTTTCCGAGCTATCATGTTTGTAATAGAAGTGATTTTTTCTTTCATTTTAGGATCGTCAAAGTTAAATGCAATGTCCCAATGAAATCTTTCCTTCCAAATGATATCCAAGTATTTTGGAGTTGCGGCAGGGTTGATGACTTTCTTACCTTTGGTTGCTCTCTTCTATTGTTTTCTTTTAACAGAGGTTTTCTTTGTAGGAGTGTCTCCTTCAATGCCCAAGTTTTCGACAAATGGAATGATGTACAACGTTGCTTCTCTCTCCTCCTCTTTTTCAACATCTGTAAGAGGTTTTATTAAGTTTGAGCTTTCTTGTAACACCTCTAGTGGGATTTCCATTTAGTATCCAAGCTACCTTTCAATCTCTTCAAAGATATGAAGCTTTTTCAGTTGATATTCTGGTTCCTTTGGCATTGGCTCATTGTGAACTCCACACTAGACCGTAGTGTTGTCAATACTAAGATGGACATGGGTGTTTGGTGGCCATCAAACTTTTTGTTCGACCCTCCATCTATGGGATGCATTTTTTAAGTTCATGACCCAACTTCTAAACATTTCATCATCTGGTAGGAAGTCAGACGAGCCGACTTCTCTCGGGGCGAAAACCGTGTAATTCTCCATAAATGAGATTTTCTTTACTATGAATGTCAGCTCTCCGGCTGGGATGAATTGAGCCATGGAAATCCAGAGTAGAAGATAAGGGAATATTATGGCTCACCCATTCTCCTAGAATTCTTTGTAATTACTCTTGATAGTTGCAGCGACATGCTTTGTCTAGTTGAACTTTGTGCCTGATTGGAGGATTTGATCAATGGGTTCTAGCATTGTGAGCTTGACTTATGATGCTCGACCTACAGTAGTGAAGAAGAGAGATACAATAATGTGGGTCCATTTTTCTCTTAGTTCGGTTACTTTGTTAATTAGTAAGCCCTTGGAATTCTTCATTGATGTTCCCCCTATGAGGAATTGTATCTAGTCATTCGAGTTGAGGGTTTTGGGAACTTTTCTTCCCCCATTTGGTAACCCTATAATGTGGTGTATCATTCCTCTCATTATTCCCACTAGATAATCTAACCCTAGATGTATATTGTGACATTGACTGACCAGAAAATTTTCTACTTCTTCCTTCCATCCCCTAAACTCTGCAATCTACAGGGCCCCAAGGAAATGTTGAATCCTGGCTTTCTTGAGAAAATCCGTCTCTTTTTATAGATTCTGACCTCTATGCCCCACATAGTAAAATTATGCCAGTGTTTTTCCCAATCGATCTCTTCCATTTTTGTGTCGTAGATGTTTTGCATGCAGACTTCCAACTCTATTGTTGCGGATTTATCAAATTTGGCCTTTTTTTATGGCTCAACCAAAGAGTCATGCACCTAACCTCTCATTCTCTGCATGGTTCTAGTTTGTTATTAGTTGCACTGAAAGTATAGATTTTGAGGATTGGGTATCTAATAATTAGCTATGTGATCGGTGCTCTGATGCTCAAGAGTGAATAATAAAGAAACAAATTCATATGTGTCCTCTATATTTATAGGCAGGAGGTGAAGTGGAGAATTTAATTCGACCAACAGTGTTATCGATTCGTGCACATTGCTAGTTATGGTGGGCGTAAATGTTTATTCATGGAGGGGATGATTTTGTCAATGACAAAGTGGCGGTTGAGCCTACCTTGTCGGGTATTAAATGCATCGATGTACTCCCGGTGGCCAATTATTTTGATTAAGTCGATTATCTTTTCTTGGGGAGTTTGCCCGGCTCAATCGAATTTTGTTGTTTGATTTTTTTGGATGATCTGGTTGGGTCGATCCTTCCATTCAATCAAAGATCTACGGTCAACTCGTCTGACTAGGTTGACTTTCTTTTCTTTATTGACTTGGATGATGTTTGATTTTCTAAATCCATATTCTTTTTGTCAATTGGTTTGAAGATAATCACGCTCGCTTGATTTGTATTTTCCATGATTGCTTGGTTTATAATTTTCGCGCTAGCTTGATTTATGATGTTCATGCTCGCTTGATATGGAGATTTCACGTTCGACTGACTTGAATACTTCTCTTTCACTTGATTGATTGGCTCGTTTGTTTAGAAGATGATGGAGATCCTATCTTGGTGTTGAACTTCCTCTGGATTTTTGTTTTTCTTTTCTAAGTATCCTTTATGTTGGCCAAGGACTTTTTTCTCTCCTCGTGTTAACTGTATTTGGCTTGAAAGAATGCTTCTTGATGGTTCGATTCAGTCATATCTCTTTTAAATAACTTGTTGTCTTTCGATAGTTTTGTACCTAATTTCCATAAATGACTGTTTTATTGCTTATGTTAATCTATTTTTCTTTTATTTAATTTTTCTTTTACTTTTCTTTTATCGTTTATTTTTTATTTTTTATTTTTATTTATTTTTTCTTATTTTTCTTTATTTTTCGACTCAATATAGCCCGCCCAAAGGGTTTTCTACCTAGTCGAACCCTATTGGCGCCCCTGAAGAGGTTTTCACCAGCATATGTTGTGGTTGTTATGTGTTCTATTTTTTCAATCGGGCCCCGTTGACTAATTCTTGAAAAGGGTGCCCTTGCAATGTCCTTAGTTAAACTTCTCATGATGGTCAGATGTCCTTGAACATGTAAGGACACAACCGAGTAGTTTCTAATTTCTGTGGTTTTCCATTTATCTGACTGTCATATAATAATACCAAATCTCTTATGTTAATGTATTTTTTCTTTATTAGTTAGTCATGCCAGGATTTTTGTTGATTCTTTTGAGCTTCTTGATGTTGTTGTGCTAGCATACTTTCTTCCCCCAGTTGTTTAACTTGGTAGAAGTGTCGTATCGTATTTAAAATATGGTTGAATTCTAGGATGAATGTTATCCTTCCTACATTTGCACAGAAGTGTAATGGGATTACAACTTCCTAACTATAAACAAGTTTAAATGATGTTTTCCCAATCAATCTTTTGTATGTGGTCCTGTGATCCAGATTATTTTCGGCACGAAATGAGATCGGAAATATAATAAAGAAATGCACAGAGATATCACAAATATTAAATAATATAATAGAAATGTATCAGAGATGCAACCATAAACATAGATATACAGTAATACATGATTTCTATTAATGAAAGAAATGTACATAGACTGTAAAAACACATAGTGAAAGACTCGCTAGAATGGTGGCATCTTATCTCTAAGAAGAGATGTGACGGCTAATCACATTCACAAGAAGATGATTACAATGAGGCTCCGAAGGCCTTTTTACAATAAACAGGAATGCAAAAAACCCTAGACATCCAAAAACCTAACCCTAGGAGATGAAGCATCAAAAGTCATGTGGGCCCCATTTGGGTAAGTTAGTACATCAACTTCCCAGGGTCGTAACTTTTGCATACGATATTTGTTTTAGGCGTATGATAGATCATTGGAAAGGTATCGCCGAGAAGATTCATTTTGGGGGATAAATCTACCTTTATTTATTGTTGAGAACCTCGATATCGAAAAACCTTCATTTAGTCCCTTAAAATGTCCCCGGAAGTTAAAACCTGCTAAAAATAGTAAATTGTCAAAATTGTCAGAAAATTATTTTGAGCCAGTAGGAAAAGGTGGGTGGCCACCGATATCCACCTGGATCAATCCTCCCTCTTTAGGAAGTAATGGTCTCCATTGCGTTGAGTTCTCGGGGGAGAGGGAAAAGCATTTGCTGGATCTGCATCTTGGTGAGCTACTTGTATTGTTGGAGACGTTGCGCTGCATTGTTTGTGGAAGTTTGTCATGAACCTATTGAAGCTGAGGTTGTTCAACAAGTCGAGCTACATGAGAGGAAGGTGCACAGAAGGAATATTTTTGCTTTGTTGCAAGATAGAAGGTGCAGGGGGCGAGGCTATAGTGGTTGCAGTGTCCTTCTATTCCCCTTTTGACAGATTGTGAAGAAGCTGAATTTTGCAGTATGAGATACTACCTTGCAACACTGTTTAGGTGGAACAATAGTTGGAACTACCTTTGGTATTCTGTAGAGATGACCCCTCAAAGTAACAATAACACTACATGGTCGAGCCTCATAAACAACATGGCGTCTCCACATATATGGTTGGCCCAAGAGAACATCACAGACATCCA
>JZKD02S0414474.1:0-18009 GCA_000966675.3 Picea glauca
TGGATGTCTGTGATGTTCTCTTGGGCCAACCATATATGTGGAGACGCCATGTTGTTTATGAGGCTCGACCATGTAGTGTTATTGTTACTTTGAGGGGTCATCTCTACAGAATACCAAAGGTAGTTCCAACTATTGTTCCACCTAAACAGTGTTGCAAGGTAGTATCTCATACTGCAAAATTCAGCTTCTTCACAATCTGTCAAAAGGGGAATAGAAGGACACTGCAACCACTATAGCCTCGCCCCCTGCACCTTCTATCTTGCAACAAAGCAAAAATATTCCTTCTGTGCACCTTCCTCTCATGTAGCTCGACTTGTTGAACAACCTCAGCTTCAATAGGTTCATGACAAACTTCCACAAACAATGCAGCGCAACGTCTCCAACAATACAAGTAGCTCACCAAGATGCAGATCCAGCAAATGCTTTTCCCTCTCCCCCGAGAACTCAACGCAATGGAGACCATTACTTCCTAAAGAGGGAGGATTGATCCAGGTGGATATCGGTGGCCACCCACCTTTTCCTACTGGCTCAAAATAATTTTCTGACAATTTTGACAATTTACTATTTTTAGCAGGTTTTAACTTCCGGGGACATTTTAAGGGACTAAATGAAGGTTTTTCGATATCGAGGTTCTCAACAATAAATAAAGGTAGATTTATCCCCCAAAATGAATCTTCTCGGCGATACCTTTCCAATGATCTATCATACGCCTAAAACAAATATCGTATGCAAAAGTTACGACCCTGGGAAGTTGATGTACTAACTTACCCAAATGGGGCCCACATGACTTTTGATGCTTCATCTCCTAGGGTTAGGTTTTTGGATGTCTAGGGTTTTTTGCATTCCTGTTTATTGTAAAAAGGCCTTCGGAGCCTCATTGTAATCATCTTCTTGTGAATGTGATTAGCCGTCACATCTCTTCTTAGAGATAAGATGCCACCATTCTAGCGAGTCTTTCACTATGTGTTTTTACAGTCTATGTACATTTCTTTCATTAATAGAAATCATGTATTACTGTATATCTATGTTTATGGTTGCATCTCTGATACATTTCTATTATATTATTTAATATTTGTGATATCTCTGTGCATTTCTTTATTATATTTCCGATCTCATTTCGTGCCGAAAATAATCTGGATCACAGGACCACATACAAAAGATTGATTGGGAAAACATCATTTAAACTTGTTTATAGTTAGGAAGTTGTAATCCCATTACACTTCTGTGCAAATGTAGGAAGGATAACATTCATCCTAGAATTCAACCATATTTTAAATACGATACGACACTTCTACCAAGTTAAACAACTGGGGGAAGAAAGTATGCTAGCACAACAACATCAAGAAGCTCAAAAGAATCAACAAAAATCCTGGCATGACTAACTAATAAAGAAAAAATACATTAACATAAGAGATTTGGTATTATTATATGACAGTCAGATAAATGGAAAACCACAGAAATTAGAAACTACTCGGTTGTGTCCTTACATGTTCAAGGACATCTGACCATCATGAGAAGTTTAACTAAGGACATTGCAAGGGCACCCTTTTCAAGAATTAGTCAACGGGGCCCGATTGAAAAAATAGAACACATAACAACCACAACATATGCTGGTGAAAACCTCTTCAGGGGCGCCAATAGGGTTCGACTAGGTAGAAAACCCTTTGGGCGGGCTATATTGAGTCGAAAAATAAAGAAAAATAAGAAAAAATAAATAAAAATAAAAAATAAAAAATAAACGATAAAAGAAAAGTAAAAGAAAAATTAAATAAAAGAAAAATAGATTAACATAAGCAATAAAACAGTCATTTATGGAAATTAGGTACAAAACTATCGAAAGACAACAAGTTATTTAAAAGAGATATGACTGAATCGAACCATCAAGAAGCATTCTTTCAAGCCAAATACAGTTAACACGAGGAGAGAAAAAAGTCCTTGGCCAACATAAAGGATACTTAGAAAAGAAAAACAAAAATCCAGAGGAAGTTCAACACCAAGATAGGATCTCCATCATCTTCTAAACAAACGAGCCAATCAATCAAGTGAAAGAGAAGTATTCAAGTCAGTCGAACGTGAAATCTCCATATCAAGCGAGCATGAACATCATAAATCAAGCTAGCGCGAAAATTATAAACCAAGCAATCATGGAAAATACAAATCAAGCGAGCGTGATTATCTTCAAACCAATTGACAAAAAGAATATGGATTTAGAAAATCAAACATCATCCAAGTCAATAAAGAAAAGAAAGTCAACCTAGTCAGACGAGTTGACCGTAGATCTTTGATTGAATGGAAGGATCGACCCAACCAGATCATCCAAAAAAATCAAACAACAAAATTCGATTGAGCCGGGCAAACTCCCCAAGAAAAGATAATCGACTTAATCAAAATAATTGGCCACCGGGAGTACATCGATGCATTTAATACCCGACAAGGTAGGCTCAACCGCCACTTTGTCATTGACAAAATCATCCCCTCCATGAATAAACATTTACGCCCACCATAACTAGCAATGTGCACGAATCGATAACACTGTTGGTCGAATTAAATTCTCCACTTCACCTCCTGCCTATAAATATAGAGGACACATATGAATTTGTTTCTTTATTATTCACTCTTGAGCATCAGAGCACCGATCACATAGCTAATTATTAGATACCCAATCCTCAAAATCTATACTTTCAGTGCAACTAATAACAAACTAGAACCATGCAGAGAATGAGAGGTTAGGTGCATGACTCTTTGGTTGAGCCATAAAAAAAGGCCAAATTTGATAAATCCGCAACAATAGAGTTGGAAGTCTGCATGCAAAACATCTACGACACAAAAATGGAAGAGATCGATTGGGAAAAACACTGGCATAATTTTACTATGTGGGGCATAGAGGTCAGAATCTATAAAAAGAGACGGATTTTCTCAAGAAAGCCAGGATTCAACATTTCCTTGGGGCCCTGTAGATTGCAGAGTTTAGGGGATGGAAGGAAGAAGTAGAAAATTTTCTGGTCAGTCAATGTCACAATATACATCTAGGGTTAGATTATCTAGTGGGAATAATGAGAGGAATGATACACCACATTATAGGGTTACCAAATGGGGGAAGAAAAGTTCCCAAAACCCTCAACTCGAATGACTAGATACAATTCCTCATAGGGGGAACATCAATGAAGAATTCCAAGGGCTTACTAATTAACAAAGTAACCGAACTAAGAGAAAAATGGACCCACATTATTGTATCTCTCTTCTTCACTACTGTAGGTCGAGCATCATAAGTCAAGCTCACAATGCTAGAACCCATTGATCAAATCCTCCAATCAGGCACAAAGTTCAACTAGACAAAGCATGTCGCTGCAACTATCAAGAGTAATTACAAAGAATTCTAGGAGAATGGGTGAGCCATAATATTCCCTTATCTTCTACTCTGGATTTCCATGGCTCAATTCATCCCAGCCGGAGAGCTGACATTCATAGTAAAGAAAATCTCATTTATGGAGAATTACACGGTTTTCGCCCCGAGAGAAGTCGGCTCGTCTGACTTCCTACCAGATGATGAAATGTTTAGAAGTTGGGTCATGAACTTAAAAAATGCATCCCATAGATGGAGGGTCGAACAAAAAGTTTGATGGCCACCAAACACCCATGTCCATCTTAGTATTGACAACACTACGGTCTAGTGTGGAGTTCACAATGAGCCAATGCCAAAGGAACCAGAATATCAACTGAAAAAGCTTCATATCTTTGAAGAGATTGAAAGGTAGCTTGGATACTAAATGGAAATCCCACTAGAGGTGTTACAAGAAAGCTCAAACTTAATAAAACCTCTTACAGATGTTGAAAAAGAGGAGGAGAGAGAAGCAACGTTGTACATCATTCCATTTGTCGAAAACTTGGGCATTGAAGGAGACACTCCTACAAAGAAAACCTCTGTTAAAAGAAAACAATAGAAGAGAGCAACCAAAGGTAAGAAAGTCATCAACCCTGCCGCAACTCCAAAATACTTGGATATCATTTGGAAGGAAAGATTTCATTGGGACATTGCATTTAACTTTGACGATCCTAAAATGAAAGAAAAAATCACTTCTATTACAAACATGATAGCTCGGAAAGTCAAACAACAAGAAAAACAAACCTGATAAGACGCAACAATCAACATAATTACATTAAAGTCGAGTGTTGGGACAACGTTTCAAGAAGCCATGACAAATCTCAAAGAAAAACATGTTGAAGCACAAAAAGCTAAAATTTCTCTTGAAAAGCATGTTGAAACTAGGCAACATAAAAAGAAGAGACTAGAAGATCGATAGGAGGAGAGTACATGTCAGACAACTACTACCACATCACGTCGACAAAACAAAAATAGACCAGATCCAAGTAACAAACCTATTCCAAAGAGGTAGAGAACGAGGGTAGGTACAAGCAACCTAATGAGAGAATCACCTTCAATCAACCCTGTTCCAATTATTGAAGAAAGAATAGCAACGAAGAAAGTTCCCAAACAAAAAAAGAAACCAATAAAAGGACATCGCCAAGTGTCCTTAGAAAACACAATCTCATATTTGTCACACAGTGGAAGTGAAAAAGAAAAAACCAAGTCATTATGGCTCAGATGAAGTCGAAGAAACGATGCAAAATGGAGCAGGAACATAACATCACTTAGACGAGTTGGCTCATGCAAGTAAGTCAAATCCACCCGATTTAACTCAAGCAAGCATAGATAAGAGTAAAATAAATCATGCAAGTCATCCTAACGTGTTTACAAAAAAAATGAGATGTAAACACATAAATAAGTAGGAGGACAAGGGGATGCACATAAACAAGGATTAGAACACACAACCCTAGTACAGAAATCAGTTGATAACGAGCCTATAACAATACCATCAAGTGGAGTCAAATTCCCCAAGAAAACTGACAAACAAATAGGAAAAGACCAATAGAAGGGTCAGACAGAGAAGGAGCAAGATACACAGACTGAACACAAGAAGTCGGACCAACTCACCAAAGTACAAGGAAAAGGGGAAACTAACACTTATAAAGGAATGCCTGAGAAAACAATCCCTCCTCTGGAAATCCCTCAGGAAAATCAATCAGATTCCCTTAAGCAGAATGAAAACATAGATCAAGACGATATAATTGGCCATGACAACGATGAAAATGATGGCAACACAAAAAATGATTTTGTCTAGATTTACATTGTCGGATTTCGGCCAAAAAAAACAAAAGGTAGAACGTTTGGCCAATGCCAATGCTTTTTCCCATTTGTACTAGTTGGAAAAAAGTTTCTTCAACCCATTTCTAATTTATTAAAACCCAATATGGCTAAATGAGAAAAAAAGTGGTGGGACAAATGTTGCATGATTATCACGTTATCAATAGATATAATTGCATATATTGATTATTCTTTTTTTTATTAGAACGATTAATATTTGTATTAAAATAATTACAGTGGCCACATCGTTCAACATAGTAATGCAACAAAAGAATCTTTATGTAAGCTAGATTTTTTTTTAAATTCGAAAATTCAAAGTGGATGCCTAATTTTTTTTTTAACAAAAACTGGAGGATATTATATTAATAAAAAAAAATTGTTGCCAAAGCACTTAGAGGGGTACAATAGAGTCCAAAAAAATACCAAAGGCAAGGCCAATACATCAAGTTCATCTCTACTTCATCCCTATCTAACCAGTTTTTGATCTGTTCTCTGTTAAAATTCAATACATTACAAAATTTGCAAGTGGTTATTCTGTAGAAAATATCTAGAATGCATATGCACTTAAACACATTAGCTACCTAGCAGGAGGTTGACTAGAGGATATGGTTCTAACATTTCATTGTCATGTGTGGGCATGTTCAATTCAAGATGATATTGTTCAACCGATGGTGAGGAACCACTGCTGGAAGGAGTTTTATCCATAGGAGTTGATGCCATCTGCATCTACAAGATTTCCACATGTGACCGTATCACATCCACCTCATCATTTTGTTGTCACATAGTCATCCTATGCTGAATGAGAATGTCTAGGATATAAGTGACTCGAGAGGACAAAAATTGGTGGGAAATTTGAAGTTCCTAGAGTTCCTTCCCCAGAGTGTCGAGGGAGTCCTTTATGGCTTGTTGTTGACTTCTATTACGAGGCATTGGGTTAAATAAAGATGAATGAATATGCAAAACCTTCTTAAGAGAACAAATATTGAGCCACAAATTCCCTTGTTGAGAGGTTGTGCTCACCAAGGAAGAGAAATTGGGTGCCAAACAATCACAATTCCACTGTGGATTTCAGATGTTTAGAAGTTCCAATTGACATTGTTGCACTTTCGCCTACTTCTTGACATCGAACTAGGAGTAATACCAACCTATCCATCGTTTGGAATTCCTGCTTCAATTTCTCGGAGGATCCCAATTTTGTTTCTTACACCTTTCCTTACACATAATTCTTGATACTGCAGCTCCAAACTTCTGGTGGCAGTGCTTTCCTCTCGATTCATGAGGGAGAAATGAAGTCTTCCTAAGTACCCATGAGTCCGCTGTGAATTGTCACCTTCTTCTTCGAGCTAGATAGAGGTCGAACCCAAAATCAAACGATGCACTTGGATGTTGGCACTTCAATTCCCTAGGTATTCAAATCGATGCCTATGCATGCAGAGATAATTCTCGAATGTTTTAGATAATCAAATCATTCTCATGATGACGTTCAAATGGATTAATTGTCTTGATATTGGAGCAAACCATGTATCCATCACATCTTCTGATGTCCACACAAACAAAGGAGATAGCGACATAACTAAACTATAATTTGATTGAGATATCCCACCTTGCTCATGCACTAATGGTACTATGGATTTATGATATTGATATATGGCTGATGGATTATGTGTGACGGAGGAATCCCCCACTTGTATGGCAACTTGTTTCTGATGTGGGTGTGACACCTGAATGACATGCACTAAATTTGGATGTACTTGCATTAATTATGGAATTGGATGATGGGATAATCTCCCATTGATCCTAATAGTCCCTTTTGGGATAAAAATTGCTAGGTTGGCTTGTGAATTTTCCAACCTATGATTCTCCCTCATGACATGTCTAACGAAAACTTTGGGGATATCGAGTATCATATATCTAATTTTCTTATTATATTGTTGAGATGTGAATCCCTTGGTAAAGTCCCTTTAATCGTATTTATTATGGTGTTCAATGAGTCTCCAATAATGATGATGTGTTGGATCTGGTTCTCTTTGGCCAATTGGACACCTTTAAGGAGATCATATTATTTCGCTTGATTATTGGCGATGTACCCTAAAATCCAAGCATTTCCATTATCCACTTCCTCTAAAACTTCGAAGACCTCAAATATGTTATTATTCATAATGGGTGGGTTTTTTTGAGTTTCCTATGATTGTTGTATCCCCTTAGGGTTCTGATTTATGTGTTGATTAGTTATTAACTAAAAAGGATTCTACTCTTGATTACTAGAGGATTTTTTTTTTTGTTGTGGAGATAAATTATTTTCTTGGTCCTTTGAACAATTCTCGATGAAGTGTTTGTATTCATGGAAAAAGTTGCATTTGAACATAATTTGGTAATAATCTAGGGATTGTAAATGAATCCATATTCCCATATTAATTTGTATTGCCTCTATTATTCCCTTCTCCAGGTCCAATTACACACATATTCTGGCATGGGAGTGCAAATTCCCTTTGGTTATGCTCAGTCAATGAATCACACCAAATTGTTCCCTATATATGAGAGTATTTTCATCTCAAAACATTAATGGAAGATGAGGAATTCTAACCCATTATAGAATTACAATGATTTATTATTATGAGTTAAAATAAAGTGATCACCAGGTTAGAAATAAACCCCTAGATCCCATGAAGTAAGGTCCAAAGCAAAAGATCAAGTCACAATATTCCTTGTCGTGGAATTTAAAAAAAAAAAACCTCTTCTTGAAAAAAAAAAATACATTACTTTGTAGCTTGGGAGCCCATTGATCTTATACCCATGATTATGTGGATCTTGGACAGGGACAAGGTCTTATGAACTTTCCCACTAGAGAGTGCTTAGAGAGGAGAACAGATTTTTTCCTCAAAGGTAGAATATGTAGGTCTAACCAGGGAATGACATCCATCCTTTTAACAAATATATTTTGTTATGGGAAAGATCCTTTAGTAGGATTCAAAGCACTAACCAACAATTTTAAGGCCTTAACCTTTGCTTGAGAGTCATATCCCATGCAAAAATTTGTCAAAATGAGAAGGGTATGAGAGGTTGGCTCAGACACGAGCACTTGGATGGATTTAATACACTTGGACGAATCTAATTCTATGGCATTTGGAGGGAACACAAGAGTCCCTCCAACAAGATATTGCAAACACTCAACAACAAACAATGTCACTACATACAAAAACAATGGAAGCTAGGGTAAACCCTAGCTGCAGGAGGTTTCGCTCTACATCCTCATCATTTTTTGAAGTGAAATGGTTTGTATGTATCAATCAATGTAATGAAAAATCTTGACCAATTTTCATACGATGGTCGATACAACCACACACAAGACAAAAATATCTACAATAAATGACATTCATTGCATGTAAATGTAGGGATACAACCACACACAAAACCAAAATGTCCACAGTAAATGCCATTCATCGCATGTAAATGCCATTCATTGCATGTAAATGCAAGGAACTTCAATTGAGATGATATTATTGTCGAAATTTGTGGGAAGAATCAACATGTGGACTTGTAAATTCCAATTGATATCAATACTTCATATAAATCTACATTTATCATGTTGATTGACATTACTACACTTAATGATCAAAATATTGTTTGCACTAAAAACTTTTCACCAAGTGTATATTAGGTGATATTACGAGGTGATATTACAGTCAAAGGTTGTAGGATGAATTGGCATAAGAGTCTATCATTATTAATCATTAGAAGTATCATTATTGTTTAATGTAATACATAATATCCATTGACCTATTTGTATTCTCAAGGAAAACTTGTGAGATCCCCCCTCTTCCCTAGAATATCTAGATGGAGGGTGGTTCAACAACCAACCAAAATAACGATTAGTAGTCCCAAGGGACTGAATCAAATTTGAACTCATCACTTATGGCATCCCCATACACAACCTACCTTGAGCAGGTAGTTAAATTGATTGAGATAATCCTTGGGGATAATATTGTTTCACTATATAGTGAGAAAAATGTTTACTTTAAATATTATATTCACTCTATTCACTCCATGTATACTAATTTTATTAAATGCAACTACCCTCATCCAAAATGATATTATGATCAGAAACATTAAGATGAATTAGCATCGAAACATATTTTTTTTATATTAATGGATGAAATTGATATCAATTTAATTCAAATTCACTCATAGAGATCAACATATTACCAAATTTGACAATCTAAAGATACATACAATTAAAACCCTTAGTTTTTTTGTTTTGTTTAATTCTCGTTATTTGGTTGTCTTAATAGCATGAACTATTTCTAGTTGTGTGAAATGATATGATCTTAAGAGGATGTGCCAAAGGAATCTTCCATGCATTCCATTGTTTTGATATTGTTGCCAAAACTGCTTCTATTGCATTAAAAGTTGATGTTTTTATGATATATCTAGTGTGTTGGTTGATTGTACAAGAAGAGGCTCCAAACCAACCTTTTTATTTCAGGTAATGGTATCTCAAACGCAAAGGTCCTCCCATTGAATTCAAATGAAAAAAACAATCCTTGTATAGATTTTTTTATTTTTTTTTTAAGTAAGTATTTTGTATTATATATAAAAGTCCTTCTAAGATCTAGGATCAAGAGTACATAAACTGAGTCAATCGGTTGTAATTACTGAACTGCTCCATAAGGAGAAACCAGTTCAGCCAACCGTATATAACAAGTAGCAAAAATTTCTAACAGTTCTAGAGAAAACCAGACAATTTAACTACCATGAGAGCCACTAGAGCTAAAGTATGGAACAAGCTTTGTATAATCTGGGACATACTTGGGAAAGGGGCCAGGCCAGGGTTCCTCGATGACAGGTGTCCCGTTGGCAATCCACTACATGTCTGTGGCGTCGTTGTCCTTGTCCTCGTGCACCTGGAGGCTGGTGTCCTTTTGCTCCGCTACCGCTGCCGAAACTGCATCGTCGTCCCCATCTATATTGCTTGCCGGAGTCTCCTTCCTCGCGAGAGCAGTCATGGTCACTGGTTCAGATTGTGGGCTTCCTTCTGTGGCAGCTTGTTGATGGTTGCTCGCATGGTCGCTTGCAGTGAGAGGATCGTCACTGGAATCCTCAGGAGCGGCTGGAGGGGGAGTGGCGAGAAGCTGGAGAAGGACTGATAGCCTTCCCTCCATTTGCTAGACACGGAACTGGAGGTCATTGACTCCGTCACGGAGCTCAAAAACCAAGTCATGCAAAATGGCGGAGTGTTCACGCGGTAGAGTGGGAGAGGGCGTCTTCAGATTGCTACGGGGTCGACCATGGCTCGGCGCCGGGGGAGGAGAGGAATACTTGGCAGAGGGAGAACGCCATGTCGGGGTCCAGGAGGTATCAATGACAGCCAAACAATCAAGAGTTGGGGTAGGTGAACTAGAGGGCGAGGAGGAAGTGTGAGGGCGCCGAGGGTGCCAGGGAGAGCCCCTGCGCGGACGCAATCGTTGTCGTGGCATGGTGGAGCTTGGCGCCTGCAGAAAGTCTGCAGAGACAAGGTGGAAGATGAGGAACGCCCGAAAGACCATGAAAACCACGGAACCGAAGTCGAGACCAAACAGCCAGGCGATAATACACAAAGAATTCCGCATAGCTCTATGCATAGAGGTGGTCGAGGGGGGTTGGTTTAATGCCCCTCCCATCGGCTTTGAATGAAATTTAATGTTCGAGGGTGGTGGATGCAGTGGACACGAGCCGAGCACATTGGTCCATGCTCCGCTGGCCTCCCCCTTCCGCTTCTGTGCGCCAAGTGTTAGGCACTAACACCCCATCCGGGTGATCCTTGTATAGATTTATTAATCCACCTTGGGATTGTTGTTTTTATATTTGTGATTCCTTAGGTTCATTGTTTGCACCATTTCCAAGTTCCAAGAACTAGAAGTACTTTTCTTTTATTTTAATCATTTTCCGAGTTAGGGCTAGGACTCTGCAACTTATATGACATTGGTTCTAAAACTAAAAGAAATTAATTAACCAAACTAAAGGATCCAAATGCATGGACAACATAACCGAAAGTTGTTTCATATTGTGTCTTGTTAAAATTTGCATGAAAATTAATCTTTTGAAAATTGTATTAATTCCCAGTTATTATTAAATATTTTATTGTGATTTTGATCATTATGCTATTTAGATTTGGGAGCAATGTTATGCATATTGTAGAGATTTTAGCTAGGCATAAAGTTTAACAAATCTATCAATTCTAATTTCTCTATAATTTTATCTATTTGTATAATAATTGAGTATATACTTGCATAATAATTGAGTTGGTCAAGACAATAAATCAAATGTGGACTACACAATGGGTTTAAAGGAGGAAGACTTGGAATATTTGGAAGATCCATTCAAAGGATAAAAAATTTGGTCTAGTTTGGGATTCAGATGATTAGGAGACACATTAGTTTTCAGTAGGATATATTGGCTAGGGTCTCATATGTTGGAGGATGATACTATAGATATTATGGGAAAGTTGTCTATAGAGACGAACAAACAAAGTGCTAGGACCTTGAGCCAATTGGAGGAGGGGATTACGGGACCCTTTATCGATCATATTGAGGATCATCAACATACGAGTGATACACCTCATGCAAATAATTATGTACATGATCTAGAATATCCATATACCTTGAAATATTAGTTGGAAGAGGATGGGGGATTAATGCATATGAGGTATGATGTTGTAAACCCTCTAATCGAGGTCTGTAATGAGTTTGAAATCCTATGCAATTGTGTAGTTGAAAGAAAGGATAGTTTCTTCAATTTAGGGTTTGTTGGAAAAATGTTGGATTGGAAGTTTTTGAGGGGAGTCCCATCCTCTAATTATGAGATCTTAGGGTTAGAATCTTAGGGGGACTCAAGAAAACCAAAGTGATGCAAGTGTATCAAAAAGGATTAGGAGTCTATCAGCTTGAACCTAGGAGGTAAAACCAATCTTAATGGCACAATGGAGGTGAGGGAATAGGCTTTGGTAGGTCATTTTGTTGGAAAAACTATGAGAAATAAGGATTTGAAGGCTTGGATAAAGATCGAGTTTGAACCATTTGTGGGTTTCTCTCCACAAACCATGATCGTGGTAAAAGGTTGGTTGGTTTAGTTGTTTAGGATGACCGAAGAATTCGAGAAAATATTTCACTAATGATGGAGATGGGGTTCATAGTCTCTATTCTTAAAGAAATGACATGTAGAGTTCGATGCTCGATTGGCTAGTGTGGATATTCTCCTAGTGTGGGTTCGAATTCCATGGGTTTCCACTGATATTGTGGTTGGAAGAGGTTTTAGAGGAAATTAGCAATGCATTAGGTATTTATTATGACACAAATTTATCCTTCTTAGATAATGGATATTATGGAATGACTCACATTATAGTAGAAAAGGTTTGGTAGAGACAATGGAAATCCAAAGGGTTTTGATCTTTTTCATATTAACTTGGACTATAAAGGAATACGCTTTAGATGTGTGCATTATCAATGTTATGGGCACCTGGTTACAAATTGTAATTACCTGAGTCTTCAGAAGATATGGGCATCGAGAAAGCATCTAAGAGGTTTGGAGATGGTTGAACAGGAAATAATCCAACTCCCAAGAAAGAAGGAGGATGTGGGGGTACATGTGACCTCAAAAATTCCTCAAAATGGGCCTATAGAAGTTGAATTTAAAACCTAAAATATAGGCCAGTACAAGGAACCTAATATGGACGTGATTAGTGACAACAAGGAGAACAAAAATGATTCTTCGAAAATTTTCATTTTTGGATCTTGGGGAACTAATTTTGGAACCAAAGGTCCAGAATCCATAAGTGATTTTTTTCTTAGCCTGGCTAGTATAAAAAAACATAATACCCCTCCCCTCAAACCTATTCCTAGAAATAGAAAGTTTTTGGATGTTGTTAAATCTTTTGAAGGATACTTTGCAAACCCTAGCCTAGACTTCAATCTAGATGGAAATGAATTATATGATTCCAATCCTCTAGAATCAATGAAGTATAATATAAGACCTAGAAGCAAAGATACTTTCATTTTCCAGGAAATGTGGCAGGGGGTTATGTTTCTTTGAAGAGAAAAGCCCTAAATCCAATCAAGGGGAAGAAAACCCTACACGTCCATCGCTAAAAAACAAGTGTCTTCAAAAATCATATGTGGGAAATATTTATCGTTGATAGGGGCTCTTAGAGAAAACACCCCCTTTGAGGGTTCCAAATGAATTTTCTAACCCTTAATTGGAAAGGTCTAGCTAATCCCTCAAATGAATTGGCCTCAAATAGATTAGTTGACAATATCAAACCTTCTATTATCCTGCTGCAAGAGATTATGATGCACTCAGAGAAAATCACTCATGAATTATCTTAATTATTTAGTAATTGGGAATTCAATTTTAGGGAGATTAGGAAGGAATATAATTGGTTGGAAAAAATTCTCCTTCACCCTTTCTAATTATTTGGAATTTCCTACAAGATTATGGACCTCCCTTTTCTCTTTGGATCTAGGGAAAGATATCACAATGTTGAATGTTTATGGTCTTTACATGGACTAGGTTTCAAAATGGATAAGGAGTGATACAGGGAGACTTGAAATTCACTTTAGGAGCATTGAAAGCTTGGGCCCAAGATACACAATTGGACTGCCTTTCAAGATATTTTCTTAGAAAATTGGAAGAAGCTAGTCTTTTGGATATTGAACCTGCTAAATTGTCCCATGCTTGGAGAAACAAGAGAGTGGGAGAAGACAAAATTGCCAAGAGGCTCAATTGATTCTTAATCTATGAATAATTTCTAGATGAATTCATTTATATTAAACAATGGATAACTTTTGGGGGGGATTTTGATCATAATATTGTAGTGTTGGAAGCTATACCTGCAATAGATAAACCAACTAGCCCCTTTAAACTAAATCTAGAATGTTTCAACGTGGAGAAGTTTTTGAGGAAAATCAAAGTTGTATGGAAACCTTATAATGGTAACTTAAGAGAATCTACTCCCATCCAATTCCACCAAAACCTAAAACAAGAAAAAAGGTAGCTACTAAATGGGTAAGGGACAAAAAGTAAAGAGATGATAGGGTACTTATAGAAGTGGATGAAGCCCTAGAGTTACTCTACAATAGTTAAGGTTTTGGGTATATTAGTGAGGAACAAAAACTTGAAGTAAAGTTACTAGAAGATAAAGAGAGGAATGTAATTTTGGAAAAATAAAAATAGTGGAGGCTCAAGAGGAGGGATTTATGGCTACAGGTTGCTGATGAGAATACAAAGTTTTTTCATAGATATGCAAATTGTAGAAATAATGTTAAATATGTATGGAAAATTGATAAATAAGATGGTACTTGGGATACAAACTTCAAGGACATGGAATCATAAGGAGTTAATCATTTCTCTACCCTTATCAAAGAAAACACCGATTCTACAATATCAAAGTTTATTAGGTTGTCAAACTCCTTCCCTAGATTTTTCAATCATGAAGACAACTAGGCCATGATAAAGGAAGTTGGGAAAGAAGAACTATGTTATATATTGTAGAGTTTTCAAAAGGACAAAAGTCTTGAGCTTGATGGTGTTCTATGAAATTATTCTTAGGCTGTTATGATTTTATATAGGAAGACTTGAGAAGAATTGTGGAGACTACAAGAACACAAGGAAAAATGATGGGAATTTTCAACACAACATTTCTAGCATTGTTCCCTAAAGAAGATAATCCTACAACCTTTGATAAATTTAGGCTAATCTATTTATGCAACTGTATTTATAAAATTATTTCAAAGGTAAGTTCTAGAAGATTGAAAAGTGTTTTATCAAAACAAATCTTTGGAGAACAATTTGGATTTTTATAGGGGAGGCAGGTACATGAAGTAGTGGGGATAACCCAAGAATGTATTCATTCAATAAAAGTCACTAACCAAGGATAAATGGTGATGAAAGTCGACATGTACAAATGTTATGATAGGGTAGATTGGATTTACATTAGACTTATTCTAATTCATTTGGGTTTCCATCATCAATTTGTTGTTTAGATTATGAGTTGAATTTCATCAATATATTTTGTTTTGTTAATAAATGGAGTTCAACATCCCCTTTCTTCTGATCAAGGAGAGGCCTTAGACAAAGGTTCCCTCTATCCCCCCTTTTATTTATTTTAATAGTTGATGGCTTAAGTAGGTTACTTAAAGAAGTAGAAGGAAATGGTAGTTTCAATGGGGTATCTATTGGAGCATCATGCAATATCATGGTAATAAATTTTGGATTTATATTGTAAGGAAATTAGAATGGTAATAAATTTGGAAAAATCCATGATTATCTTATGGGGGATATCTAAGTAGGAAAAGAACCATTTTTCTCAATTATTTCCTTTTCATATGACTAAATTAGAATAGGGATTGAAGTATCTGGGTTTCTTTTTGAAGCCAAACTAGTATAAAAAAAAAGTAACTAGTAGTGGTTGATAGCTAAACTGGAAAATAAATCAAACACCTGGTGAAACAGGTGGCTCTCTGGAGGAGACCAATTGGTATTGGTACAAGTAGTCTTGGAAGCAATTCTAGTTTATTTAATGTCGCTATATTGGGTCCCAAAAGGAGTTTTGGAATCCATTAGGTGTCTGTGTTACAAATTCACATGCCGTGGAGATCAAAAAAGGAAATATTTTGTGCTGGCATCTTGGAAAAAGTTGGCCTTACCAAAATCCAATGGAGGATGGGGGATTAAAATCCCCTTTCTCTTCTCGAAGTCTCTTGTTGCAAAAAATGTATGGAGGCTAATTCAAGGAAATGGTTTGTGGATTAAGCTTGTAAGAGCTAATTATATCTCCCCTAATAGAGTGGAGTATTGGGTTAGAAATCCCATTAAAAAATTAAACAATGCCCCGATAATTTGGAAACATGTTACCTATGCATTCCATACAGTTGCCAATTGGTTGATATGGAAAACTGGGCAATGTGATAAATTTCAAATTAGTCTTGACCCTTGGGTAGGAAGTAAAAGTATGTATAGATTACCCTTCCAAATGATTCAAGAGTTAAGAAACAAATATTATAAAATTATATAGGTTGAAAATTGGGAAACCTTGAGGGTTAGCTCAAGTGGTCATGAGCTAGACGTGAGATCTCTCCCCCAGTGATAAGATGGGGAGGTCACAAGATCAACTCTGTTGATCCCCTTAGGGTTAGGCTTCATAATTAGGATCGACAATTTACCTTGTTTACCATCCATGGATCATGGGCAAGTACTCAAAGCATTTTCCGCGAGGATTTCCTTTGAAAAAAAATGTTTCAAATTGGGAACTACGACATGGTATTAACAATCAATGTCTTGGGAAGAGCTAGGCTTGGGGGAAGAATGTGTAGAGTTATGGAAAAGGTACACATACATCCTGAAATATTGCAATGTTAGACTCAAAGAAGAAGAGGACTAGCCGATTTGGTCACTAAATCCAATTGGGGATTATGTTCCCAAAATAGGTTACAAAGCACTAGTAAAGGAAGGAAGAGAAGGTCATCATATCTAGTGGTGGAAAACTATTTAAAATTAAAATTCCATAAAAAAACAATATCTTCATGTGGATTATTTTACACAAGGCACCCACATGGGAGGTCCCTCATAAAAGGAATTTCAATGTGCCACGATGGTGTTGTCAATGTAACATGAAAAAGTAACTATATATCATATCATGTTGGAATGTCCATATGCCAAGGAGGTATGGAAAGAGGTGGAAAGGATGATCGAGATAAGGAACCTTTGGGAAGGTGGTTGCGTCCACCCGGGCACCTACCTCAGCAGGTCCCGCGCCTGACCTCCCGGTCTTAAGGATCGTTCAATTTCCTCCCTTGATCCGGAGTGGATCCTCCGATTCCCACTGGAATCTCCTTTGAAAAATGACCCACAGGTCTTTTCAGCACTTTACAGTATTTAGGTCGGTCACTGTTCTCTTCGACGACAGAAGAATAGAGAATCAGGTTTCGGGGTTTTCAAACTCCTGATGTCTCTACCTCCAATATCCCGATGTGCTCCTTTGTTTCCTTAGCCCCTCTTGGCTATGCCCTGGTCCATGTGACCACTTTCCATAAGACCACAGCCTTATATTCCTTCTCGTCAGGGTTTCGGACTTTCAAGTGCCAAAATGCACTTGTCCTCAGGATCCGCGATCCGTCGAATCTCGACGTGATCCTTTACGCACTAGCTCTCTTGGCTAGGCTTCTGTCCCATAGGACAGTTATCCTCATGACCGCAGTCTTACCTCTCGTCGGGGTTCTTGGCTTCAAAATCTCGATGCGCTCCAATTCTCGTTAACCCTCCAGGCTAGACTCTTGGTCCTCGTGACCTCCTCTATATGACCGTAGTCATACCTCCGATCGGGGTTTCGGACTTTCCAATGTCCAAATACATATGTCCTCAGGATTCGTGAGCCCTCGAATCTTGATTCTCCGCTATGCTGACAGTTGGCCCCTTGAACGACACTTCCCACTTCTCTGATATGCTGACAGTTGGCTCCCACAATGACACTTCCCTCCTTATCGGGGTTTCAGACTTCGCGATTCCAAAATGCCCAAACTTCTTTTCACCAGTATTCTCAATATCTCGATGATCAAAATACCGATAGACGACTTCCTATCGGGACTTTCCCCGATGAATCTGATTGCTGCCACGCGTCCCCTTAAGATGGACGGGTCAGATTTCTCCTCACGTTTTCGAGACTTCTGATGTCCCGATTTTCACGACCTCAGGAACTCAGATTTCCTGAGCGTCGATATCCTGATATCTAGTGCCCAGATCTCCGGAATGGACGATCACGTGACACGCGTCCCCTCTCA
>JZKD02S0414496.1:0-18009 GCA_000966675.3 Picea glauca
GAATTTTCTATCGGACTTTATCCAAGGGTTGACATCAATCACTAAGGGTTGGCATCAATCTACAATATCACTCTCCAATAGTTGACATCAATGACAACCATAAATCTATACCAGCTATCCATCAACATAAGCCAATTGTCTGACAATCTCCCCCTTTGGCATTGATGGCAACACCAACATTGATGGAAACACTTAGTCATGATAACATGCATGCTTATACTCTTCATCAATGTTTCTATCTCTCCCCCTTTGACATCAATGGAAAAGGGTATCTCCCTTTGGGGTTGCTCCCCCTGACTGAACTCTCCTTGGGGTTTCTCCCCCTGTCTGCATGCCTTTGATTTTTCTTTTTGTTTATAAGCCTTTGATTACTCTCTTTCCCTTCATATGAATAATATCTCCCCCTTTGACAAATGGTATCACTATGAAGTCATATCTTTCATTCTTCCCTTGTGATAATCACTCCCCTTGGAAACATTCCTCTATGCTCTCTCTCCAAGCATTTACCTTTGCATATGATAAATCTCTCCCCCTTTGTCCTATTTATGGTGCTTCCTCGTGTACATCTAAGACATATAAGATGAGAATTCAAAAGAATTCATTTTGGAGTAGAAATTACTCCTAGTCTCTGGTGAATATACTCAAGGGATTCCCATGGAAGTAGTTTTGTAAAGATCACTAATACATAAGACCAAATTTTCCATGGATTTTTGTTGCTATTGCCACACATATCCGTCACACTTTCCACCAAAGCAAAGACTATTTTTCGTGGAAATTTTTTCATCGCTATATCCACGAACCAGTTATTCGTGGAAACATTGATGAAATAATCCCTCCATGTGTCATCATCCTCAATATAGGTTTATCTTATAAAGCGTGGCCATAGCGACAAAAATTGGTCGCAATAGGGAAAAAAAAACATGCCAAAGTAAAAAAATTACCAACAGATTACGACGCAGATGCCATACGTGTGACGGAAAAGTGTGGAAAGTTGTGACAAAAACGCGTGGCAATAGCGACGAAAATGTTTGGCAGAGAAAAAATTTATGACACAGATGCTCTATATGTGATGCAAAACCGTGGAAAAGTGCGACAAACTTTCATCAATATCACCACGCATAATAAAACCTATTCATTGCCTTGTGATGAAAGTTTGTTGATATTTCCATGCGTAATAAAACACATTCATTACTTTGTGACGAACTATCGTCGATATTGCCATGCTTCCTTTAGGTTTAAAAAACAAAAATCTACATGAGAAGCTGGATGTTGGGATTCATGATTGACCCATACTCAATATGTTCATGTGTGATTGACCCTTGAAAGGGTTTCCTATGTGAGAAGGGCTTATAAGAGGGGGTTTTGGGACTTATTAGGTGTCTTTCTTAGTGGACCAAAAGGGAAAATCAAGGCACCTTGGGATGAAGGGGAAGATAAAATACATTCCCTTGAATGAATGGTTTTAATTGAGATATTGGGGCTCTGAACTAGAGGTCAAAACAATTTGGTAGGGGTATCCCAGGGGGACAATATGGGAGATGTGTTTTTTTTTAAATCTATCACTATGCTTGTGAGAGTGGGCCAACCCTTTACTTATCCACTTCAATGCAATCACAACCATTAATCGATATTAATATAGACTGGTCACAATAATTACCTTGAATATCAAATTTAACCTATTAATGTGAAGGGATAATCACAGCATGAGGTTAAAGGCATTCACACCCTTTCAACAACTATGTTTGTAGTTTTTTGGATGAGGAAATTGTAGCCTTGTGGTTGAGTCGTTCCCTTACCAAAAAAATGAAGGTTACTCACACTCATATGAATTAAAGAAATCAAAGTTGTTCCCACGAAAAAATTTGTAATGCTTTGAAAGAATGGTAGATCACAACAATGGAGCACTTGTTTAAACAAAGACGCGTGCACCTCTTCAAGTAAAGGTAACTCACCCTATTCAAATGAAGGTACATGATACCATATAAATGAAGAAAAATGGAAATGTTTAACTCGAAGGGTAGTTCACACCAAATCAAGTTAGTGTGATCGCAATGTTTTGAAACGAAGGGTGGTCACACTACTCTAGGTGATAGTTTCTCACACCACCCTAAATGAAGAATGATTGCACTTGTTGAAGTCAGGGTACTCACATTAATTCCAGCAAATGGTAACACATACCACTATAAATGAGTAGGAATCACACATGATGAAGGGGAGATAGCAAATATTTCACTTGGAGTAATGCAATTTGGTGGGAAGTAGAATAGCTAGTAGTATATGTTATAGTCTTAATTTCCACCCTACATGMTGGAAGGGAATCCAGCAGAAGATGAAATTCAAAATACATTTCTTGCTCAAGATTTAGGACTTTTTTTTTAGGGTCTKCACGTGGAATATAGGAGAAAACATGTGATGATAGTCATTGGTCATTTATAGTGCAACAAGCGATGATCCCTACAACCTTTTAGATTTTCAAAGTTATGAAGAGGTAAGTGAGGGATCATCTCCCACCATGATTTTATAATTATTGTGTAGTGGGTTATATCGAAAGGAATAACTTATATCCTCACTATTGGGTACAGTATATCGTCTAGATTTACCACCTAATACATTTAATTTGTCAACCCAAGGGCCTGAATGTTTTACAAGCTACCGTGCAGTGTATGTGCAGACTATGCTTCTTTCAATATTGATCATGTAAGTAAACAATCATTGCAGTAAAATAAATAATAGAAACCATATTACTGGTGCTTAAACATAAATAATTGTAACATTCAAATGAAGCAGGATAACTGTAAATGAAGTAGAACACACAGATCTAACAGATTCCACACAAAACCACAACAAAACTATATCATGATTTGACAGCACCTGACCAAAAGAGCGGGCCCAACTCTCGGATCAAGTCTGTGGTGAAATAACTGCCATGAAAACTCAGAAACTCAGAAGAAACTCGATTTTCATTAAATAAAACAAGATGACATAGGTTGCAGTCTTGATACAGGACAACTCCTAGCTAGCTAACTGACTGGTCAATCCCTTCTCTATCTTTGTTCATCCTTTTATACAATTCGTGGAGCACAAAGCATCCCAAGATTAGGGTAACATCTCTTCCTAAAAATACACAAAGGATGAACCAATTAACAAAACCTAATTTTGGACCATGGAACAAGTCCTCTTTTGCACCGTCAACCCACGGACTATGTTGCATCCTTGATCACATCATCTTGCCAGACTGTGTTTTCTCTATTCCTACGAGATTTCAGATATTAGTGATTTTCTTTGGTAAAACCCCAACCAATCTCTAACGTTTTTTAACTAATACACACAATGACATAATAGAGGTGCATTCTTACCCTTGTGGTTACACACATCTCCTCCAAACTTTAGTCATGTGCACGTCCTCGTGCAGACAATCACTTTTGCAGATCGGGGTTGGAACCTTGATATTGGGCCTGAAGTTTTGCTATGTCATATGCCTTAGCCATATCTGTCCCTGGAAACTTATTTCCCCCAGTCAATATTATATCCTTCCACCATTCTCTCTAGACCTTGTAATCAGGTTGACATTGATCAAGTGGCATCCAAATGATGGGGAACGAAAATATCAAACCTAGCCATCGAACCCCACAAAACCTCATACATGATATATACCTCGATATTCTTTCCATGGCTGTGCAAAAATTGGGAGCCCCAAATGCTTCTCATTCCCTGACAACAAGTGGTGATAAGGCCCGTCTCTAGTCACAGTTTTCAATTTCCTCTTCCTTGCAATAGGTCAATCATTTTATGCAAAGCTCAGCACACCATTGCTGTGTAGTTTCCATATTTTGTGGCCAATTGGGAATCTGTCTAAAATAGTTATGTTTGTTGATGATTTGTTCAACTTGAAAGTTCTCCATTCTAACCTAAAGTGGTTTGTGTACCTGATTTTCCTTGAAAGAATCAAGTGCCTTCTTCCACTTCACCTAGTTAATGGTGTAGGAAAGAAAGGCCCTCAATTGGACATCTCCCACATAAGGAACTGGATTGAATTTTTTATCATCTCTTAGCAGGTAGTTGTTCATGTATAGTTCACAAATGAGATATTGTGTGAGGATGTCATAACTTTTCAAGGTCCTAAGAAACTACATGGGGTCTTTAATATTATAAACCATCTCCTGGTGAATACATTCCAGACAGAAAAATAAAAATTGTTCATCAAGGAACAGTGCATAGCCGAGAGAACGGGAGCAGCACGTTACTACCTGTTGGGTGATATCACACATCTAATGTTTGTCATATCTTAACCTTTGTATATGTGCCTTCAGCTTTGTAATCTTTTCCTTCTATTTCTCGCCCTTGTTCTTCTCTTCTTCCAACTTTTCCTCATAGTCAACAACAACTATAGCAACCTACTCCCTTATGTCTTTCAATGTACTTATGTGCACTGAAGAAGGGACAACTCATATCTGAAATTAGGCTACAGTTTTCTTCCACTTCTATATCTGATCTTTCAACAAAACTACATGAGATTCAATTGTATCTATCATTGACTTAGCTTGAGTAGATGTTGTTACTGTGGAAGTGTGAAAAATAGGATCAGTCTGAGTGGTTGTTGGTACTATAGAGGTGTGCAAGATAGGCTCGGTCTGAGTAGCTACTGTATGCAACAAAAAATCAGTTTGAGTAGTTGTTTTTACTCTGGGAGTCTCAGCACTTTGAGTAGTTTCCAATACTGTGGGAGTATCGGCAGTTTGGGTAGCTGCCAAAATAGTCTCCTTAACATTTCTCCTCACTTCTTCCTTGGAAATTATTTTATATCTTCGTGCTCGTTTCTTTAGGCAGAGCACCTACTTCTTTAGCTTGGCATTCTCAATCCTGAATTGCAGACTTTCTCTAAAGGCTGTCCTAAAACAGTCCTGAATAGGGGTTCTTCTCCTTGCACAAAATTTGACAATTTTTTGTTTGATGGGATTTTCTTCAGCCCCTCCCCTAGGAGGAACCTCATTCTGAGCTTCATTTCCTTCAGCCTCTATGCCTGGATATTGTTTAACTCGTACTTCTCCTGGAGTAGCAGCAACCAACTCTGATTCAAGGTTTTTGGGAGAAGCATGCTCTGACATTGGTTCTTGTGTAACAGCATCAGTCATTTCTTGCTCACAAACTGAAGTAGTTATTATGTCTTCAATAATAGGGTTTTTAGGAACAGCTTGTTCTGACACTGGTTCTTATGTTACAGCGCCAGTCATTACCTGCTCACCGATGGGAGGAGTAGTTGCACCATCTTCACAGACATGAAATTCAGAAATTTCTAGTGCTCATTCTTGTGTAACGACGTCAGTTACCTCTTGTTCATAGATTGGAGGAGTAGAAACATTCCTCTCCTACTCATCATACGAAGGGGTATCAGCATCCATATCATGATCATCTGTGGGTGGAATAGAAGCGTCTCTTTCTTGTTCATCTGTTGTAGGAGAAGAAGCATCTCTTTATTTTTCATCTAATGAGGGAGTAGTGGCATCTCTTTCTTGTTCAGGAAAAGGGTTTGGAGGAATATAACCCTTTTCTTCCTCTTCTTATGAATCTAGGTTAATGACCTGCCTCATTCCCCCAACTTATCTAATTTCCACTGATGGTTTCCCTGTTTCCTCATCTTCGTCTGAGGTTGATTCTTGTATATCAACACTCATTTTCTTCCCTTCTGCAATAGTTTTGGTAGCCTCAATTAACTTTCTCAGTCCATCTCTCTCTACTAGGGTTTATTCTACTTCTGGGATAAGTTCTGCCAATTCCTCTTCCGAGAATCTTATGAACTGCGGCCAACTCACAGGGATTTGATGTAGCACATGCACAACTAGTAGCTTAACAAGGCCATGATTTGTGAGGGTTTAGAGTGGTTGGCGCGATCCCTGCACTACTCACGCTATTCGTTGAACATTATTACATAGAAAATAGGGCATGTTTATGCGTTGTTGGAAACACAGAGATGTGAGCAATTTGAGATGATATTTGTAAATGGTAGAGGGGAGGCCTTCGCATTTCACATACCTTATGAATAACATTGTTACCTTGGCCCATGGAGGTGGCAAATAATTCCATTTGTATCCTTTCCCTTTTGGCTTTACTTCTTCGCCTTCACGAAGAAATAGCTCTGGAAATTCCGGGAGTGGTGTTTTCTGAAAAAACCATCATTGACCGGATATTGCCAACCCACTAGTTTCTCCAATGGTTTCCTCCGTGACTCTGATTTTTAATCCTCGTACCGTGGAGGAGTGGTCATATAAATTTTGGGCGAATTTTGTTGTAATGTCTGCATCGAATCCCTGAACCTCTCGAAATACACGTCCCAACCTGTATTCTGGAAAATTTGCTAGACTTCCAAATTTCGACGGACCTGTGTAGTTTTTGTTGGCTCATACCTTACTTCTCCACCACCCATTCTATTCCGTCAACTGTTCCTGCACAAGGAGTATTGGCGACCAGTTCAGGAGAAACGATAGGAAAAACAGTTTTGTGGAAAATGTGTTGTGGAAAGAGTCGTGGATTTTTTTTTTTTAATTAAATGATGTGGCATGTAAGTAATGATGACAATATGACAGTGAATTTAATAGCTTGGTGGATGATTAATGGTTTGGGGGGTGTTTCCAATCCCTATGCGTACAACAGTGTCAGAAAGTTTTAAGTAATGATTGTGAAATCATGTGATTAAAGAGGGTAATGATGACTCTTTGGGAAAAGACATAAAATCTCCCCCAAACATAAAGTTAAGACCGTCCTCGAGCGCGAATGCCTATGCCATGTGTAATATTACCCAAATCCATTAAATTTGGTTGAGGACATACCTGGTGATTCACCTATTATGTAGAAGCATCATTGCAAGAATAACGTCGTCTGCAGTCGCAAAATATGAAAGCGTCGATTCGAGCGGCGGCATCAGAAGTGGTGGCAGGTAAAATATCGATATCCATGTTGGTGGGAGTGTAGAAAAGTAACTGCAACCACAGTAGCAGCGGTAGGAGTAGCGGCAACCAGAGAGTAGTGGAGACTAGAGTAGCGGAAACCAAAGAGTAGTGGTGACTGGAGTGGTAGCACCTTGGAGTAACGGCATCTGGTACAATGATAATTTTAAAGTAATGACACACGGAGTAGCAGCAACCGGAGTAGTGACAATAGAATTAACGGCATCTCGTATAATGGAGATTTTGAAGTAATGGCACTTGGAGTAGCGGCAACAAGAGTAGAAGCAGTTATAGTAACGTCATCTCATACAGCGACGATTTTGAAGTAACGGGACCTGGAGTAGGGACAACAGGAGTAGCAGCAACTGCAGTAATGGCATCTTGTACAGCAGCGATTTTGAAGTAACAGCATCGGAGTAGCGGCAACAAGAGTAGTAGGAGTTGCAGTAACGACATCTTGTACAATGGCGATTTTGAAGTAATGACATCGGAGTACCAAATTGGGTGCACTTGTCAATCTAGTGGTAGTTGGTGAACCAATCACACATTTTCCCCATTGTAAACTTGGCGATATGGAATTTTATCTCGATTATGTGAATATTTATGCTTACTTTGAGTTCATTGACATAGTAGACGACAAATATCCATACCTAGTATCGTAATGGATTGATTGGGAATTTGATAATAATGTCAATTGTTAAGAAGGGTTATTGGATGGTATATCCATTGGATATAATGTAGGGAAATACATTTGTTAAATAGATATAAGAAGTATTGGATGACTAGGAGAATTGNCACGTGGAATATAGGAGAAAACATGTGATGATAGTCATTGGTCATTTATAGTGCAACAAGCGATGATCCCTACAACCTTTTAGATTTTCAAAGTTATGAAGAGGTAAGTGAGGGATCATCTCCCACCATGATTTTATAATTATTGTGTAGTGGGTTATATCGAAAGGAATAACTTATATCCTCACTATTGGGTACAGTATATCGTCTAGATTTACCACCTAATACATTTAATTTGTCAACCCAAGGGCCTGAATGTTTTACAAGCTACCGTGCAGTGTATGTGCAGACTATGCTTCTTTCAATATTGATCATGTAAGTAAACAATCATTGCAGTAAAATAAATAATAGAAACCATATTACTGGTGCTTAAACATAAATAATTGTAACATTCAAATGAAGCAGGATAACTGTAAATGAAGTAGAACACACAGATCTAACAGATTCCACACAAAACCACAACAAAACTATATCATGATTTGACAGCACCTGACCAAAAGAGCGGGCCCAACTCTCGGATCAAGTCTGTGGTGAAATAACTGCCATGAAAACTCAGAAACTCAGAAGAAACTCGATTTTCATTAAATAAAACAAGATGACATAGGTTGCAGTCTTGATACAGGACAACTCCTAGCTAGCTAACTGACTGGTCAATCCCTTCTCTATCTTTGTTCATCCTTTTATACAATTCGTGGAGCACAAAGCATCCCAAGATTAGGGTAACATCTCTTCCTAAAAATACACAAAGGATGAACCAATTAACAAAACCTAATTTTGGACCATGGAACAAGTCCTCTTTTGCACCGTCAACCCACGGACTATGTTGCATCCTTGATCACATCATCTTGCCAGACTGTGTTTTCTCTATTCCTACGAGATTTCAGATATTAGTGATTTTCTTTGGTAAAACCCCAACCAATCTCTAACGTTTTTTAACTAATACACACAATGACATAATAGAGGTGCATTCTTACCCTTGTGGTTACACACATCTCCTCCAAACTTTAGTCATGTGCACGTCCTCGTGCAGACAATCACTTTTGCAGATCGGGGTTGGAACCTTGATATTGGGCCTGAAGTTTTGCTATGTCATATGCCTTAGCCATATCTGTCCCTGGAAACTTATTTCCCCCAGTCAATATTATATCCTTCCACCATTCTCTCTAGACCTTGTAATCAGGTTGACATTGATCAAGTGGCATCCAAATGATGGGGAACGAAAATATCAAACCTAGCCATCGAACCCCACAAAACCTCATACATGATATATACCTCGATATTCTTTCCATGGCTGTGCAAAAATTGGGAGCCCCAAATGCTTCTCATTCCCTGACAACAAGTGGTGATAAGGCCCGTCTCTAGTCACAGTTTTCAATTTCCTCTTCCTTGCAATAGGTCAATCATTTTATGCAAAGCTCAGCACACCATTGCTGTGTAGTTTCCATATTTTGTGGCCAATTGGGAATCTGTCTAAAATAGTTATGTTTGTTGATGATTTGTTCAACTTGAAAGTTCTCCATTCTAACCTAAAGTGGTTTGTGTACCTGATTTTCCTTGAAAGAATCAAGTGCCTTCTTCCACTTCACCTAGTTAATGGTGTAGGAAAGAAAGGCCCTCAATTGGACATCTCCCACATAAGGAACTGGATTGAATTTTTTATCATCTCTTAGCAGGTAGTTGTTCATGTATAGTTCACAAATGAGATATTGTGTGAGGATGTCATAACTTTTCAAGGTCCTAAGAAACTACATGGGGTCTTTAATATTATAAACCATCTCCTGGTGAATACATTCCAGACAGAAAAATAAAAATTGTTCATGAAGGAACAGTGCATAGCCGAGAGAACGGGAGCAGCACGTTACTACCTGTTGGGTGATATCACACATCTAATTTTTGTCATATCTTAACCTTTGTATATGTGTCTTCATCTTTGTAATCTTTTCCTTCTATTTCTCGCCCTTGTTCTTCTCTTCTTCCAACTTTTCCTCATAGTCAACAACTATAGCAGCCTACTCCCTTATGTCTTTCAATGTACTTATGTGAACTGAAGAAGGGACAACTCATATCTGAAACTAGGCTACAGTTTTCTTCCACTTCTATATCTCACCTTTCAACAAAACTACATGAGATTCAATTGTATCTATCATTGACTTAGCTTGAGTAGATGTTGTTACTGTGGAAGTGTGAAAAATAGGATCATTATGAGTGATTGTTGGTACTATAGAGGTGTGCAAGATAGGCTCAGTCTGAGTAGCTACTGTATGCAACAAAAAATCAGTTTGAGTAGTTGTTTTTACTCTGGGAGTCTCAGCACTTTGAGTAGTTTCCAATACTGTGGGAGTATCGGCAGTTTGGGTAGTTGCCAAAATAGTCTCCTTAACGTTTCTCCTCGTTGCTTCCTTGGAAATTATTTTATATCTTCGTGCTCATTTCTTTAGGCAGAGCACCTACTTCTTTAGCTTGGCATTCTCAATCCTGAATTGTAGACTTTCTCTAAAGGCTGTCCTAAAACAGTCCTGAATAGGGGTTCTTCTCCTTGCACAAAATTTGACAATTTTTTGTTTGATGGGATTTTCTTCAGCCCCTCCCCTAGGAAGAACCTCATTCTGAGCTTCATTGCCTTCAGCCTCTATGCCTGGATCTTGTTTAACTCGTACTTCTCCTGGAGTAGCAGCAACCAACTCTGGTTCAAGGTTTTTGGGAGAAGTATGCTCTGACGTTGGTTTTTGTGTAACAACGTCAGTCATTTCTTGCTCACAAACTGAAGTAGTTATTATGTCTTCAAAAATAGGGTTTTTAGGAATAGCTTGTTCTGACACTGGTTCTTATGTTACAGCGCCAGTCATTACCTGCTCACCGATGGGAGGAGTAGTTGCACCATCTTCACAGACATGAAATTCAGAAATTTCTGGTGCTCATTCTTGTGTAACGGCGTCAGTTACCTCTTGTTCATAGATTGGAGGAGTAGAAACATTCCTCTCCTACTCATCATACGAAGGGGTATCATCATCCATATCATGATCATCTGTGGGTGGAATAGAAGTGTCTCTTTCTTGTTCATCTGTTGAGGGAGAAGAAGCATCTCTTTCTTTTTCATCTAATGAGGGAGTTGTGGCATCTCTTTCTTGTTCAGGAAAAGGGTTTGGAGGAATATAACCCTTTTCTTCCTCTTCTTATGAATCTAGGTTAATGACCTTCCTCATTCCCCCAACTTATCTAATTTCCACTAATGGTTTCCATGTTTCCTCATCTTCATCTGAGGTTGATTCTTGTATATCAGCACTCATTTTCTTCCCTTCTGCAATAGTTTTGGTAGCCTCTATTAACTTTCTCAGTCCATCTCTCTCTACTAGGGTTTTTTCTACTTCTGGGATAAGTTCTGCCAATTCCTCTTCCGAGAATCTTATGAACTGCGGCCAACTCACAGGGATTTGATGTAGCACATGCACAACTAGTAGCTTAACAAGGCCATGATTTGTGAGGGTTTAGAGTGGTTGGCGCGATCCCTGCACTACTCACGCTATTCGTTGAACATTATTACATAGAAAATAGGGCATGTTTATGCGTTGTTGGAAACACAGAGATGTGAGCAATTTGAGATGATATTTGTAAATGGTAGAGGGGAGGCCTTCGCATTTCACATACCTTATGAATAACATTGTTACCTTGGCCCATGGAGGTGGCAAATAATTCCATTTGTATCCTTTCCCTTTTGGCTTTACTTCTTCGCCTTCACGAAGAAATAGCTCTGGAAATTCCGGGAGTGGTGTTTTCTGAAAAAACCATCATTGACCGGATATTGCCAACCCACTAGTTTCTCCAATGGTTTCCTCCGTGACTCTGATTTTTAATCCTCGTACCGTGGAGGAGTGGTCATATAAATTTTGGGCGAATTTTGTTGTAATGTCTGCATCGAATCCCTGAACCTCTCGAAATACACGTCCCAACCTGTATTCTGGAAAATTTGCTAGACTTCCAAATTTCGACGGACCTGTGTAGTTTTTGTTGGCTCATACCTTACTTCTCCACCACCCATTCTATTCCGTCAACTGTTCCTGCACAAGGAGTATTGGCGACCAGTTCAGGAGAAACGATAGGAAAAACAGTTTTGTGGAAAATGTGTTGTGGAAAGAGTCGTGGATTTTTTTTTTTTAATTAAATGATGTGGCATGTAAGTAATGATGACAATATGACAGTGAATTTAATAGCTTGGTGGATGATTAATGGTTTGGGGGGTGTTTCCAATCCCTATGCGTACAACAGTGTCAGAAAGTTTTAAGTAATGATTGTGAAATCATGTGATTAAAGAGGGTAATGATGACTCTTTGGGAAAAGACATAAAATCTCCCCCAAACATAAAGTTAAGACCGTCCTCGAGCGCGAATGCCTATGCCATGTGTAATATTACCCAAATCCATTAAATTTGGTTGAGGACATACCTGGTGATTCACCTATTATGTAGAAGCATCATTGCAAGAATAACGTCGTCTGCAGTCGCAAAATATGAAAGCGTCGATTCGAGCGGCGGCATCAGAAGTGGTGGCAGGTAAAATATCGATATCCATGTTGGTGGGAGTGTAGAAAAGTAACTGCAACCACAGTAGCAGCGGTAGGAGTAGCGGCAACCAGAGAGTAGTGGAGACTAGAGTAGCGGAAACCAAAGAGTAGTGGTGACTGGAGTGGTAGCACCTTGGAGTAACGGCATCTGGTACAATGATAATTTTAAAGTAATGACACACGGAGTAGCAGCAACCGGAGTAGTGACAATAGAATTAACGGCATCTCGTATAATGGAGATTTTGAAGTAATGGCACTTGGAGTAGCGGCAACAAGAGTAGAAGCAGTTATAGTAACGTCATCTCATACAGCGACGATTTTGAAGTAACGGGACCTGGAGTAGGGACAACAGGAGTAGCAGCAACTGCAGTAATGGCATCTTGTACAGCAGCGATTTTGAAGTAACAGCATCGGAGTAGCGGCAACAAGAGTAGTAGGAGTTGCAGTAACGACATCTTGTACAATGGCGATTTTGAAGTAATGACATCGGAGTACCAAATTGGGTGCACTTGTCAATCTAGTGGTAGTTGGTGAACCAATCACACATTTTCCCCATTGTAAACTTGGCGATATGGAATTTTATCTCGATTATGTGAATATTTATGCTTACTTTGAGTTCATTGACATAGTAGACGACAAATATCCATACCTAGTATCGTAATGGATTGATTGGGAATTTGATAATAATGTCAATTGTTAAGAAGGGTTATTGGATGGTATATCCATTGGATATAATGTAGGGAAATACATTTGTTAAATAGATATAAGAAGTATTGGATGACTAGGAGAATTGCAAGACTACAATAATCTCACCATAGGATAGTTGGAAGACTACATTAATCCAACTGCTAGTGGAAAGTTGAGTTGGAGAATAGTATTATCCTATGTCATTTATTCCAAAGTGTCCATTACTTTTGGGCCTCCTAGAGAGTATGAGAATTAATTGACAAAAATATGCACACTACCAAATTCCATTAAGTGGATTCATGTAGATATTAAAGGTCCACTAGTGTTTAATGGCACAACTAATGTTTAGTGTTCAAGTATTATCTTCTGGACCAGTCCTTTAAGTTGTCCATTGATAATTTAGTGGTCAAGTATTTGGTTAACAATACAATGTTGGAAAKTTGATTCTATCGATGTTTGCTACTATTTTAGGAGTTTGATTTTGAAGTGGTGGTTAAACTAGGTAAATAAAATGTGGGACCTAATCACCTCTCAAAAATCCACAATTGGAACAATGTTGGGATAGCTCATAAAGTGTTGAATGTAGATATMTTTTGCATGGAAGTAGTTCTTGAATTCTTCACTAATATTTCCAACTTCAAATGTAAATCTACATGCACTAGAAGAATATGGTGATAGTAAATATTGATAGATCATAATTAAGGATACAAATTATTAGTTAATCATATGGTACTTGCACACATTAGCAATGGATGGGATTCTTGACTACTATGTGTTGGATCATGAATGACAGGTGGTTCTCTAGGAATCCCATGATGGACATAGAAACATACATTATAGTGATAATACACAACTACCACAACATACATTACAATGAGACATGTTGGATGCAAGTATCATTCAATTCAAGTCTAGAGTGCACTCTCCACTCCATTATTCATATTATTATCTTCATTCACTCCTATCAATACATATTCTCCCTTTATCTTCTATCAATTGTTTTCCTAGGGTTCATATATGTGTGGGTGTGTGTGTTTATGTGTGGTTAAGAATTTGTACTAAAAAACTGTTATAGTTGTATTGGTCAATGTACGATGTTGCAGACCCCCGACTCTCAGGCTAAGATCCGCACAGGATCGCTCTCAGTCTTCCTCTGAGTCTGGTTGACTCTTTGATTTCCCTACAGGGAGTACTTCACACACACAAATAGGTGCATTCCACAAGTCCTTCTGAGTTATGCCTACGTGATCAAACATCGGCATTAACCCCACAACCAACCAACAAATGTGATCAGAATTTTTTCCCCTTCGAGATTTCGGATTTCGCAATTTCGTGAATCCTGTTGTCAAGCTCCTTGTCTCTTCAACCTCTGAAACCCGAAAAGTCAATGAGGGTTAACTCCTTCAATGCGCTGAACACAAGACTCTTTTTTCCCATGAATTTCGACTTTCCGGAACTTGAGTGAACGGCCCACACTCATTCCTCTTGCCCTATGATTTCCCGATTTCTGAAATTTCCCCCTTTGGAAAGATCAATGGTCTTTTGGGATTTTCCCCGAAGCTTGACCACCCCTTTGACTTCCGTTGTATGTATCCTTTGACAAATTCTTAGGACCTTTCAGCTTTTTCCTTTTCGCGATTTCGGGAGTTGCGTTGACGTGCAACTCTACCCTTGACTCCCGGAACCCCGAAACCCAAAGTTCCAAAGCGTCGAAAGTTCCACTATTCACCTTTACACATGATAATCCATTTCATGATTTGGGAGTTCGAGTGACCAAGGGATTTGGCTTGCACTCCAGACAACAAACCCTGATTTGTCAAAATGATCTTGATGGCTCGACTGTCACAATCAACGGTCGACATTGAATCTTGAAACCAACATGATGGGTTCATCCAACCTTTATCCAAATCGAAACTCCTATGAATCCTAAGGTCCTCGTGACTTCAAAGTTCTCCACGGAGAATTTTGACCATTTGATTTCTTCCTCAAGAATCTCTGTGAAACTAACCAATGTTCTTTCACCAGAACTTAACTTCTGTGAGGCGACTTCGACCCCGTATTCCTTTGAACACTTCAAAGGTGATAACCCTTCTGAGATTTCTCTATTCAAACTCAATCCTTGAAAGGACTCCTACATGCACTCCTTGTGGCAATCTTTCAAATAACCTCTAGTTATTTGAGTCCTCGACTTTGTGCACTCTTTGCAACAGCAGTCCTTCACCTTTCAACCTTATTTGATAAGTTTAAGGCTTCGACTAGCCTGTGCACACCTTGCACGGCTTCTGTGCTTCACCTGTACTTCTGCTGATATGAGAACAATGGTATCTCTTCTGATCTTTCTGAGATAAAACTTGGACTCTTGTCAACGCACACCTTGCGGACGTTTCACTGCACTCCTTGCAGGAACTCTCAGGATGAGAAACAATTGAAACTCATTCTTCTCCTCTCTCAGACTTCATACATTCAACTTGAAATCACACATTCAACCCATCATTGAAACAAATGCATAAACAGAGAAATAAATCAACTGTAAACATACCATTCAACAAATGTAAACAGTAAGCATCATAACACCATGAATCTGATTCAAAGCTTCATATATTAATTCAAACCTCTTGTACATGGGTTCTTCTTTACAACTCTTTGCTACAGATCTCTTCTCCTATCCTGTGCTAATGTGTTAAAAATACAGTAATACAAAGGCGAGGGTGTCTATATCCATTTTCCCTCCTACTCTTATAAACTTTCTAATCTTTTAATTCAAATCTGCCTACTTTCATTAACTGGGCTTAAATGCCTTTTACATTGACAAATGAGAGAAAATCGCTCATGATCTGTTTACAACAGCCAGATATAAATGCAAGTATGCTTCTAGCTATTACATTAATATCTTCTTCTTAATTTTTCAAAAACATTTCAAAACATGTAAAATGTGTGTTGCGCTTTTCTAGCTATCTTCGGCCTTCATGCTCACTTGGCTAGCTGCTTACGATGCTCCTGCATCATACTTCCCCGCTTGAAAATTTTCATGAACTCTTGTTCATGATCTCTTGCACAGTCTGTCCATACTTCTGAATTTCTGCTTCATCTTCCCAACTGGCATCTTCAATTGGATGTCCCTTCCATTTGACCAAGTATTCAAAATAATATTTTCTTCTGTTCTTCTTGTTGACCCTCTTGTCAATTATACTTTCCATCTGTGGCTTTTCAGCTATAGGCATTTGTTTTGTCCATTGATCCTCTTTCTATTCTTCCTCTGCTCCTGCTTCTTCAACTCTGTAAGGGTACAAATCCGCAACATTCAATATCGGTGAGATTCTGATCCCATAGAGTAATTCAATCTCATATGTGTTTGCCCCAAATTTCCTTATGACCTTGCACGGTCCAATATTTTTCATATTCAGTTTGTTATACGTTCCCCTTGGGAACCTCTCCTTCCTCAGATGTGCAAGAATCATATCACCAACTTCAAATCGAAGTTCTTGCCTATGTTGATTTGCTCTTCGCGTGTATTATTGACTTGAACTCTGCAATCACTCCTTAATTTGGTCGTGAAGCTCCTTCATTGCTTCTGCAAAGTCTTCTGCACTAGCACTCGTAAATTCATTTTGTTATAAACCTTTCAATTCAGAAACTCCCCTTAGTTGCATTCCATATACAATCTGGAATGGACTCTTCCCTATGCTTCTATTGAGAAAATCATTATAAGCAAATTTTGCCTATGGCGGAATGTGATCCCATTGACTGTGGTGTTCAGTCACTAAGCTCCTCAACAAATCTCCCAAGATTATGTTCACAACTTTTGTCTGCCCATCCATCTGAGGATGATACGCTAAGCTAAAAGATAAACTTGTCCCCAGCTTCTTCCATAAAGTCCTTCAGAAATGTCCTACAAACTTGATATCTGGATCAGAAACGATACTCCTTGGCAAGTCGTGAAGTCTGACAACTTCCTTGAAAAACAGGTTCGCAATATGAGTTGTGTCACTAGTTTTTTGGCATGGTATGAAATGTGCCATATTTGAAAATCTGTCGACTACCACAAAGATTGAATCATATCCTCTTTGTGTCCTTGGCAGTCCCAATATAAAATCCATGCTCACTGCATCCCACGAACTTCCTGGTATGGGTAATGGTTGATATAACCCTATGTTCTTCCTTTTCCCTTTTATGTGCTGACAAATCCTGCACTTGTCCACAAATTTCTTAACATCTTTCCTCATCCCTGGCCAAAAATATGATCCATTCAACTTTGAGAACGTCTTATAATGACTGAAGTGTCCGACCAATCCTCCACTGTGCTTTTCCTTCAGCAAATTCTCCTTCATGGATCATTTTGGAATACATAGTTGATTGCCCAGGAGTAATAATCCATCCTGGATCATATACTCGGTCCATTGGCTTCTGTCCCTGAGAACTAGATTCTCAGATGCCTCATATGCTTCCTTAAAATCCGGGTCATCCCTATACATTTCTTTGAGGTTATCAAAACCTAAAGTCTTGACTCTGAACTCCTGCATAAGTAAACATTTCTTGCTCAAAGCATCAACAACTTTGTTAGCAGTTCTAGAAATATGCTTAATCACAAAAGTAAAATTTTGCATGAATTCAACCCATTTAACATGTTTTTGGTTCAACTTCTCCTATTGAGTCACGAATTGTAAAGCATGAATATCACTGTACAAAACAAACTCTTTAGGAACCAAATAATGTCTCCATTTCTTCAGCGCGTGTATGATTGCATAGAATTCTTTGTCATATGTTGAGTACTTAATCTTCGCTTCATTCAATTTTTCACTGAAGTATGTGACCGGCCTATCATCTTGGCTCAAGACCGCTCCAATTGCAAATCCACTCGCATCACACTTGACCTGGAATGTCTTGCTAAAGTCTGGAAAAACCAGAATTGGTTGCTCGGTGATCTTCTTCTTCAACAGGTTGAAGCTCTTCTCTGCTTCTTCTATCCAGTGAAAAGATTTATGTCTTTTCTTCACCGTATCCATCATCAGTGTGCTAATTCCACTGAAATTTC
>JZKD02S0414529.1:30945-42127 GCA_000966675.3 Picea glauca
ATATCCATGCTGGAACCCAAGAATTTTAATGAAGCTAGCAAAGATGACCATTGTGTTAAAGCAATGAATGATGAACTTGATCAGATTGAGAAAAACAATATGTGGGAGATGGTTCATAGACCTGAAGGTAAAAATGTCATTAGCTCCAAATGGATCTTTAAGAATAAATTGAATGAGCAGGGACAAGTTGTCAGGAACAAAGAAAGATTGGTCTGTAAAGGGTATGCTCAGATAGAAGGACTGGATTTTGATGAAACATTTATGCCCGTAGCAAGATTAGAAGCTATGAAAATGTTTATTTCCTATGCTTGTCATAAAGGGTTTAAAGTCCATCAAATGGATGTCAAGTCAGGTTTTCTAAATGGACATTTCAGTGAAGAAGTATATATGGAACAAACATATGGTTTTGAACTGTCTGATAATCCTGACTTAGTATGAAATATGAAGAAATATTTATATGGGTTAAAAGAATCCCCTCAAGCCTAGTATCAAAGACTGGATACATATCTAAAAAACAAAGGGTTCAAGAGAGGAACAGTTGTTAACAATCTGTATATCAAAACAAAGGATAATGATCTGCTTATCGTATTGGTCTATGTAGATGACATCATCTTCGAGTGTAATAAGGATTTGTTGGTACAATGGTTTTCTTCCTCCATGGAGTCTGAGTTTGAAATGTCTATGATAGGTAAACTGTCATTTTTTCCTGGTCTGCAAATTACACAGAGGTCTGAAGGGATGTTCATTTCTTAAGAAAAATATCTAAGAGAAATGTTGAAAAGGTTTCAAATGGAAGATTCTACACCTATGGGTACACATATGGTTATTGGATGCAAATTAAGCAAGGATGATGACTCACCTGATGTTGATCAAAGTTCATATAGTTCAATGATAGGCAGCCTGTTGTACATCACAATATCTCACCCAGACATAATGCATGTTGTTGGAATGACAGGAAGATATCAGTCTACACCTAAACAGATTCATTTGCTATCTGTCAAAACGATATTCAGGTATTTCAAATAAATAATGACTTATGGTCTGTGGTATCCTAGAAATCATAATTTTCAGTTAACTGCCTATTCAGATGCAAATTGGGCAAACTGTGTTGATGAGAAAAAAATCACCAGTGGAGGAGTATTCTTCCTGGGTGATTCATTAGTAGCATGGCTTATCAAAAAGAAAGGTTCCATTTCTTTATCAACTACAGAGGTAGAGTACATTACTTATGTTACCTGTTGCACACAGATATTATGGATGATTCAGACACTTGCAGACTTGGAGGTAAAATACGTTTCACCAATCCCAATCCATTGTGATAACACTAGTGCCATTAGTGTCTCCAAGAATCTTGTATTCCACTCCAAGACCAAGAATATTCCCATAAAATACCATTTTCTGAGAGAGCAGGTCACCAATAAGGTTGTAAAATTCCATTACATTCCAACCACAGAGAAAATTGCAGACATCTTTATTAAACCCCTAGCCAAGACACCTTTTGAATATCTTCGACAGAAGTTGGGTGTCATCCTGTCTCACACCTAAGAGAGTCATTCCTATTAGGGGGAGTTTTTTAATGATTGAATATTTGATACCTACTTCAACAACTCAGGGGGAGCATGCTTTCTTTGACATTGATGTCAAAGGGGGAGAAAAGGACTGGCCCGGACCAGATGTTATAGCTGGAGGTCCAAACAGATTAGTGCAGTCGTTCAGGGTTACCATCAATGCCAAAGGGGGATATTGTTGGCATGTTTTCAAGTAGGTGTTCTTGTCATTGATGGCAAGATCAGAGTTTGTAGAGATGGAAAAACAGGGACAACGTAAGCTGCTCATAAGAGAAAGTGCAATGGTGCATGCAGAGTGCAAGAGTTTGCTTGTTCATTTCATGACAAACAGGCAGACAAGGAAGATCAACGCAATGATAATGGCATGGAAAGATCAGAAGCGTAAACTCCATTTCATATTTTTGGATACCAATAAATTGAGAATTCAAGAGTCGAGACTCTTCAACACAGGAGTCTTGGAGTTACAAAATCTGGAATCTCGAAATCCTGAAATAGGCACATAAACGAAGAGTTTTGTAGACTAGGAAATAACTCCATTTTGGAGTTTCAGATACTGAGAGTTGGAAGAGACAAGACTCTTCATCATCAAATGTCCCAGGATCACAAAATGGAAACACTGAAATCCTGGAAGAAGGAGGACAATTTTGGGTACCAGGAGTTGGAAGAGTCAAGACTCTTCATCATCAAGAGTCCTAGAATCATGAAATGTGAAATGTCGAAATCCCAGAAGAAGGAGGACAATTTCATATACTGGGAGTTGGGGATGTCAAGAACTCTTACTATAAGAGTCCCGAAGTCGCGAAACCTAAAGACGCGAAATGAAAAATCATGAAATGTCAAAGACTCTATAACGGAGGTTCGAATATCGGGAGTTGGAGAGGGCAAGGACTCTCATGACAGGAATCCCAAAGTTGTGAAGTGCGAAAAGCCGAAAAATTCAGCTGACTCCATTTCAGAGTTTTACATACCAGGAGGTGGAGTTGTCAAGAACTCTCACATCAAGAATGTTGAAATCACAATGTGCGAAATCACGAAGAGATTTGGACTGTCGAATCATCTAGGGTGTGGACAGTTGATCCAACTCCATTTCAGAGCTTCGAATATTGGGAGTTGGAAGAGTCAAATGACGAGACTCTTCATCAAAAGAATTGAGAAAGGCCGAAATTCAAAATGACAAAGTGATCGGAGCTAGAAAAACCTAGCTCCATTTCGGAGCTTTGGATACCGAGACATGGAGCATCAAGAACTCATCGCCATAGGAACATCAAAGTGCCGAAAAGTGAAATAACAAAAGCACTATATGGATAAGCGCTCGGTTGCCTCTTGTAGTCACATGGTCGAAGAGATGTAGAGAAAATATAGTGCAGACAAGCTCCATTTCGGAGTTTCGGGGATCAGGACATGGAGAGTAACGAAAGTTTTACCATGGGGATCCTGAAATGTCAAAGTGTGAAATGGCTAAATGAACGCAAGATTAAATGAATTCAATTCAACGGTGCAGATGAATTTGAATAAGATCGAAGGGCCACTGTTGCACTTCATAGTGTAACTTCTAGAAACAAAGGATGGTTTATGCCAGAGGATGAGCTCATCTATGACAAAGAAGACGAAGAGTCTCAACTTCCAGAGAAATTGAGGAATATCGATAGAACACCAAGTGATAATGGATGGGCGTGGGTGAAACTGCCAGATAATTTGAAGAGTTACCATGATGATCAGGCAGACCACTCACAATGGGTAGGAGATGCATAACAGAGAGACACAATGTGGCACACAGGAGAAGGGATAGTTGTGGAAGAGTGAAGTGAAGAAAAACACCCCGATGTGGAGGAGATTAGGGGTGGAAAGGATGCAAGAGAAAGACATATATTTCATGCACAAGGTGCACAGAGACTATAAGAATGATGAACAAAGAAGAAATGGGTGTTGTTGTTGTTGGGAGTGATTGAGTTGTGAAGAAGGAAGAAGAGAACAGCAGTAAAGATGTACAGAAGGGGAATGGTGCACTGAAGGGACATGGAGTAGAGAGCATGAAAGGAAAAAGAATAGAAAGCGCAAGGAGGGTGAAGAAGACACTGATGCGGACAGAGAAGCACAATGTAGCAGAAAAATGATGAGACCAGTAAGCCATTGAATAACTTTATATCACTGTAATAAGTCATAATAGGAAAGATTTATTTATGGGTGGTAGGGAGGTGCAAGGGAGAATTGTTTTTCTATTTTATATAGGTTGGTTCCTGTGTGACTAGAAGTGGGTGCTTCCATCCAATTGGTGTTGGAACACTTAGGGAGTTGGTGCTTCATTCTAGTGGGTGCTAGATAAACTAGGGAGTTGGTGCTTCCTTCTAGTTGGTGCTAGAGAATACAAAGAGTTGGTGCTCTCACCAGGTAGGATCTTGAAAAATAGAGGTTGTAGCCTCATTATGAGTTGGTGCTCATATGTATGATAATGTAAAGAATGTAAAGATTACTTATCATATAAAAGAAGAAGAGGTTTTTACCCTCTATGGGTTTCCTCGAGAAATATTTGCCTCTGTGTATCTCATATGTGTGACTAACATTGAATGTGTTATTACTTATTTCCCTGCATTATTGTGATTTTCATTGAGTACTTCGTAAAGAGTTTGAAATAAGCATAATTGTTTAAGCATGGTAACAACTGATTCACACCCCCCCCCCTCTCAGTTGTCTAACAAAGCCCTCATCAATTTCATCATCCAAATATGATTTGTATCTCTTTAAGAGACTTGGTGTATATGATCACATTCCTGCAAACCTTCCTTAACTTTAACAACAAGAGACTAGCATTTTCATCAAACTTTTATTTAGTCTCACATGCCTAGTTTTGGACTAGTCAACAACCCTAACTTGAAGTAATCATAACTTTGTACCTGTAATGTATAAATATATGAAACTGATATACAATGTTATTCGGTGTGTTTTATGCAATTCCTATAGGTTTCACTACTTGGAACCTCGCAAAAAAGGAGTTATAGAAAAAATGGCATACCTTATTGAATTTTGTCTTATTCTAGAGAGAGACCTTGTAGAGCGTGCCCCGCATGAAATATTCGTTGAAATGATCTAAAACTATTACAAAGAATACTAAATACTATACCCAAACTAATATATTTATTCTCACTTAATTTGGATCTATTATGAATAAGTTATGACTTTTTTACCCGAAACACTTGTTTTTTAGTAGGTTTAGGACTAGCCACAAACCCTATTTTCCACGGAGTGTAACTCCGAAAATACAAAGACCCACAAGATGAATTGTTTACCACAGATACTTGGACATGTTTTCTCAATGGCATAGCAATTTCATGATCTGAATCATTATAGAAAAAAAATTATAGCGAAAATGGTGAGATGGCCTATAAATAACATACCTTAGAAAGCACCATCAAAAGAATTTATCCTTCCTTGCATTTCGGCCTTCTTTTCTTCATTTTCCTTAGAATTTTGGCTTAGATATCATTTTTTTACCTCATAAAACTATAGTTACTCAATATGCTCAAGTGTGATTAAAATGAGATAGCCTTGCCTCTTACTTATACTCTCCAAGTAGCTTCTTTAAAAACATCTTTTAGGTCACTTGGCCCCACTTTCCTTATTTTAGGGTTAACCCACTTCTAATTTCTCCATTAAATTTATTATTGAAATAATTTATTTTGTATTCACCTTGAATTATAATACACTCATTACTTCACTTTACCTTTTAAAACCCACTTTGACTAGTTTGACCTTTTGGGTCTTCTAGATGACATATGAGGGTCCTCCAACTTCGTAAGGCCATAACTCTCCATATAGAATAGTATTATCTGAAAATATATCATAACTCATACAATTATCCATCAAAAAAACTTGGGTCTATTACCCAAACCTAGGGTCTCCAAATTATTATGTCCATAACTCTCTAATCGTGAGGATTTATGTGACGTTCCACATACCACCAGAAATGGAATGACAAGCACTATCCATCTAGGATAGTTTACCTAACAAATTCATTGTTCTTAATCTCATTATTCCAAAATTAAGCATGGGTTCTCTTACTTCGTAAAGTTTATTCCCATGAGGGCTTTCACCATAAGGGGACCACTTTGGAGTTCATCCATATTTACTTCTTATCAACCATGACAAGCCAATAATGATTCATATTTACATCAAACAATATTGGGTCCATTACCCAAACCTTTGTGTTGTGGGGATTTCTTCAAGGGTTGACATCAATGACAACCAACCTTAATCAACATGGTCATTGATCCAGACTTTGTGCTAGTGAGATGGATGACCCTATGTACATGAGTGTATGTTGATTCAGATGTTGTGTTAGTGATATGGATGAACCTATGTGTATAAGTGATCGTTGATACAGACTTTGTGTTAGTGATTTGAATGATCCTATGTGAGAAATAGATTCAATATTTTGTGTGAGTTGGTGATTTATAGTTTCCCAAAATTCGTTTGGATTGCGTAGTTTTTTATCACAGACAAAGTAATGAAGGTGTCCTTCTAGATATTTTTTCACTATCTCAGTTTGTCCATTAGATTGAGGATTATAAGATGAGTTATGAGCCAATTTAGTACCCAAAAAAGAAAACAATTATGTTAAAAAATGTCTAGTGAATATGGGATCTCTATTACTTACAATAATATTTGGGCTTCCATGTAGCTTTTGGACCGTCTCCATGAATGTTGTGACAACCATACTAGCTTTAAAAGGATGAGAGAGTGCACAAAAGTGTGTGTACTTGGTAAGTCTATCAATAATCACCATGATGACACTCTTTCTTTTAGACTTCAGTAACCCTATAATCAAATCCATGGAAACCTCCTCCCAACGATGACTTTCGATGGCTAATGGCTGTAAAATACCTAGGGTATTAATTGTTTCCACCTTAATTTGTTGGAAAACCAAACATTCTACCACAAACCTTTGAACAATAGTTTTAAGGCCATCCAAAAAAAAATTCTTATTGACCCTGTGATAGGTTTTCAAAAATCCTGAGTGCCCTCCTACCAAATAGGTGTGCAAGTCTAAAAGTACCTTTTGTTTTATTTTGGATTCATTACATAAATATAAGAGATATTTGTACCATAGTGAATCATTTTTCCATGTAAATGTATCTGATGCACTGGATTCCTGCTATAACCTTTGAATGAGAGTCCACACTTTTTCCTCATTATTCCTTTCATCCCTTTCTTATGTTATCCAATCAGGTTGGATGATAGAGATAGCATAGAGAAAGGCCTCAACATATTCATCCTTTCTTGAGAGTGCATCTGCCACAAAAATTTTCTTCAATTTTTTGTAGATGATTTCAAAATCATAACCCAACATCTTTGTCACCCATTTTTGTTGTTCTTCTTAAGATTGTCTTTGTTCCAATAAGTATTTAAGAATGTCATGATATGTTTTGACCTTGAATTGTCTTCTTATTAGGTAAGGACATAATTTCTTCAATGCATGTAGTATTGCCATCATTTCCTTCTCATAAATATGTTTGTGTAAGTCCTTTCCCTTGAGTGGTTGACTTTCAAAAGTAAGGGGCCTTCCTTCTTGCATTAGAATAGCACCAATGCAATTTCCTAAGGCATCACATTCCTTAATAAAGGTTTTTGTGAAGTCTGGTCTGGTCAATACAAGATATTTTCACATCACCACTTTAAGTTGTTCAAAATCTTGAGTTGCTTCTAGAGTCCATGAAAATGCATCCTTATTAGTTAATGTCATTAAGGGTGTTGTTATTCTTCCATAGTTTCGAACAAACTTGCGGTACTAACTTGTCAAACCCAAAAATACTCTAATATTCTTCAATGCTTTTGGAATTGACCAGTCCATAATGGCCTTAATATTGTTAGGGTCTAGCTTGACACCTTCAAGAGATACAATATGACCCAAATACTCTACCTCCTTCACCCAAAAGAAAATTTTGGATGGTTTGGAATATAGTTGTTTCTCCTTTAGTAGCTATAGTACCCTGTCAACATGTCCAATATGATCCTCCCAAGACTTTCTATAGATTAGTATATCATCAAAAAATACTAACAAAACATTTCGAAGGAAGGGCTTGAAAATGGAATTAATCAACCCTTGGAATGTGGAAGGTTCATTCGTAAGGAGAAAAGGCATGACCAAAAATTCATAATGGCCTTCATGAGTTTTGAATGTATTTCTTGGGATATCTTCTTCCTTCATTATAATATGATGATACCCTCAACGAAGATCCAACTTTGTGAAGTATAATTCTCTATGTAGTTCATCTAATAATTCATCAATGGAAGGAATGGGAAACTTATATTTAATGGTGATATTGTTGAGCTCTCTATAATATGGACACATACGCCATGAGCCCTCTTTCTTGAGTACCATTACCACCGATGCAGAGTAAGAACTTTGGCTAGGTATAATAATGTCATCCTCTAACATTTCTTCAACCATCCACTTAATTTCACTCTTTTGGGCATAAGGGTATCTGTAAGATTTGATGTTAGGAGGAACACTTCTAAGAATTAGGTTAATAGTGTGATCATGATCTCGAGTGGGTGGAAAAGCTATGCGAATATATTGTTATGGGGAAAATCGGTATATGCGGACATGAACTGATCCCCCTACATCCACCTGGATCTAGAACAAAACAAAATGGAATAAGACACTTCCCCTAGATTGTGATCATTGAATTCACTATCAGAGAAGGGATAGATGACATACCTTATGGATCGCTTCCTTATATATCTATTGTCCCTTCTTCTCTCCAATGCTTTTTTGGAATCGAACCTTGCGATAACACAAACCAATCGATGTGAAAGAAATAATGGTAGAATTCAAAGACAACCTAAACATGTGATCAAGGAATCACGTAATAAAATACCAATCATTTTATGGGAAAGATACATGTCACCGTATTATATTAATGGAAAGTAGAAGATACAATCATATGGACTTGATGTTGCAAGTTCCCTTTCAATGGTCCTTCATTCCAAAACACACACTTTCTCTTAACTTCGCATGAATATAATCCATGAAACGCTTGATAACTGATAGAGTATTCAAGCATCACTAAGAATAGGATTCTTCACACATCCTTCAGACTATTCTTTCAACAATTCTCTGTTTAATCTTGCTTCTTACTTCTTAACCTTTTCCATGAGAATCCCATGATTATATAGGATAAGGTGAAGTGGTTCAAAATGATGAGAATGATCCCACCAAATCAAAGAAACCAGTAGGATCACAACCATACAGACGCCACTTCTCATTCTAGAATATTCCCCTTCTAGAAAATCCATGAAACCTCTTTCCTCTTTCATATTTAAAATGTCATCACACCCTGCCTATATAGTAGCCTACGGAAATCCTGCAGGCTAGCTATAGAGAAACCTGCGGAAATCTATGATTTCCATACTGTGTACTATGTGCAGCCTACGGACCCTTTCTAAAAAACAATATTGCAAAGGAGGAAGGAAGTTGTTCTTCTCTGGAAAAAAGTCATTTTGGTAGCCTGATCGCATGCTTATGAAGTCATCATTGAAGTTACCAAAATATTTTGTAATAGAATGCCCCCCAAAGTATGAGGCTACAACTTGTGACAGTCGAAATATTTTATAAAAAATCATGTGTGTGTCGGGAACAAGGAACACACCAATCGGGAACCTGCAAACAACCAAGCATATACACAATATCATACCATGTCTGAAGTAGGCATTCCCATGTTTATATCATAAATGAATGAAATCATAAGTCATGGCCGCCAATTATACACTGTGTATCCAGGTCATCAAGATTCTACATAGCCACCAGGGATACACTGTGGATCTATGTATTCAAAAACTTAGGTACAGACATAGCCATAAGATATACAAAGTAGATCTATGCGGAAATTCAAATAACAAGTAATCCATCGCAACCTGGATCAAAAAATGATGAGGTCTAGGGTCTTCAATCTCGTCGTCTGTCAGTACGAATCTAGCCATGTGATTACAGGCGTTGAAGTCGAACATGGTTAGATACCACTTGATTACCGATCATTAATGAAAATTGTTAACAAGTGCGAGAGAAATCACCATTGATGTCAATGACTCCCAAGGTACGATAGTACAATCTAACGAGTGTGAATGAATGATTTAAATTTGAACACTCAATGGAATCTCTCGATCAGGGATCAACGACATAAATCCACTATCAAAAGCGAAGAAACTTGCCATTGATGCATGCAGGCTCTAAGGCACTAAATAATTTCTAAGTCTCATTCCTAGCTAATGAGTTGAAGTCGACAGGAAAAGACTTGTCACCAAAGGGACTTGATGTATCCCCCATTAAATGACACAAAATAAGAAACAAATTTAGGGTAGATAAAAGTACGAATATGATTTGAAATCGACACAAGGAAGGCCAACATGGTAGGAATTGGCAATTGCAGATGGCTGACTCAATAGAGGTCTTGGTTGAACCTCTCTTGAATATATGAATGGCACGACACTGGTCTTGGAAGCATTAACTCGAAGATGACCCAAGATATGAACTTGGAGAAAGGAAGATGAGAGACAAGTGGATTTCCCAACCCGGGTTCAGATGATGAAGGGGGTTCCATGTTCAAGAGAGACGCTTACTACCACTAACACAAACATAGAGACACATCTCTTTTCGAAATTTCCCCCCTGCATTTCTGATGAGTACCTCTTTATTTTTACACAAGATTGAGGAGGATAACCTATACTTGTGGGTGTAAGTTCATCCTTCGAACGAGTCCCTCAAAATATTTTTAATGAACCCTAAGAAGGAGTGGTTCGTTCCCATATGGGTCTTTCAATGTGTGTTTAATGAGTCCAAATATAGAAAACTCGAAGGTTTTTCATGTTTATAGAGTCTGGAAAAACACTTAAAAGAAAACTCTCTCAGTTCCTTTTTCGTAAAATAGTTTGATAAGACTGAAAAAGTGATAAACCATCACCTACCAAATGTTTTCTTCAAATATGTTTATGAGCATGAAAAGAACAAGGTCACTTGGTGATCTTTTCATTTTCATGGAGTGTGAAAAGAGCTTAAAGGTTACTCTGTAAGTTTCATTATTTCCGTGTTACCATGGTGAGTACAAAAAGACAACAAAAGTATACTCAGTTACATTCTCATCATTTTTTGAGCACGAGAACGAACAAAGACTAAGCTTGAGGTTTTTCTAAAAACCTTAAAAATAATCGTACATGCGATGAAAAAGACACAAAAATCACAAAAAAATGTCCATACTTCATTGTTCGGAGCCCTAGTTTGCTCATGTGTGAGAAATGAAACTCACAAGACCATTAAGTTTTTGAAAAATATATTTAAATAATATAAAATATATTTAGAAAAAGTAAAAAATGAGATAAATAGGAGTAATAACTCATTTTCACTATTTCATTTGTATTTGACCAAAAACTTGCCTAAGATCCCCCTTTTTACCTCGAATTTCAGTGGTCGATTACGGAGATCCTGAGTGATCAATCGACGAATGATTTGCATGAAAAAGGTAAGAATCTTGTCTTCTTCCTTTTCAATGGTTTAAAATTCAATTTAAATGGTAAAAGGATGAATTTTTTAGCAAATTTGTGGACCATAGGCACACACTGGGGCC
>JZKD02S0414529.1:49021-62198 GCA_000966675.3 Picea glauca
GTTCTGGTAGAAAATCAGACAGAGAAGAAAATAAAGGTATTGAGAATAGATAATTGTGGAGAATTTTGCGAAAATGAATTCGAAGAATTCTGTAAGAAGTGTGGTATAGCAAGGTAGAAGACTACTCCATACACTCCTCAGTAGAATGGAGTTCCAGAAAGGATGAATAGGACACTGGTGGAAAAGGAAAGGAGCATGCTCAGCGGTGTCAAGTTAGGACAAGAATTTTGGGAAGAGGTAGTGGGTACAACATGTTACCTGGTCAATCGATCACCTTCATCAGTGTTGGATGAGCAAACTCCACATGAGGTATGGTCTGGAAACAAACCCTCTCTTCAACATCTTAGAGTGTTTGGTTTTGATTCTTATGTACATGTTCCAAAGGAAAATAGGAGTAAGTTGGATAATAAAGCTAAAAATTGTATCTTTATTGGTTATAAAGATGGTGTGAAAGGTTATAATCTTTGGAACCCAGAAACCAAGAAAATTGTTTACAGTCGAGATGTTGTTTTTAGAGAGGTAAAAGATGTGTCAAACAGGAATTCCCACCAACGCAAGATGAACTTGAGAAAATATAGCTTGAGTTGGATGATGCAAAATCTGAATCATCCAAAGAAGAGGAAGTACAAGAAGAAGAAGAAGAAGAAGAACCTCATACCCTAGTATTGAGGAGATCAGTGAGAGATAGAAGGCAACTAGAAACGTATATTCCACCTAATTTTCGTTCCAATTTTTCTTTATCTATTACTGATGATGATCCCAGAACTGTTAAGGAAGCAGTGAATTCAAAGGATAGTAAACTCTGGAAGAAGGCTATGGTTGAATAAATGGATGCCTTGGATAAGAATGAGGCATGGGATATAGTTGAGCTACTAGATGGAAGAAAATCGGTTGGTAGAAAATGGTTGTTCAAGAGGAAGTTTAATGCACAAGGTAAAGTGGAGAAATACAAATCTCAGTTAGTAGCAAAAGGTTATTCCCATGTAGAGGGAATTCACTTTGGTGAGATTTTTTCTCATGTTGCTAAGTTAACTTCTATTATATTTCTTTTATCTATTGTTGCTACTTTTGATCTTGAAGTGGAACAAATGGATGCAAAAACAACATTCCTACATGGGGATCTCAAAGAAGAAATCTACATGAAGAAGCCAGAAATCTTTGTAGTGAAGGGAAAGAAAGAGCTGGTATGTAAGCTAAAGAAGTCACTATATGGTTTGAAGCAATCACCTAGGATGTGGTACCAAAATTTTGACACATACATCCTTGTATTGGGATTTGTAACAAGCAGGGTTGATCACTGTGTATATTCCAAGAAAGTTGGTAATCACTTCATTTATGTAGTGTTGTATGTTTATGACATGTTGTTGGTAGGAAATAACATGGATGTTATCAAGGAGGTGAAATAGAAACTATTCTCCAAATTTTACATGAAGGATCTCAATGCTGCTAACTTCATTCTAGGAATGGATATTAAAAGAGATCGTGCAAATAGGAAACTCTAGTTGAATCAAAGAAAATATGTTGAGACGATATTGCAGAGGTTTAATATGCATGGAAGTAAACCGGTCAAGGTTCCTATTCTTATAGGTGTAAATTTATCTACAGATCAGTGTCCCAAGACACAGAAAGAAGAAGAGGACATGTCCCATGTTCCATATGTCAGTGCAATTGACAGTTTGATGTATGAAATGGTTTGTACTAGACCAGACATTGCACATGCAGTGGGATTTTTGAGCAAGTATATGTCAAAACCATGGAAGGAGAATTGGACAGCAGTAAAGAGGGTTTTCAAGTATCTTCGTGGCACCACCAATTACGGATTGTGCTACCAAGGAAGACCGGGATTGGACAGAGTGGTGGACATATATGGCTTTGTTGATGTAGACTGAGCTAGAGATTTGAATCAAAGAAGATCTGCAAGTAGGTATGTGTTTAACTTATTTGGAGGAGAAATCAGTTGGATGAGCAAAAGACAGGATGTAGTGGCACTCTCAACTACAGAAGATGAATACATGGCAGCCACTCATGCAAGCAAGGAAGCAGTATGGTTATAAAGATTGTGTTCAGGTATTGGGTTGGTACAACAAGCAGTGAGATTAGATTGTGACAGTCAGAGTGCAATATTCATGGCAAAGAACCTAGCTTATCATTCGAAGACAAAACATATCGATGTCCAATATCACTTTGTGAGAAACATGGTTGAGGAAAAGAAGGTTTTGCTGGAAAAGGTTGACACTTTGAAGAATGTTGTAGATTCATTGACAAAGTCTGTGAGCACATAAAGGTTCTCCTGGGTGTAGAGTAACAATGGGCATTGTTGCCCTGGATTGTTGACTATATAATCCCATGGAACCCTGGATGAAAAGAAAACAACAAGTGGGAGAATGTTGGGTATGTGCTATATTCTTTGCATGTGTGTGTGTGGGCGTGTCAAACATGACAATTGTGTCTAACGATCCCTCACACTAGTGCTCTATTTGTGTCATGTGCATGGGGTGCTTTCCTAGGGGGGTCGTAGGGGGAAAAGGTATGCCCGCCCTGGTTACACGTAGTATTCGAAAACAGGTAGTAGTTCAGGACCGACGGGGTTTGGGGCAGCACCCCGAAATTTTGTTTTTGGGCGGTTTTTCTATTTTTAGTTGATTTTGCTATTTTTAGCGGTTTTGTAAATTAATCCCAGATTAAGGGATTAGGGTTTTTGTATCTACGGAATAACTAGAAACATTTTATATATTGTATGGTGAATGGTGAAATTCGATATAATGAATATAAGAAAGGTTTTCTTGGTTGAGGGTTTCTGGTATAAAATCTTTGTGTACTTTGTGTATGAGCCATTGATTAGTTTATGTCTTTATTAAGAATCTATATGCAATGATTTATTTCGCAGGTTTAAAACTTACACTTCTCCATAGTATGAAGAGCTGGTTGACGAAGTGCAAGAATGAGGATTTAAAACAATTTGGGTACAGATCCATTTTGGTATCTTTCTTCCTGGAAAGGGTCCCTCACTTTCTCTTACAGGTAGATTGGAATGTACCAGCACCATGAGATCTGTGAATGAAGTGATGGTGTGATCTCATGTCCCATCATGTGGTGGGCCCTATCATTAGTTATAAAGACATGTTTTTTGACTGGTTGGAGTCCATATCTTTATGATCAATGACTATGCATATGTCGGGTTGGATTTTCGCAACGATCCTGACTTGGTGCTACCTAAGGGTTCTCAGTGGGGGGAACTAGGTAAGAAAATCATTTTTCTTTTGTGTTGTTTTTTGTAATTTTTTCAAAATATTAAATATTTTATGTGTTTTTTAATCCGATGACTAATCAAAAATATTTTGACCATGCAGAAGTAGGACCATTCCGGACCCTAGGTACATCTCCTATCCAGAGGCGAGGAGAAGCAGTAGTAGTAGTAGGATGGGATGCGAATGACTATGAAGCAATCGAGCATAACCTAGAGGGTTTGACTGCGGGCATCCCAGATATGATGATTGGCAAGGTCCCGAGGCAGTTCCAGTGCCATACTGTGGGCGTGTCTAGCCCACTGAGATGACTTCTTCATAAAGTAGCATGTGTTGTAGTGTGTTATCGTGAGAAACATCCATGATGTTATTTTTGTAGAAGCTATGAGCATCATTTGTTTTTTGATATTTTAGTCTTCGGACGAAAAAAACAAACTTTTTGTAAAAATGTTTGATCATTATATATATATATATATATATATATATATATATATATATATATATATATATATATATATATATATATACATGAGGCTTCTACCAGCTTATTTTTCTTTGTATAATACATGTGATGTGTGATTGGATTTATAAATGTCTCAGATGTCTGTCCAACAGATAATTAGTTAATGCATTGATCAATGTATTTAGACATCTAGGAATGTGTTGGTACTCGATATAATCAAAATAACATTCTAAGAGGTGAATTCATAAATATACCCGTAACAAAGTAGGACTTTGGATAGAATATACATTACTTAATTGTAGCACTACTAGCTGCAAATCAATTCGTATAACTAGGCATCGAACCCCAAGCGAGATAGAATTGGTCAACAATTCGATGACTGCGCTATACTCCGCTACATGATTGGTTGCACGACCGAGGAAAATACCGTGTAAACTGATGAGTGAGTTCGTGGGTGCATAGATTGCCCATGCAGCAGAAGCTTGGTTCTGAGTGCTACAACTAGCATCATCGACGAAGCCACAGTAAGGTAGCGAAGACTCCAACATCTGGAAACCAAGCACAATGCAAGGTAAGCGGTCAAGGGTGGAAACCAAAAAAATGAAAAGGCACACAAATGTAGCACACAACAGTATGATACAATAAAACACAAGCACTTCATAAAAAGATAGTCTAAGCATGGTACTTCTTTAAGTAAATCCCATTTCTGGGTTCACTCAAAGGAATTCCATCATAATCTACTAACTCATTAGCTCCCTTCTCTAATACTTGTTTGACAATATAAGGGCCTCTCCACATAGCCTCGAATTTTCCGGCGCCTAGAAAATCACAATTTTGTTCATAGAGGACAACTAGATCACCTTTAGAGAAAACGTGTGGCTTGACATGCTCGTCGTATTGGTCTTTGACACATTTCTTCTGGGTTTCAATAACTAGGGTGGCATCTCGACGGGCTTCATCCAATTGCATAAGATACAACAAACGTGCTTCTTCAGCAGAGGTGTTTGGGAGGCGTTCAACGGTTATTTTTAACAATGGGAAATCACATTCAATCGATAAGACAAATTCTAAGCCGTACACTAATTGGAAGGGTGTAAACCCCATGGAAGACTTCAGGGATGTTCGGTAAGCCCACAATGTTGAAAACAATATCATGTTCCAACTCGTTTTGTGAATTCCTATAATCCGTCGAAGCATGGTGATGAGAACCTTGTTGATTGCTTCAACTTGACCATTGGTCTGTGGGTAGTAGGGGGTTGAGTTTTCATGTCGAAGACCCAACTTTTCTGCGAATTCATACATCATGAAGTTCTGAAAGTGGCTACTGTAATCAGTGATGATAGACTGTGGGATTCCAAATCATGTAATAATGTGATTGAAAATTAATAGAGTTGTAGTTTTTCCTGTATTGTTGAATGTAGGCATCGCCTCGGCCCAGTTCATGAAATAATCGATGGCTACTATAATGTGCCCATGCCCCCCAACCGAGTGAGGGTTACATGTCATGAAATCGATACCCCATTTAGCGAAAGTTCCAATAGAAACTATAGGATGTAATGGAGCAGGATGAGATTGGATCTTATGGTTGTATGTTTGGAAAGCATGGCATTTTTTGGATGGCAATGATATAATCGTTAAATAGAGAAGGCCATAAGTACCCCACTCGCAAGATATTTTGGGTAGTGGCATACCCTGACATATGAAAGCCACATGCTCCAAAGTGACATTCATTCAAAGCTTTCTTGGCCTCATCAAAGGTGAGACAACATCGTAAGATAGTGTCAACACCACAGCGATAAAGAGTGTCATCGAGAATGAGGTATTGATGGGATTGATAGCGGATGCGATGATGGTCAGTACTAGAGAGGTCTGATCGTAAAGTTTGATTCTGGAGATAAATGATAATGTCTCCATACCATGCATCATCAGATCTTATTAGAAAAAGGGATTCACCTGGCAGGGAATCCTCTACCACAGTTTATGTCTCAGTGTAGAGAAAGTCACCTATAAGTTTGACAAAAACCAAATATTTCTTAGACTTAGCACGTTCGAATTGTAAGTCAAACTCTTGGAGAATCACTATCCATTTGGAGTATTTTCCCCCTAGCAATTGACGTGTGAGAATGTGTTTCATAGGTTTGCAATCCAAAATCATGGTGGTATTGCATAATAGAATATAGTGACAAAAAAATTGGATATCTTGAACAACTTCCAAGGCTAGTTGTTCAACATGTAAGTACTTGCCTTCGGTAGTCATGAGACTCTGAATCAAATAATAAATTACATGTTCATCGTACAAATCGTCTTCTTGGACCAGGACCATGGCAATGGTAGATTCTGAAGCAAGGAGATAAAGGAAATAATATCGACTATAATCGATTGGGAAAAGGAGTGGGGTACGGGTTAACATCAGTTTCAAAGCGTGAAAGGCTTTGTTGGTGGTCGTGTCCCATACGAACTTAGAGCCCTTCTTTAAAATTCGAGTAAATCTAAGTGTTAACTCAACTTAGTTTGGCATAAAATGACGTAGAAATTTTTCCTTCCCTTGCAAACTTTGTAGTTGGCGAAGTGAAGAAGGAGGAGGGAGATTGAGAATTTCCTTGAACTTCAAAGGATCTACCCGGATCCCTTGACATGGCACAATAAAGCCTAAGATTCAGCCATAATCCACACAAAAGACACATTTATGTGGATGCAAATGTATTTGGTAAAACTGACAACGGAGGAAAATGGCTCGGAGGTGGGCCGTATGGTCACTACGATACATGGAATGAGATGGGAGGTCATCTAAGTAAAGTTGTACAATACGCTTAATATCATGGAAAGTGTTGTGCTACTTATATGTGTAATAAAATGCACTCATTAATTAGCAATCTGGGTTTCGTAATCAATAGGGTTACAAGACACCAGTGAGGAAGGAAATTTTAATGTCATGAGTATAGAACTATTCTAGATTATGCATGCTGGAAACAAAACAAACTAGAAAATCAAAACACACTTTGGTTTTCTTTCACAAAGAGGCTGTCTACTCCATTATGGCACATGCAAGTATAAGATGGAGTTCTTTTGACAGATCAAATCTACTATCTAAACCAGAAAACTAACTATGCAATCACACTTTTGAAAGGGAAATAACACATCAATCATCAAGACATAGCATGGGTATTTCAATAGTCAATATACTAAGTATGTTGTGGTTCACAATGTTGTTGTTGTAAACTTCACTAGTTCTCCATCAATTATGTATGACTACTGCTGCCAACATTCATGTCCATTAAACAAAATCAAATTCATAAAAACGGAAACAAAGCATATGCAAAACAGAATAAGTAAAGATCTCTAAACAATCGAAACCTAAACTGGACTATATTGTTATCCTCTGAAAGGGTCAAAGCTTTATCTAGTCTAACATCTATACTATTGAAATCAACTACTAACACTAATCTATAAGGATAATGACCTTTTTTGGGTGGTGAGCCCTTGCCACTTCAACAGGTTAGTGACTGGAGTCTACAGTAATCTTTCTTTCAATCCACAAATTCCTCTTACTCAAATTTCAAAACATAGAATTAAACTATGCTAACAACTCAATTCACATTCATTCATAAATGATCAAGACCTGGAAATAAATGACATCCTTATATTAAAATTCAACTCAAAATATGTTCTGAAATATGTAACACTACTTCACATACTGTGTTATGCTAACTCTCTACTACCTCCACCATCCTTTCCATGACTATTTAAATAGTCTTAGTCATGAAACACAAGGAGGTGAAATCTTTAGCAAATCAGTCAATTGTCAAATTTATATATTCGGTTACATATTTTAAGCTTCATCCTCATGACAKGAAGTGTATGAGGATGAAGCAATAAACAAACAAKCTTATCATATCTTTGCTARAGATTTAATGATTCATCAAACATCCAACAATTATCTTTGATACAATCTGGAGCTAAGCTTGGTATATTTTGCTTCTTATATTGGTACCGGATCATGACAKGTGAKATTTGTTAAATGGTACCAGATCGGAACARTATGCAAGTGGTTGGTACCGGACTAGAAGAKTCTGTGCCCATTGGTACCGTATCGCGATAGTGGATGGTACGGTACCRAATATGAATGGAAGGTGTGCTTGGTACCAGATTCAAACAGTGGCAATCTGGAGCATAAGTAYCGGATGGCTGAKCTAGTACARAAAGRATGGACTCATMTAGAGGTCAAAGGTTACACATGGAAAATTAAAACATTAGTACATGAAACATTTAGTCTCCTAGCTCAATAAACCACAAAAATGCATGAATTAATTATAATTTACCTTATGACCTCATCAATGGGTAATGGTAGTGTTCTTTGTCATTTATCCAAGCTTAGGTAAGCCAAAAAGGTATAGATGAGGAGTATAATAGGGTAGCGGGGATGTCAATTTAGAGGCTCAACATTCCCCCATGCCAAAAGCATTGCATGTCCTCATGCAACTGAAATAAACCCAAAATTTTTCAAAATTTGAGACTCCATTATTTACTTATGTGGATCAATGATGTTGATGGTTGAGGCTTCTACTTTCAGCTCCCTTTTTATGACCCTAATGTATTGTAAGAGTTTTAGTACCTTCTTGAGCTTGTTAGAAGTCTCTTCATGGTCATCTTGAAGTTGTTGGTTGGTTGCCTCTAGTTGCTCATTTTCCTTTTTGATAAACCAATCCAATAGTTGGTATTCCTTCACTTCTTGTTTGAGTTCCTGGTTTTTTTTTTGCAGCTCCCCAATATTTTTATTCATCTATGCTTTTGTTATGGTCCTTGTTGATTCCATTGTTTCTGGCTAGATGTATTCTCTTTCCTCGACTTCCTTCCTCATCCCACATAAAGTAATAGTGACTTCTTCCTTGGTCAAGCTAGGGATGTTATCCTAGACTGATAGATATTTAGAAGGGGAGGTAAGATCAATTGGATATTCATGTGTATGAGGACTGACAACTGCTTTTCCTTTCTTTACCATTCTCCTTGTGGTTATTTTACAAGGGGGTACTAGATCAGGGGGGCTCACAGGCTTCCTTTTCTTCTTTTTTGTTTGTGGAATGGTTACAGGGGATTTTTCTATAAACTGTTCACTTTTATTTTCTAAGCTATTCTTCTCTTTCCTCATAGTTTTTGTCTTATGACCCTTTTCCTCAAGTGCTACTATTGAAATCTCCTATATTGATTTGGTTTTACCTTTTGATTCTTGACTTTTAAAAGTATTATTGATTGTGGAAGAGGGCCCTTCTTGTTTACTAGATTTATCATTTTGGCTCACTATTATGGATGATGATGGAGTTACCTTATCTTTCTTGCCCTTTTTCTTTTGAAGTTCCTTATCTTTCTCTGGAGCAAGTTGGGCTTCCTCTATAGGTTTTTTTTCTGTGGGAAGGTGTTGAGTGATGAGGATTTTCTAGCTAATCCTTTGCTTCCTGATTTCATGTAAAACTAGCATCTCAATAAGACCTTGATGGTAAATGCTAGTCTTCTCAGTTTTGGATATGGATTTGACACCTCTTACCATCTTGTTCAGACTCATCCATAAAAAAATATGGGAAATCAATTTCAGGGCCTCCTTCAAAGTGTAATAGAAGCCTAAGATGACATATGAAGTTACAACATACCTTCTCTCACAAGTGAGGAATCGTTGAAGACTAGCAAGCATTGGATAATATTCTTCCTTGATATAGTTCCTATGAATCCCCTTTTTCCAGTCAGGGTGCTTATGGTCTTCTTTCATAAATCATTGACACGTTTCCTTGTTTATTCCTACTCCTTTGAAATACTTGGATCCTCTGTTAGGTAATCCCATCGCTTCTCTTAAAGTTGCTTCATTGATTGTTAGTTGCATATTTCCTATGTGCACAATCTCTCCATCATAACCCTGAATAAATGTGTGAGATACCTTCTCATGACAGCCTGTGAATTTCTCCAAAAATGGCATCCATCCCACTCTAGCATACTTCTCTCTACACAGTTGGAAATCCTTGGTCTCTCTATAAATATGGAAGACCAGTTCATGTCTACTTACAACCATCTTTATAAATTGTGAGAAAAAATTGGGCTATAGCACAAGGATTTAGTCAGCTGATGAGGGTAAGGGTTTGGTACCAGAGATCGAAGGGAGGAGTAAGCTCGGAACTAGAGAAAATTTGGTAATGGAAAAAAAACTATGGTGATGGCATCTCTGATTCGAATGGTGAGTTCAAGTAAAGATGTCGCAAAGGAAAATTAATACAAGATGAGGCTCATTTGGATGGCTTCGCCACCCAGATAATCCATTTCATTTATGATCGTTTGTGCAATCATGGGGACAAAACGTTGGGTGTTGAAGAATCATTGTTGTTTGGGATAGGTAACTGGACTTCTGAACGGTGAATTTGATGTTGAATCATGGTTCATGACATGAGATACGTTCGTGATTTCTTAAGGACAAAGAAAATTCGTGGCTCATCATTACTAGACATGCTCCATATTCATACTTTTGATGTGATTTTTCCTTCAATCATTTTGAAGCACTTATGTGATGAGAGGATTGATTAAGGTTAAGAATATGGGTATGAGGGAAGTAAAATTTAGGTGCATGGTTTTAACACTAAGGTCATAAGATCTAGTATACATTTTCATGCCTATTGTAGTTTTATAAGCAAAGGAAAATAAATAATACCATGTTACCTTTACTTTTACCATTGTATAATCAATACCCATAKCATATGTGACTSSCTTTGTATTTKAAGCTTGMAGATTGTCAAAGTTCATCTTTTTAGGCTRGAGTTTMTRGAATCTTGGTACCGKAATTTCCTGTACTTCATGAGACTTCTTTATTCTGTTCTTGTCTTCTTTTGTGTCTAGTTMTGTAGTGTTGTAGGGTGAACCCGCTAGTTTCTRAGGATGAGATGTGAGTTTGAAAAAGAGMTCTGAAGGAGATCTTTGACCCTCCCCCATGCCAAGGATGTTGCATATCCTTATGAAAGAAGATTCAACACTCTRTATCATAATGGRGAAAAGATGATAAGAGAAAAGAAACCAAATCAAATTCCAAAAGTACATTTATCACCTACCATATGATCACTTGCCTAAAAAATTGAAATTGCCTTTCATTTGATGACTTATTGACAAGGGTAGCATTCAGTAGTGAAGACAGGGAGGTGTTTATATTTTTTCCAAAAGAACAGATCCAACCTAATTTGCTTCAGAGATTTACTATCATTATATGTTATGAATAAATTTCACAGTATAAGTAGATTAGACTCCCTAGTTAGGGCTCCACTCTTAAGAAGTTTCCTTCTTAGGTAATGTAGGCTTTAGATGTCAGACCGGTAAAGTTGACTGAGGGTAATTATCAAATGTAAATTTGCTTTTAGTAGTTGTCTTGTCTGTTAATCTGGAGTTTGTATCTCATAAATGTCAACAATGACCTTTTCTTGTAGAGTTCTTTTTTTTTAGATGACAAAAGTGAAGTTTTCAATCTGCCAAGTATAGATGAGACATTTCTCAACCAGAACCCACTGCCAGCAAGCATGTTCAGTACTCCGGTGGGGTAGTTGTGATAATTAGTGAGAGACATCCCTTCCCTAGGAAGAATTCCCCATTGCCAATAGGCTTGTTCAATACCCTGATGGGTTTGCCTAGTCATACCACAAACCAATACCCGCTGTCAACAGACCTGTTTAGTATCCCAATAGGTTAGTCTCTTAAACCATTTTTTCATCAGAGGCTTCTTGTCCATAGTCACCTATTTCAATTTTTATTAAAGAGTGCTTTTTCATGGTGACAGGGGAGGCTTGTCTGAAAACCTTTTTACAGGATGGGATGGTATTGGGTTGGAAGGTATATTCTCTTATTTGGATGTCTTTAAAGATTTTTCAAAAGGAAAAAATAAACGTATGTATTGCACATTAGATCCAAATGTACAATTTTGTATGAGTTTGTCCATAAGAGAATGACCTAAAGTAACCTTAGGGTACTGATACATCCTCTTCCATAAAAGTTTTCCTAGTGTGTCCATAACATAGAGTGTTCATATACTCATATGTTACTCTTTAGAGAAGATAATCCAATGAATACTATTGAAGTCTAGTTAGGGTGAGATAGTTACTTGTAGGCTAATATATATTTTTTATCCCTTTAATTATGTTGAAATACTAGATAAAGGCAACCTCTAGACTTTAAAGCAATTAAGCATGGTTCTTTTAACAATCATAGGTAAAGATTATGTCTTCTTTGTCAAGCAACAAAACCAAATGAAATTAAAAATTCTTCATTTTAGCTAGCAACAGAACCAAAAAAAATTAAAGATACTTTCCTTTAGTCAGCAACAAAACCAAAAGAAATTAAAGATGCTTCCCTTTAGTCAGCAACAAAACCAAAAGAAATTAAAGATACTTCCCGTTAGTCAGCAACAGAACCAAAATAAATTATTGCTTCATAAGGGTTGCCATTTGATGCTGCATTTGACTTCTTGGTTCCATCTTAAGTGGTTGCTGCATGGCTTCATACTTCATATTAATTGACAAAATATTTTGAAATATGCATAGCATTCCTTTTCAATTAGGTGATGTGTCCTGATAGTACCGTATAAAGACAAACTTCTGGTACCGAACCAACATAGGACTGTTGGTACCAGACCAAAATAGGATTTCTAGTACCGGAGAAGAACAGAGTATTGTTGATGCTTACAAAATGATGTTTAGAAAGTTATTGAAGGATCAAATAAATTATAGAAATCTACTTAAAAAGATAAAATGCGGAAGTGAAACAAAAGGACGTAAGAATCCATTGTTACCTTCAACCTATTAACAAAACACAATCCACACCTATGTAAAAAAGTTTAAAAATAAACCAATCAATCAATGTGGATCAGTAGGAAGGTCTCCTTCCTTATTGATCACCTGCATATATGAATTTTGTAGCATACGTGTCAGAAACTCCTATTTTGATAGGGGTTTGTTATAAATTCTCAACCGGTGACAATTCACAAGTAGTGGTGTTTGATGCTCGTCGATTGTCTTTATCCTGATTGAACCGTTATCATAGACAGTGTCAATTTCATAAGGTACCATCCAACAAGTAGTTAACTTACCTTTGAAGTTCTTGAATCTGCTGTCATATAATAGGGCCCAATCTCCTTGTTGAAAAATTCTCTTTTTGAGGTACTTGTCATGCCATTTTGTTCTCTTCTCTTGAATGAGGGTGGTTATTTGAAGTGCTTCCTGCCTGATTTCGTCCAAATCATTAAGCTACAAGAGTCTTTGTTGTTGGGCTTCATCCAAGTTCATGCCAACTTGTATTGTAGTCCTAAAGGTTTTGATCTAGAATTCTATGGGGAGAAGTACATGCTTCACATACACCAACTCGTAGGGTGTATGTCTTGTTGTATTCCTCCAGGTGATTCTATAAGCCCATAAGGATTCTAGTAATATTTCAGCCCAGTCCTTGTGGTGTAGCTGTA
>JZKD02S0414529.1:92297-112740 GCA_000966675.3 Picea glauca
CCTTTTTGAGTCTCAGTTAGGGCCTTAAATATTTTAAACTTCTCAAATGCTTCATCTTTTTCCTTGAGAAAGGAAACCCAAGTAAGTATGGAGTAATCATCAATAATCAACATGAAGTAGTTTTCTTTCCTTGTGCCTTCCTCTCTTGATGGTCCACATAAATCCATATTAACTAGTTGGAGTGGTTTCTCTGTTGAGGTAAAGCTCTTGGACTTAAACTGTGTCCTGTTTAGCTTTCCTACTTGATAGGGTTTACACATTGAATCTTGGGGCTTTGATATTCTCAGAATATCTTTTAATGCCTCAATATTTTTGATTTTGATTAAGTGGTCAAAGCTTATATGTCCAATTATCCTATGCCATAACCAGCTTTCATCATGTTTGTTTAGATGACATTCTTCTCTATTTTCTTTCAACACATATACATTATTCTCTATCCTTATGCCTTTGGCCACCACTTGTGTTGAGTTTACAGACTTTATCTTGCAGTCCTTGGACATGAACACCACTTCACATCCTCTGTCACACATTTGAATTACATTGAGCAGATTATGTTTCAACCCATCTACAAGTAGAACATCTTGGGCTTTTCCTTTTCCATTATTTAAACTCACAATCCCTTTACCCTTTATTTTACCTGAAGCATCATTTCCAAAGGTTAGGTTTCTTGATTTCCTTTCACTTAGATATAGAAACATACCTTTGTCTCTCATCATATGTTTGGAGCATCCACTGTCTATATACCAAGGGTTCGTTTTTCTTTGCGCTGACAACACTAATCCACACTTGTCACTTTCTTTCTTCTTCCAAACCTTGACATTTTCAGCAGGGGAATTCAAAATTGGTTCATGGTTCCTTAATCGACAGTCAACATATTTATGTCCATAGTTATGACAGATCTAGCATTCAATCTCATTGTTCAATAGGTTAAAATTATTGTTGTAGCATTGTCTACTCTTTGAATGTTGATTATTTCTTGACCTCCTTAGTTGCATGTCCCTAGGATTAATTTGGCAATTTGCAATCTGAGAAGGTTTGTTACTTGGTTGTATCATTCTTTGTTGTGGCAAGTAATTATTCCTTTGAAATCTTAATTTCTCATGTATAAGTCTTAAGTAACAATTTACAGCTTTATGACCAAAGTTGGAATAGTAGAAACAATAGCCATAGAAAAGTTTTTTGTACATGGAAAATGGTTTTATTCTTTGAGCAAATCGATTTCTTTCATGCTGATGTCATCTTTCAGTAGGGACCTGATTATTTATTTGTTCTACAGATTCAGTCCTGGCACCTTTTTCTTTACTCGTCCTGGGCAACTAATTGTCTTCCTTTGTCTCTGCAGGTTTGTTGTTGTCATTGGTTGTAGATTTGACAAACTTGATGGGTTCTTCATTTCTTGGATTACCACTACTTGATCCCTCATCATAACCCAAATCATCTTTCATATTTGGATTCCTTTGATGATTCAGAATGGTGGCTAATCCTTCTGAGGCTTTGATACTTGACAGATTCTGATTATACAAGGCTTGAAACTTCTCCATCTCTTTCCTAGTTTTTACTACTTCTTGTTCTAAGGCTTCACATCTGGTCTTCTTTTAGGATAATTGTTGTTTCAGAATGTCTTTGATTTTCTTTGCCTCTTCTAATTCCACTTTTAGTAGGACAAGGTATTCATCAGGTTCTTTACTGTCTTTCTCGAACTATATCAATAATTGTATTTTCTTTCTGTTCTTAATTCTTAGTTTGTCAATCTCTTCCAGTGCATTGATCAATTCTCCTTCCATGTCAACCACAACTTCTTCTTCATCACTTCCTGTGTTGTTATTATCATAATCCTCTTTGGCCATAAGTATGAAGTCATTTAGTTTATCTTCAATAGAGGACTCATTTTCTTCACCATCTAAAGGATGATCATCATTGTTTACGCAAAGACTTTTCTTCTTAAAGTTATTCTCTTTAAATAAATTTCTGTGTTTGTACTTCTCCTCATCATCACATGTATGATCCTTTCCTTTGTGGGGACATTTATTTGAAAAATGATCTATCCTACCACAATTGAAACATTTGAAAGGCAATTTACCTTTGTATTTTCCTGATCCCTTCTTCAGTCTCTTCACAAATTTTGCTTCAATTTCATCAGGCTCAGAATCCTCATTCTTGTCTACTTTAAATGATGCTTCTCTAGAGGTGGGTTTATATTTAACTATTCTCATTTCACATGCAGTCAATGTTCCTAGAAGTTTATCAAACTCCAATGTTTTTAAATCATTAAGTTCTTCTATAGTAGAGACCTTCGGGTAGAACCTATCTGGGAGAGATCTCAAGATTTTCTGAACTAAAAAAGGTTCCTCAATTTTTTCACCAAGTGATTTCATTGAATTTACCATTTCTTCTACTTTCATAAAGTATTTTCCAACAATTTCATCTTACTTCATCTTTAGTTGTTCACACTATATTTTGTAGGTTTGAAGCTTGGCATCCTTTACCTTCTCATTGCCTTCATAACTGCTCATGAGTTTGTCCCACATTTCTTTGGCAGTTCCTAGGTGCATAACTTTTACGAATTCTGCTTCTGCAAGCCCACTCAAGCTAGCATTCATAGCCTTAGTGTTGAAGATAAATTCTAGCTTGTCATCCTTATTAGCTAGTACAATTGGCTTCACATAACCAATATCTACCACATCCCAGACATCCACTCCTAAATCCATTATGTAGGTTCTCATTCTCACTTTTCAGAAGACAAAGTTTGTTCCATTGAATAGAGGGGCCTTATTGGTTTAATTTCCTTCATGGCTTGACATGTTTAAGCTCTAGGATCTACCCTTAGATAAAAGGGGTCAGCTCTGATACAAATTGTTGGACAACTGAGAGGGGGGGGGGTTGAATCAATTGTTATCGTGCTTAAACAATTATTCTTATTTCAAACTCTTTACGAAGTACTCAATGACAATCACAATAATGCAGGGAAATAAGTAATAACACATTCAACATCAGTCACACATATGAGATACATAGAGACAGATATTTCCTAGGGAAACCCATAGAGGGTAAAAACCTCTTCTTCTTTATATGATAATTAATCTTTACATTCTTTACATTATCATACATATGAGCACCAACTCATAATGAGGCTACAACCTATGTTTTTCAAGCTGCTACTTACTGAGAGAACCAACTCTCTGGATTCTCTAGCACCAACTAGAAGGAAGCACCAACTCCTTGGTTTCTCTAGCACCCACTAGAAGGAAGCACCAACTCCCTAAGCGTTCCAGAACTAATTGGATGGAATCACCCACTTCAAGTCACACAAGAACCAATCTGTATAAAAGAGAACAACAATTCTCCCTCACACCTCCCTACCACCCAGAAATATATCTTTCCTATTATGACTTATTACAGTGATATAAATTTCATCAATGGCTTATCGGTCTCATCATTGTTATTCTACACTGCGCTGCTCTATTTGCATCAGTGTCTTCTGCACCCTCCTTGCACTCTCGCTTCTTTTTCCTTTCATGCTCTCTGCACCATGTCCCTTCAATGCACCATTCTTCTTCTATACATCTCTGTTGTTGTGCTCTGCCTCCTTCTTCATGCCTCAATCACTCCCTACAACAACAACAACACCCATTTCTTCTTTGTTCATCATTCTTATAGTCTCTGTGCACCTTGTGCATATAATCTAAGTCTTTATCTTGCATCCTCTCCACCCCTAATCTCCTCCACATTGGGGTGTTTTTCTTCACTTCACTATTCCATAGCTATCCCTTCTCCTTTGTGCCACGTTGTGTCTCTCTGTTCTGCATCTCCTGCCCATTGTGAGTGCTCTTCTTGATCATCATGGTAACTCTTCAGATTCTCTAGTGGTTTCACCCATGCCCATCCATAATCACTGGGTTTTCTATCGAGATTCCTCATCTTCTCTGGCAGTTGAGACTCTTCATATTCTATGTCATAGACGAGCTCATCCTCTAGTAGAAACCATCATTTTTTTCTAGCAGTTACACTATGAAGTGCAAAAGTGGCCCTCCGATCTTATTCAAATTCATCTGCACCGTTGAATTGAATTCATTGAATCTTGTGTTCATTTCACCATTTCTCACTTTGGCATTTCAGGATCCCCGTGGTAAATATTTCGTTACTCTCCATGTCCCGATCCCCGAAACTCTGAAATGGAGCCTGTGTACACTATAATTTCTCTACAGCTCTTCGACCATGTGACTACAAGAGGTGACCGAGCACTTATCCATATAGTTCTTTTACGATTTCTCTTTTTGGCACTTTGGCATTCCTGTGGCGATGAGTTCTTGATGCTCCATGTCCCGGTATCCAAAGCTCTGAAATGGATCTTGGTTGTGCTAGATCTGATCACTTTATCATTTTCCATTTTGGCCTTTCATGATTATTTTGATGAAGAGTCTCGTCATTTGACTCTTCCAACTCCCGGTATCCAAATCTCTGAAATGGAGTTGGATCAATGGTCCACACCCTAGATGATTCGACGGTCCAGATCTCTTCGTGATTTCACACATCAAGATTTCTTCATTCTTGACGTCATATTTCTTGACAACTCCACCTCCTGGTCTGTGAAACTCTGAAATGGAGTCAGCTCAACTTTTTGGCTTTTCACACTTTGCAACTTTGGGATTCTTGTCATGAGAGTCCTTGACATCTCCAAATCCCAGTATTCGAACCTCCGGTATGGAGTATTTGACATTTCACGATTTTGCATTTCGCGTATTCGGGTTTCATGACTTCGGGACTCCTATAGCAAGAGTTCTTGACATCCCCAACCCTCGGTATATGAAATCATCCTCCTTCTTCTGGGATTTAAGCACTTCACATTTCATCATTTTGGGAGTCCTGATGATGAAGAGTCTTGACTCTTCCAACTCTCGGTACCCGAAATTGTCCTCCTTCTTCCGAGATTTCAACGTTTCACATTTCACAATTTTGGGACACCTGATGATGAAAAGTCTTGACTCTTCCAACTCCTGGTATCCCAAACTCCTAAATGGAGTTATTTCCCATTCTGTGAAACTCTTCATTTATGTGCCTATTTCGGGATTTTGGGATTCCATATTTTGCAACTCCGGGACTCCTGTGTTGAAGAGTCTCAAATATTGACTTCTCAATTTCCCGGTATCTAAAACTCTGAAATGGAGTTTACGCTTCTGATCTTTCCATGCCATTATCCTTGCACAGTTGATTTTCCTTTTCTGCCTGTTTGTCATCAAATGAACAAGCACACTCTTGCACTCTGCATGTACCATTGTACTTTCTCTTTTGAGAAGCTTATGTTGTCCCTGTTTTGCCATTGCTATAGACTCTGATCTTGCCATCAATGACAAGCACACCTGCCTGAAAACATGCCAACAAGCTTTTGGTTGAGGTACATGTTGAGTAGATGGTTGAAACAAGTAGTTGATGAGTTGGCACATACATGAGGTTTATATTTGATGATGTTGAGACATATTGATGAGTCATAGTTGATGAGTAGTTGACACATGATTGGTACATACTTGGTATATGGTTGGATGCACTTTTTTTATGGTATAGGTTGATTACAGGTTGAGGTACAGGTTGATGCATGGTTGATGCATGGTTCAGATTTATTTGTACAGGTTTACAATGGTATATCTCATAGTGACAGGTTGACAGTGGTTCCATCATTCTACTTCTACTTCAGGGTGGTAGGATGGGGCAAGGAAAGGTGGTTGTAGCCGAACAACATATGGGGTTGTAACCGAAGAACATATGGGGTTGTAGCCAAACAATTGGGGAGTTGGATCTTCCCTCCAGTTGTAGCCTGAGAATTTAGGGGGTTGGAGCCTCCTTCCATTTGTATCTAGAAAACAAAGGAAGTTAGTGCTTCCAATGAATGTAATTCTTCAAGACATATACGGAAAAACATTCCGTGTTTTGTTTCTCAATTTGGGTTTCCACGTAAAAAACTGGTGTACTATGTATGTGTATGTTTGTTCATTGCTTATTTAATATACAATTATTGGATTATAATGCTTCATTGATATAACACTTGGATTATATGGTTAAAACTGCTTCAATTTCTCTATTACTGATTCACCCCCCCTCTTAGTAATCCGACAATTGGTATCAGAGCTGGTTCCTCAAGGAAACATTTTAACCACTGGAACGAGATCATGGATTATTATGAGAATGGAGTACCAATGTTTAATGGTCAGAATGGTTTTAAGTATGAGGTGTGGAGCATAACGATGAAGTTTTACAGGCACGTGGACATTATATTTGGCTATCGGTTGTTACAATATATGATAGTTCAAAAAGGGCAAAGACTTCAGCTATGAAGGAATTCAGGAAGAATAAAAAAATAGCAATAGATTTCATCTAGGAAGGATTACCTAATCCAATAAGAGAAAAGGTTGGTAAATGTTCATAAAAAAAAGAAATTTGGGATAAGTTACATGACATATATTCTTCACCCATTATAGATCCAGAAAATTTTAAAGAAGATGCATATACAAATCAAGAAGAATTATGTTCACCATGTCAAGAAGATTCAGAATATGATGAGTACATAATCACCATAGGTATGTTGTTTTGTGTTGATTGAGAAAAATGTGGATATCTTGAAATAGAATGCCATGAAGGAAATGAGACATGAAAAATAATTGAAAAGGAAGATAATTATGAAGAAGAATTGATTAGTTATTTAGATGAACTAAGAGAAGAAAACAATTCACTCAAGAAAGAATTGACGAAACAAAAAGAAAGTGTTCACATTTTTTAATAGGCCCAATCGGTCATTGTGAACTTAAGAACTCAGCTAGAAGAAGCTAGTAAGATCGAAGAAAATCTTGAATATCAAAAGCAGTATTTGGAAACAAACATATCAACACAAAAAGAAGAAGCAGAAACAAGAGAGAATATATTGACAGATCATCCTAAGGAAAGAACTAATGATCTAAACCAGCTTGATGCAGAGTTTGGTCAAGAAGAGAAATGACTTAAAGAATAAATAATCACATTAAAAATTCATCTTGAAGAAGAGAAAAGAACAGAAGAAGTCATGAAGTCTCAGATAATGAAGAAAGAAGAAGAGATTGAGAATGTTGAAGAAGAAGTTGTCACATTGAGAAGTAAAAGTGTCAATCTCAACACGAATGTTGAAGAGACAAAAACATTCACATCGGTTATAGAGAATGAAGAGAAGAACTGTAGGTTACTAGAAAAGAAGAATGAAGACAATAGAAAGAGTTATGTAGAAGTACTTAAAGGAAAGAATCATGGTCAACCAGAATCTAAAAAAACTATTAAAGATACATATTCAAGGGGACCATACATGTTCAAGCCACAAAGAAGATTCAATCATGATCATGATCAGTCAAGACAAAAATTTAGAAGGACTACGCCACAAAGAATATCATTCACTCGCAGGTATGAAAATTTATTTTATGGTCATTTTTTTTATTGTACTAGATTTGGACATAAGGTTGCAGATTGCAAGGATTATAAAAGAAATGTTCACGAAAGAAGTGCCTATGTGGCCACACGTAACATTAAGTGTTACAAATGTTATAACTATGGACACATAGCCAATGATTGTAGAAGCATGATCTATACTTCCATGAAAGAGAATACAAATATCAGATATAAGAAAGTATGGATAAGAAAACAAGAAGAACATGTGAACAAAGAATAGGTACCAAAGATCATAAGATTGACAATAAAACGAGATGAAGAAAATTCCACAGAGAAAAAGAAAGATGTCAGATACAGAAAGGTTTGGAAAATAATTGAAATAAAGGAAGGGAAAGTAAATAAGGAATAGGTTCAAGAGATTGTACTTTCAGGCACTGTAGTGAAAGATGAATCCATAGACAGAAAGAAAGAAGTTAGAGCTCAGAGAGATAATGCATCTACCCATGAATATGATGATGAATCCACCATTGAAGATGATGATGAATACACATCAGAGAAGGAATTGTTCTGAGCCATTCGGCTTAGAGATTCCAACATAATATGAATATTATACAGGGGGAGTCTATGCGATAGCTATGAAAGACCAAAGAACCATCCTTCGAGCAACTTGTAGAGTTTGAGAAGACAAATTCAGAGAAATCAGTTAGCAGAAGTACCATTTGATAGCATAATGATAAATGGGTTAGCATTATAGATAGTTGTGCAAGTAGAGTCTTGGATAGTATGGACAAAGATGGATTCATAAGAACACTTAGCAGGTTTGTATAGATATATGATAGTGGACGAGAGCATGGATTCATAGATTGGTTTAGAGAGTGGTTCATAAACAAAGGAACATTATCGCAATGGATGATAATTATGTTATCACCCCATAAGTTATGGGAATCAAATGGTGACTGGGATATTATCTGTCTCTAGTATTTTTTTTTGTTGACAAATGATTTTTCATTATGCAAATAATTCGAAAAGAAAAAAGAAAAGAAAAAAAAAGAAAAAAAAAAGAGAAAGAAAAAAGAAAAGAAAAAGAAAAAAGAAAAGAAAAATAAAAGAAAAAAAAAGAAAAAGAAAAAGAGGGCATAAAAGAATTGAAACAAAAGCCCCATGCAATAATAGTAACTTGGCCATACCTTTCAAGCATGGCCAAGTTCTTTTTAAATTTAATGTTGATAGGGTAGTGAATGATTTGGCTAAACAGATTAATCTTAGACAAATGTGTTTAGGTTAGATTAGTGAATAAATCTGATCAGACTGTCTAATCCTGGTCAGATAGCCCTAGGGTAGAGTAATTTCTTAACCCAACAGTTTAATCTGGGTTAATTGTCACAGGAAGATAGGTTAGCATGTAGGCCAGTTGCTCCATTTGTTTCACCCCAATAAAACCATCTTGATGTAAAAGGTTGCACCATGTCTCAAAATCCTAAAAGATAGTTGGTCGAACCCCCTTGGTGATGTCTATTTGAAAGGTATGAGAAAAACCCATAAAATGCTTTTATCCTAAGTTCTCTCAGCACATGTGTTACCCGCTTCTGATTTATACCTCCTGCACATATCAACGGTCCTAATTGCGATGCTCAGATCTACGATGTACAGAGCATTTCGGACCCCCCCCGACCATTCTGCTTTTAACTGGGGGGTCCGGAATCGGAAATAAGACTTGCGCACATCTGGACGGCCCAGAAACGAGCACTTAAATCAATGATCCAGATTTGATTCTAGACCCCTTCGTCCGTTCTTCTTTTAATGGAGGGGGGGGGGGTGTCTGAAATGAATGATAAATGACGCACTAAGATCTGCGGCCAGGAATAGGGCGCATAGATCAACGACCCTAATTAGATTTCAGACCCCCCTGATGATCTGCTTTTAACCGAGGGGGGGCGGTCCGGAATGGTTTTTCCCTCTGGCGGGCCCTTTGTGACACGTGGCATCAGCCTATTGGTCTCAAAGTCCCATCACCATTTTCTATCTGACAACTTCCGTCACTCATGGATGCCATCTTCCACTTGTTCCACTTGCTCCCGAGTTATGTCACATCACCATAACTGCTGTTAGACCCCTACCCCTTTTCACTCATGAACAACCCCTTATAGCGACTTTCACCTCCAATCCCTAGTAGCCATGTCAACCATCCATATGTTTTGGGCCACCGTCACCTGCCATCTCACCCCCAAGTGGCCCGTTGTCCATTTATTACTGGATAACATACCCGTTATCCCGCTGACCCGTCTCCCGCGTCAAACTGACTCCATTTTTGAATAAAATTACCGTTCTCCCCCATTTTCGTTGTTCACTCGTCGCACCAGAAAATCTCATAGCCACCCCTCCATTACATCCTGTCACCTTCATCCACAGTCAGTCGACCCCACTAACTTCGTGTTTTTTGCAGGTACTATTGCAGAGATGGCGCCAAAGCCAAGACAAGCAGAAGGAGAGGAGAATCCTTTTCTCCCGCCTCTTGTCGACCTGGAAAAAATCCCATTGGTCAACAAAGATAGATTGATCGCTGATACCAAGTGTGATTTCGATTTTTCAGACCTCCAGTCATGGCTCTGAGAGGTTTTCCTGGACCAAAGCGATGAAATTGGACTCTGGGAGTCCAATTTTCCCCTTTACCTCTTTCTCCAGATCCACGATTTTCCCGAGTTTTCACTTAAATGACAAGCTCACTATATTCCTGAACAAAGAGTCGTCATCTCCTCTTCCAGAGACACCCTGTTCCTCATCACTCCCGAAGACATAGACTAGATGATGCAAATTCCCCGTGCCGAATCTGCATCCCCTTTCAACCTAGAAATCCTTACTGAGTTATACCAGAAGATGACTTTTCCCCAAAGAGCTCAAATTTTCGAACTTTTCCTTCCCACCTTCGCTCAATTCCCTTCCACAAATAGCCCTTACCCATCATCCATGTTCTCCACCAAGGGAAACCAGGTCATTTCCTCCCTTTGTTCTCTGTTAGGTTACTATTCCGACCAGTGGGTAGATGAGCCCATTCTGGGTTTTCTATCCATTTTCTCCAATGATGAAAAACCCACAACACAGTTTGATTACAACACCTTCTTGGCCGACAATATTCACGAACAGTTCATGAATTTTGGCATGGAAGGCATGTTCAGATATTTGTCTATACTGGCATACATAATCGTCTACTTTCAAGCAGATAAATTTAGTTTTTCCATGCAGAATATGGACGCAGATGGAAGGCCTCAGCCAGTCACAGCATGGACCTCTTTGTTGAAGCTTAACTCCACAGAGTACAACTTCAAATCATTCATTGACCTATTCTACAACCCTGTGGTAAGCTTGTTGAGCGACAGGCCCGAGCCTCGAATAAACGACGAAGTCCAGAGAATTCTGCATCTCTCGGACAACACCAAGACCGGAGATTGGTACTTGTATCAAAACCATACCGATATTAGAGTATTCGTGTGTGAGTTGGCACCTTACAAGATGCCTAAGTATGTGCCGGTAATAATTTTTGCTCTAGAATACATAAGACAAATCATGAATTCAGATGATATCCATTTCGTGTCTTTGAAGAAAAAGAAGTAGCTTCGGATCAAGGGGCAGATTGGCTCCTTCATATGCAACAGTCAAGGCGTATGAGAAGAAGCTGATCGGATGTTGAGAGAGATGAAGTTTTTCTTAAGATTCCCATGGCACTATGATCCATATGGGATCATCTCAGAAATGCGGGTGAAGAACAAGAATATCCCGTATGTTCACGAAGCTAAGCCCGAGATTGAGAAATTCGCTAATCAGACGGTGTGGGTGCCTGACACCTTGATTGAAGTGGAACAACAGGTTCTCCCTACCACTGTGCCACCAACTTCCACACCACAAGTACCTAAGGAAAAAATGCCTCGACAAGAATCATCTCCACCTGTCATGGAGGTGTCGTCTGAAGAGTTCCAGTTACATACTAAGAGGCCCAAGAAAACCACAGTTCCCAGGCCTACTGGGGAGAAATAGGTCCTGCCTACCATAGTGACTAAGTCTGATATCACCCCAGTTGTGCCGAAGAAATTCATAGACTCCCCACTGGACACTCAGCCGGGCAAGACTGGGCCCAAGTTGAGTATTTTCGAGAAGTACGAGCTGATTAAGAAAAAGAATCAGACTCTTACCACCAGCACCTATGCTCAATTTCGAAAGAAGACGTCAACTGTACAACACAGGCTGCTGTCTGCATTTGACATAGAGAAGGGCAGGATGCACATGGCCTTCCTCCAGGCGTGGGTACCATACCCCAAGGTAATTATAGACTAGAAGAGGGCCACCTTCGAGTTCCAAACGAAGGACGTGCACCCCGCATATCAGATGGATTTGCACAAACGGACATGATAGATGATATTCCATATGTTGGCACATGCTTCAGATTCTGCAGCAAAATTACAGGTATCATTGAAAAATGCTCAGACGTAGCTCAAGATGGAGAAAATTTCATCCTTCACAAAGGATAACAGAATTAAAACTTTGGAGGAGCTGGTCCTCAAGATCGGCTATGATCCCTCAAACGTCAAATCTCTAGAAGAGATGATAAAGAAGAAGAATGCATATATCGCCTCCTTGAGGAAACATCTAAAGCTCCCTCCTATAGAAGACTCGCAGGTAAAAGAGATAGCAGAGAAAGAAGGCAAGAAAGACGAAATTCTCAAACTGCTTATGGAGCAGAATGCACAGCTCAAAGAAATGAAAGCAGAGATTATTAAAAGAGAAGGAATAGATGAAGTCAATGGAAGTAATTCCATTGAGTGCCATTCCAATTTAAGGAGCAATCACAACAAAAGTGACAACAATCCCAATTGCAACACCAGTGACACCCCAAGAGGGGACAACCGACCTCACCAAATCCATGGAAAAGATGAACCTGCAAGAGACAGAAATCAACATGCTTAAGAAGGAAGTTGAGAACCTACAAGAACTCAAAAGTTTTTTCCAGACTAGTCTCTCCAAATAAAAGCAGGTAACTGAGCAGCTCAGAAAGGAACTACAGCAGCTCCAAAAGCAAATAGTGGCAGGGAAGACTTTGGCTGAGGGCAAAGAGAATGTATAGACAGACATCACAAATTCCATAAATGAAATCTGGCCCATGATCCAAATCATGTTTGAGTAGAACGAGTTGGTCTAGAGGAGTAAACATGCTATTGAGAAAATCAGGGTAGAATTGAGAGATAGACCAACTCAGGCAAATGATATCATCAAATTTCTCAATTCTAAGACCAGAGAAGAACTAGAAGAGCTGAAGATAGAAGACATAACAGAGACTATCCTTGAGGTCAAAAGAGTTTTGACCAAAATAGGTTTAATGCTTCAACTGGAAGAAAAGGTTCAGATCATGGACCAGGGGGTACAAAGGTTTTTCAACAAGATTGAGGCTCTCCAGAAGAAAGGTCTCCTCGGTCTGAAGGTTATTAATGATAAACTGATGACACTCCCAGATTACAAAAAGAGACTGTCTGAAGTGTCTAAGGACAGTTCAAAGTTTTTTGGCATACAAGGGAGCATCACCAACAAAGCATTCCTAGATTCTCTTTAGTTGGACATCAGTATCCAACACGAGATTCGATACATATTCCTCACTAAGCCCACTTTCGCCAAATATACGAAAATGGATGAAGTGTATCAGAGACTACTCAAAGTCATTGTGCCTAGTAATCTCAGATGGGAGGAACTCTGCGATCTTCTTGATTAGCAGACGAGCTGACCGTCTAGTCACCTATCCAGTCAGATGAGGTCGTGCAAAGGCTTCATCAATGGTCTACCCAAAATTTCTGCATGCAATTGCACCAAGTCATCAAGCAGTTTGATTAGTTAAATTAGTTAGGCTAAAAATAGAATAAGCACGTCTTGATCAGTTATGACAGGAACGTTTGTAGTTTGAATTATAAATACTTCATATTTCAAAGTATTGGGGGTTGTTGATCTTTACACCCTGACGCTATCAGACTGTAACATTTTTTGAAGAGATCTGCCATTAATAAATAGGAAGCACTTTTACAGGATTTTTGCGTGTATTCACTGGTGATGTTTATTCTCTAAGTTGAATGTTATTCTGCTTTGTTATCACATTGTTTTCTGAAACTAATCTTTAAGAGTAACATATGTTGCAGGATTTATCTTGGATACCCTGTTTCTGACTTTAAAGATTTCAATGTTTATCTTCTAATGTTTTCAATTAAGAAATTCTTAACTGCTTCTTAGTTGAATTTATCTTTCTCATCTTTTCTTCTGTCCATCATTTAAGCTATTAAAGATCAAGTGAGTATATTATCTCGCCCTGTGGAAGTATTCCTTTACGTTTCTGGTTTATATCTCATGTTTATTATAACATAGACCCCATAGCCCAATGGAGGTGTATACTGTCTCAACCAACTCAAAATACACTTTGACAACAAAACCTACCTATTTCTTTACCTAGCCTAATATCTAAATTGAAAACATAGCTAAATCATATAGAGAGATCCCTCTCTGAAGCTGGAAGGGCTAGATCCCAGCTTTAAAAGTGGTTGGATAAAGTTACCTTTGTAGATTTTTTCTTTTTCAACCTCCAGGAAATTTACCAAGTGCTAACATAATGGCGACTCCACTGGGGAAGAACTAAAAATTGATAATTTCACGTTTTTATTTCCCCTAAAAAGAACGTTCAAATTTGAAAAGAAAATAATGTTTAGAGGTTGACCAAACTTTGTACATATTATTTTTAGACTCGCAAAATTAAAAAATATATACATACAAAAAACGAAAAAAAATAGTTTTGGCTCCCAAGAAAGTTCATACTCGATCTCATCCAAACCCAGAACCCGCAATAGTGATAGATAACCCTGAATAATTGCTCAGGTGAAAGACCTTAGCTACCAGTTCAGTGAGTCATATTCTCCTTCATAAGTCTCCTTCCTTTTTCGAGAAGCCTATTGCCTCTCAAAACTCCGACCTTGAAACTTTTCCACAGCGAAGCCTGGTTAGAACACGGTCCGACAGTTTTGTGACTGAAATTGTTTTTGACCCAACTCCATTGCAACCCCGAACCCCCGAAGTTCAGTCTCCCATGACTAAACCTCAAATCACTCTCTCAACACTATCCAGTCCCTCCTCGTCCTTGTCTTCAGCCGCTACCTTGCCGACCATCCAGGTTGTCATCCTGCCTCCTCCACCCATCATGGCAGCTCGATATGATCCTCTGGTGTTGGCTGCGCCGCTACAGGCCATGCCCCAAGACTATCAAACTAGAATCCCACAGTTCGACGCAACGGGACCTTTAAACACCCAACAACATGTTGAAAAAATGAATGATTATTTTGACCTGCAAGAAGTTGATGAGGCTGACGTTCAAATGAGATTGTTTTCCCAAAGTTTGACAGGTGACGTCAAAAAATGGTTCAAATCTTTACCTGTTGCCTCAATCCTTGACCTTGTTGCGTTCCAAAGAATTTTTTTGGACAGATGGAAGGTAAAGAAAAACCCTCTCCAAATACTGTCAGAATACGAGAATATAAGAAGAAATCAATTTGAGACGATACAATATTACTGCATCCGGTTCAACAACCTGTACAATGCAATCCCAACTGAAATCAAACCTCCACAGGGTCTAGCATTGATTAAATTCCCTGATGGATTTGATGCCGACATGTCATACCAACTAAGAGAAAGAAATTCTTCCACCCTGGAGGACATGTAGAAAAGTGCTATAAGTGTGGAGGCCAATCTATTGGCAAAGAGGGCACGATAGAGGTCAGAAAGGAGAGTCACAATTAAAGAAGAACTTTCCACGTTGAACACAGATTCCAAATTGGATTCTATGTCCAGAACAATGGAACTAATGCTGGAAATATTGACTGTGTCAGACAAAAATCCTCCAAGAGACAACACACCTGCTCCTCAGGTTCGAAACCCCAATTTCAGGAGAAACCCTCCTCAAATCAGATAGAGAGATCCTAGGGATCAAAGAGAGCGGAGGGGACCAGATCAGTAGATTAGACCTCCCCTTCAAGAAAACTATGTTGATGAAGGGAGGGAAGTGATTGAGGAATTGGAGGACACTCACATCAACCTCATGGGCATTCACGACAACGAAGCTATCTTTCTTACCCAAGAAGAGAAGGAACTTTTTCTTCTAAATCAAACGAAAGTATGTGAAGAAGCTGAAGACGCAGAACAACAGGCCTTTGAAAATGCTATTTTGGAGGTACATCATCAATACAATCTGCGGAGTAAGAAGACAAAAGGGAATTCCCCAAAAAAGATGACTGAAACATAGAAGGTAGCCGATACCAAGAAGACTCCTGAGAAAAATACTATTAAGAAGACTCCTGAGAAAAATACTACTGAGAAGACTTATGAGAAGAGTAAATCCGACACTCCTGTGAAGAGAAACCTCACCATTCTGAAAAGGCCATCACCGCCCGAGGTTTCACCTATTAATCCACCGAGTACTTCTGAGCAGAAGAATTTGGTGGACAAACAAGAAATGATGAGCCAAGGCAGAGCTCTTACACCCTTTAGCCTGGAGGGGGAGTTGGCCAAAATAAAAATTCCCATCCCACTTACAGATTTGATGAACAGAGGTGGTTATCGTTCATAGGTGATTAAAGCGCTGGCCATTGAACCTGACATAGGCACGAAGTCCTTGACCATTGGATCAGCAAGTCATTCGGACACTATGAACGTTACTGATGATAGACCCGAGATTTTTTTCGGACCTGAAGTAGATGGTCGAGATGATACTGGTGAGGTCGCTCCCTTTTAAATCAGTCTGAACATACATGACTTGATCTTGCATAATGCTATGCTGGATTTGGGTGCCTCCCACAATATGATGCCTAAAGCAGTAATGGAAAAGCAGGGACTGGAGGTAACTAGACCATACAAGGATTTACACTCATTCGACTCCAACAAAGTTAAATGTATTGATTTGATCAAGGACTTATGCATCACCTTGGTTCAGATTCCTGCGAAGAGCATGGTAATGGATGTGGTGGTTGCAGACATCCCACCGAAGTATGGAATGTTGCTATCCCAGTCTTGAGGGGCTAAGTTGAAAGGAACCCTCCAGCTGGATATGTCTTATGCCACTATCCCAGTGTTTGGGCAACAGAGGAGGCTATACAGAGAAACATTGATGAAGTACATGGTCAGTAGCCAAGAAAAACCGCACAATTATCCCCTTTACATTGCGCATTCCGATTTAGATTCGTTCATCTTGTACAATGATGGTAATACGGAAGAGCAATATACTCAGCTGATGGAAGACACATCTAGTCAAGATGAAAGCCAAGAAAGCATTGAGGTAGCTAAGATGAAGAACGTGATAACTGAAGATTTACCTGCTGATTTCTGGAGCATGGATCTTGATGGAGCTGAGTAAAGAAGGAGCAGAAGCTGGAGTCTGGTTTCATAATCATAGAAACAGGTACTCAGAAAATCATTCCTACAAATTAAATTTTCAGTGCACTAACAATGTTGCCGAGTATGAAGCCTTGATGCTCGGTCTGAAGCTTTTGAAAACGGTTGGTGCTAAACAGATTATGGTAAGAGGTGGTTCTGAGTTGATAATCAAGCAAATTAAAGGTGAGTATGCTTCTAAACACCCACATCTTAGGGATTATAGGAATGTTGTTCTCGATGCCTTGAGGTGTTTTACTGAAGTTGACTTGCAGGTAATGCCGAGGGGACATAATATTCTGGCCGACGGATTGGCTACATCAGCAGCCACCTGTAAGATTCCTTTCTGCTCGACTCGCCCATATACTGTTGAGGTGAAATGCAGACCTACAGTTCTCGAAAATATCAGGTACTGGCAAGTGTTAGTTAATGATGATTAGATCGAAGAATTTCTGCAATGTAAAAACGACTTTGAATGTACAAATATAGATTTAGAGAATGAAGATGAAAATGTAAATAATTCTGATTTTGAAATTGATAGTGTAAATACCATAGATTCAGGAGAATTAGGCGATGATGAAGTAGATGCTGATGTTTTACAGTTGAAAAGCAACGTTTTACCTAGAGGCCTAGTTCCTTTAGAGGACTTGTTCGATTCTAACGATGTGGCCAAGAAACCAAAAATAGAATCCCATGGACAAGATGTAGAAGACTGTAATATAGGGACTGAAGAGAAACCTAGGATGGTCAAACTGTCTAAATCATTACCCCTAGAGAAAAAACTCAAATACATTGAGCTGTTCAAAGAATTTTTGGATGTATTTGCCTGGAGTTATGAAGATTTAAAATCCTATGATACCAACATCATACAACACAGGATTCCAATAAAATAAGACCAAAAACAGTTTAGGCAAAAACTTAGGAGGATAAATCCCAAGTTGCTCCCTCTAATAGAAAAGGAAATCAAGAAAATGTACGATGCCAAGATCATAGTTCCATTACGTTTTTCCAAGTGGGTTTCTAATCTGGTCCCTACACGTAAGAAAACTGGGGAAATCAGACTCTACATAGACTTCTGAAATCTGAATAAAGTCTCCCTGAAGGATAATTACCCCTTACTGAAAATGGACCACATCCTGCAAAGGGTGGTCGGGTCCAGTCGAATTTCTCTGCTAGACGGTTTCTCGGGTTACAATCAGGTCTTAGTTCACCCGGACGATCGAGACAAAACCGCTTTCACCACACCATGGGGCACTTTCATGTATGTGAAAATGCCTTTTGGTCTGATGAATGCAGGAGCCACATTCTAGAGGGCAATGGATATCACCTTCGTGGAAGAATCAGGTAAGTTTATTGTCGTCTATTTAGATGATGTGACTGTGTTTTCCCAATCAGATGATGAACACCTAAGGCACCTCAGACGAGTCTTTGAGAAGTGTAGGAGGTTTGGGATTTCTTTAAATCCTAAGAAGTGCCTTTTCGGGTTAGAAGAAGGCAAATTGCTAGGACATATCATCTCAAAGGAAGGAATCACAATAGACCCCAGTAGAATAGAGGCCATACTAAAATTAGAACACCCCATAAACCTCAAAGAACTACAGTCTTTTATAGGAAGAATTAACTTTCTGCAAAGATTCATTCCAAATTTGGCAGAACTCCTCAGGAACATTACAAACATGCTTAAAAAGGACGTAAAAATAAAATGGGACTTAGAGTCCAGACAATATTTCGAACAAGTCAAACGAGCACTCACAGAAGCCCCTGTCTTGATCAGTCCGGATTTTACTAAGGATTTCTATCTCTTTTATTTCACCTCTGAACATACTATAGAAACAGTGTTACTGCAGAAGACCGGTGAAGGGTATGAACAACCCATAGCTTTATTTAGCAAGGCGTTAAGGGACGCTTCTCTGAATTACAAGATAATAGAGAAACAAGCTTTTTCTTTAGTAAAAGCCATAAAAGACTTCAGGGTCTACATTCTCCATTCCCACACCATAGATTATGTTTCGAACACGGTAGTAAAGGACATCTTGACACAAGATAATCCGGATGGAAGAAGGGGAAAATGGATTGTTGTCATTTTAGAATACGATATAGAGATTAAGCCCACGAAACTAATCAAAGGTCAAGGCCTTGCTAAATTAATGGATGAATCTAACTTCCATGCCCTTGACATTAATTTTCTAGATGTGGCAGATGAACAGGGTGGAGATGGTGACTCCAAGCGTGAGAGAGGTATTTCTAAACTCTCCATGGTACACAAACCTTATTTTCATTTTGCAAAATTTACAAGCTCCCCCTGGTTTGACTAAGACTAAAGCTAGATTTTTGAAGTTGAAAGATTTGAAATTCTGTATTCTAGAAGGCAATTTGTATTGGAAAGATCCTGCAGGCATTCTGTTAAATTGTTTACTGAAAGATGAAGCTGATAAAGTTTTGCAAGAGTTTCATGCAGGAGAATGTGGTGGCCATTTGAACTGGAAGGTCACAGCCAACAAAATACTCAGAGATGGATTCTATTGGCCCACCCTGTTCACAGACTTGCATCATAAGGTAACAACATGTCACCAGTGTCAACTGTTTGAAGGCAAAAGGAAATTCCTTCCTCTACCTCTGAAACCTATTTCAGTTGAGGCCCCTTTCCAGCAATGGGGGCTCGACTTCATTGGAGAAATACACCCACCTTCTTCAAGCCAACACAGGTGGATTCTTATTGCCACCGATTATTTTACTAAATGGATCGAGGCAGTACCAAGCAGGCAAGCCACTGACTCTGTTATTATCAAATTCCTTGAAAATAATATTTTGTCTCGTTTTGGTTGTCCTAGAAAGATTATAACTGATAATGCAGCTACTTTTCGGTCGAAGAAAATCATAGATTTCTGCAACCGGTATCACATTGGTTTGTGGCATTCCACAGCCTACTACCCTCAGGGAAATGGGTTGGCAGAATCTTCAAACAAAACTTTGGTAAATATCATCAAGAAAACATTGCAGGAAAACAAGAAATCATGGCAGAATAAGTTGGTGTTTTCTTTATGGGCTGACAGACTGTCCACCAAAAGGTCAATTGGCATGTCACCATACCAGCTGTTCTATGGTACAGAGGCAATTTTCCCCACTTCTTTGGGAGTCCCTATTATGAAGTTACTTCAAGAGGTACAAGCTGAGCCAAATGACTCACAGAGAAGGATCAACCAGATGATCCAGTTGCAACAGTCTAGGGAGGATGTTTTCAACAAAACACAGGTCGTCCAAGAAAACATCAAGAAGATATTTGACAAACGACCCAAAGAGGATGAATTTGAGCTAGGAGATTTGGTGTTGATATGGGATGCCAGGAATGAGGACAAGGGAAAGCATGGGAAATTTGACAATCTGTGGACAGGGCCATACATGATCCAAGATTTCAGGGGAAACAATGTTTTCTTGTTAAACATTGCCGATGGGTCAGATCTTCCAGGGGCACCTGTGAATGGCAGAATGATGAAACATTATGTCCCACCTCAGTAGAATATTTGAGTGCTCACTCTCCATTGTACATACCAGTTTAAGTTTCATTTTTCACTTGCATTTTCTGAGTGAGGAACATTAGTCAGTT
>JZKD02S0414529.1:114620-129324 GCA_000966675.3 Picea glauca
TCCTCTCTTTGTGCTCTGTTAGGTTACTATTCCGACCAGTGGGTAGATGAGCCCATTCTGGGTTTTCTATCCATTTTCTCCAATGATGAAAAACCCACAACAAAGTTTGATTACATCACCTTCTTGGCCGATAATATTCATGAAAAGTTCATGAATTTTGGCACGGAAGGCATGTTTAGATATTTGTCTATACTGGCATACATGTTCATCTACTTTCAAGCAGATAAATTTAGTTTTTCCATGCAGAAGATGGATGCAGATGGAAGGCCTCAACCAGTCACAACATGGACCTATTTGCTGAAGCATAACTCCATAGAGTACAACTTCAAAGCATTCATTGACTTGTTCTACCACCCTGTGGTAAGCATGTTGAGAAGTAGGCCTGAGCCTCGAATAAATGACGAAGTCAAGAGAATTTTGCATCTCTCGGACAACACCAAGACCGGAGATTGGTACTTGTATCAAAACCATACCGAGATCAGAGTATTCGGGTGCGAGTTGGCACCTTACAAGCTGCCTAAGTATGTGCTGGTAAGAATTTTTTCTCTAGAATACATAAGAAAAATCATGAATTCAGATGATATCCATTTCGTGTCTTTGAAGAAAAAGCAGTAGCTTCGGATCAAGCGGCAGATTGGCTCCTTCATATGAAATAGTCGAGGCACAGGAGAAGAAGCTGATCGGATGTTGAGAGAGATGAAGTTTTTATTAATATTCCCATAGCACTATGATCCATACGAGATCATCTCCGAAATGTGGGTGAAGAACAAGAATATCTCGTATGTTCACGAAGCTAAGCTTGAGATTGATAAATTCACTAATCAGACGGTGTGGGTGCTTGGCACCTTGAGTGAAGTGGAACATCAAGTTCTCCCTGCCACTGTGCCACCAACCTCCACACCACAAGTACCTAAGGAAAAAAGACCTCGACAAGAATCATCTCCGCCTGTCACGGAGGTGTCGTCTGAAGAGTTCCAGTTACATACTAAGAGGCCCAAGACAACCACAGTTCCCAGCCCTACTGGGGAGAAAGAGGTCCCACCTACCACAGTGAATAAGTCTATCATTCCACCCTTTGGGTCGATCTTGCATAAGGAAATCACCCCATTTTTGCCGAAGAAATTCACAGACTCCCCACTGGACACTCAACAGGGCAAGACTGGGCCTAAGTTGAGTATTTTCGAGAAGTACGAGCTGATTAAGAAAAAGAATCAGACTCTTACCACCAACACCTATTCTTAGTTTCGAAAGAAAATGTCAACTGCATAGCACAGGCTGCTGTCTGCATTTGACACAGAAAAGGGAAGGATGCACATGGCCTTCCTCCAAGTGCAGGTACCAGACTCCAAGGTAATTACAGACTACAAGAGGACCACCTTCGAGTTCCAAACGAAGGACGTGCAACCAACAGATCAGATGGATCTCCACAAATAGACAGGAGAGATGGTATTCCATACATTGGCACATGCTTAAGCTTATGTAGAAAAATTACAGGTATCATTGAACAATGCTCAGATGCAGCTCAAGCTGGAGAAGATTTCATCCTTCGCAAAGGATAACAAAATTAAAACTTTGGAGGAGCTGGTCCTCAAGATTGGCTATGATCCCTCAAATGTCAAAGATTCATAAGAGATGATAAAGAAGAAGAATGAAGATATCGCCTCCTTGAGGAAACAACTGAAGCTCCCTGCTACAGAAGACTGGTAGGCAAAAGAGATAGCAGAGAAATAAGGCGAGAAAGACGAAATGCTCAAACTGCTTATGGAGCAGAATGCACATCTCAAAGAAATGAAAGCAGAGATGGAGAGATTATTGAAAGAGAAGGAACAAATGAAGTCAATGGAAGTAATTCCATTGAGTTCCATTCCAATTTCAAGAGCAAGCACAATAGCAGTGACAACAATCCCAACTGCAACACCAGTGACAGCCCAAGAAGGGACAACCGACCTCGCCAAATCCATGGAAAAGATGAACCTGCAAGAAACATAAATCAACAGGCTTAAGAATGAAGTTGAGAACCTCCAAGAACTCAAAACTTCCTTCCAGACCAGTCTCTCCAAAGAAAAGTAGGTAACTGAGCAGCTTAGAAAGGAACTACAGCAGCTCCAAAAGAAAACAGTGGCAGGGAAGACTTTGGCTGAGGTCAAAGAGAATGTATGGACAGACATCACAAAGTCCATAAATGAAATCTGGCCCATGATCCAAATCATGTTTGAGCAGAACGAGTTGGTCCAGAGGAGTAAACAGGCTATTGAGAAGATCAGGGTAGAATTGGGAGATAGACCAACTCAGGCAAATGATATCATCAAATTTCTCAATTCTAAGACCAGAGAAGAACTAGAAGAGATGAAGATAGAAGACAGAAAAGAGTCTATCCTTGAGGTCAAAAGAGTTTTGACCAAAAGAGGTTTAATGCTTCAAATGGAACAAAAGGTTTAGATCATGGACCAGGGGGTACAAAGGTTTTTCAGCAAGATCGAGGCTCTCCAGAATAAAGGTCTCCCCGGTTTGAAGGTTATTAATGATAAATTGATGACACTCCCAGATTACAAAAATAGAATGTCTGAAGTGTCTAAGGATAGTTCAAAGTTTGTTGGCATACAAGGGAGCATCACTGACAAAGAATTCCTGGACGCTCTTCTGTTGGACATCAGTATCCAACATGAGATTCGATACATATTTCTCACTAAGCCCACTTTCACCAAATATACAGAAATGGATGAAGTGTATCAGAGACTACTCAAATTCACTGTGCCTAGTCATGTCAGATGGGAGGAACTTTGCGATCTGCTTGATTAGCAGATGAGCTGACCATCCAGTCACCTGTCCAGTCAGATGAGGTCATGCAAAGGCTTCATCAACGGTCTATCTAGAATTTCCGCATGCAATTGCACCAAGTCATCAAGCAGTTTGATTAGTTAAATTAGTTAGGATAAAAATAGAATAAGCATGTCCTGATCAGTTATGACAAGAACGTTTGTAATTTGAATTATAAATACTTCATATTTCGAAGTATTGGGGGTTGTTGATATTTACACCCTGACGCTATCAGACTGTAACATTTTTTGAAGAGATCTGCCATTAATAAAGAGGAAGCACTTTTATAGGATTCTTGTGTGTATTCACTGGTGATGTTTATTCTCTAAGTTGAATGTTATTCTGCTTTGTTATCACATTGTTTTCTGAAACTAAACTTTAAGAGTAACGTATGTTGTAGGATTTATCTTGGATACCCTGTTTTCGACTTTAAATATTTCGATGTTTATCTTCTGATGTTTTCAATTAAGAAATTCTTAACTGCTTCTTAGTTGAATTTATCTTTCTCATCTTTTCTTTTGTCTATCATTTAAGCTATTAAAGATCCAGTGAGTATATTATCTTGCCCTGTGGAAGTATTCCTTTATGTTTCTGGTTTATATCTCATGTTTATTATAACACAGACCCCATAGCCCAATGGAGGTGTATATTGTCTCAACCAATTCAAAATACACTTCGACAACAAAACCTACCTATTTCTTTACCTAGCCTAGTATCTAAATTGAAAACATATCTAAATCATATAGAGAGATCCCTCTCTGAAGCTGGAAGGGATAGATCCCAGCTTTAAAATTGGTTGGATAAAGTTACCTTTGTATATTTCTTCTTTTTCAACCTCGAAATTTTCCAAGTGCTAACAAATTACATAGGAAATGACTTTGTTAGCGATAAAAAACGCACTAGCATTTTTGAAAGAACTATGACTAATATTGTAGGGAAACTTTGACTAGATTCCCGAGCTCCAAATGAAGATCTAAAAGCACCATTGGAAAGATTAGGATTTGTATATGTCAATCAACTATTTAAGCATGCAAAACAGACTCTCCATGAATGAGAAATTTGATTTTGAAAAAATCTACGCTTTCACCAGCGCAGAAGGAAGAATTTTAACTAGTTAGTTGGTGAAAGCTCCGCCTTTCACCAGCTAAGGAGTGGATTTTCGGGTAAATTAGCTGTTGAAAGCCTGCCACGGCCAGAACAACCAAATTTTTGCCCAGATCAAGATTTTTTGGGTTTGAATGGTTTGAAACCTTCTTCAATAAGCTGGTTATGAATTATCAAATCAAATCTGAAGGCCATTCTTAGAGATGAAAGTCAAAAGGGAATTTTTTGACTAGATTTGGTCATTTTCAAGGGAAAAATGATAGGGATCAAGTGACACATCACCCAATTCAAATTTTAGCTTTGGAGGACCAAATCAAACAACCTTGGGAGGCTAAAACTTCACTTCATCATCAATCTTCTATTTTTATAAATCATTAAATAGGACATTTCCTATTTTGTTTTGATTCTCCATTCTAGATCCATTTTTATAGGATCTCATCCTACACTTGTTATATCTGTTTTGGTTTGACTATTTTTAGTAAATCTGATCCATCTTTCAAGGATCTAGATTTCATCTTGTAAGGATATAAAGCCAAAGACATTTGGATCACTAAGGGGTTCAATTTTGGATACTCTTTGGCTATTGTACTAAGACACTTATTTTTCAATACAGAATCAATCTTCTTTTGTTGTTAATCACATATTTCTTCATCTATTCCATGTTCTGTACTTTATTTCAGTTTATCTCAGCTATTAAGAACTTTCATCTTCTTATTTAGCTCATAAACTTGAACTAAAGGAATTCTTGCTGGCTTGTATGATCCTACACACTGTTGTACTTGATTATCTAGATCAGTTTTCTCCATACCTTTTGATATTACTCTGTCTGTTCATTGATTCCTAAAAGAACTGTTTCATTCGATTGGATTGTGAGTTTTCTTCTCATTAGTTACTCTCTATTATCCCATTGATCCACACTTTCATTATTCATAATTTATTAAGTTACCAAGCATCCTTAGTCTACAACCCTAAGGAGTTTCTTGGAGTGACAAAAAAATGGCGTCGTTGTCGGGGAGAGGAGATTGAAGCTCAGATTCTTTGGGAGACGACAAGATCCAGCTTTGATGATAGACAAAGCTTGGACATCATTTGGTTGTAATTATCTATCTGGTGACTCCATGAAGGGAAGATTCAGTGGCGACTCCACAATAATCAAATGTCAAAAGTGTTTGCAGCTCTTTTGGCTCGGAGGTTTACACCTTTTGACTTCTCAACAGTTCCTGGTTTCCAAGATCCATTTCCTTCTATATATATTTGGGGAGATCACCTCCCAATATTTGCAGAAAAGAAAGGAGATAATCCTTCAGATCATCTCACCGGATTTCATCAATGCATGATTCAGCTGGATATAAATCATGAGGATGTGCTCATGAAGATGTTTGTTTTCTCATTAGAAGGAGATGCTCGCGAATGGTATCGATCTTTACCTCCTTCTAGCATATCTTATTTAAAAGAGTTTCATACAGTATTCCATCATCGATGTGAAAGGTTTTTTGCTCAGGAAATTCTTCTTGAGGGTTGTTGTGAAGAATTTCATTCACATATTCAAAATGTCTATTCTTCTAGTTGTGAACATGAAATTCTTTCTATTGTTGTTGTTTAAGAGGAAGATCTTCATAATACAAATGATTATAATGAGAATTATATATCTATAGATGCATCGGATCTTATCTCTGTTGCACATGCTTCTTTTGATTTGTATGAAGAATCAGTTATAAAAGAGGATTGCTCTCATATTTTCAAAGAGGTTTCTTATGATAGTTTTTCGCCTGTGACGGATGAGAAGGATTTGAAGATGGATTGTCTTTCTTTGCTAGACACAGAGGTTTCTTGTTCACCTATCCTTGATTAGTATGCAGACGAAGCAGATCAGATTCTTACATCAGATTTTGCTGACTTGAAGAGAAGCCCTCCTATTTATAACAGTTATGAATTTGATGTTGATGAAGAGCAATACTGTGAAAAAATTAGCCATCTGGAAACTCCCGCAACATACATTGAAAATTCACATCCAGAAATCAGCAAGTTTGCATTTACCATACTTCAACACGAATCTGCAGACAACAAAAAACAGTTCATCATCAACAACGAAGTTAGTTTGCAGCTCTATTCATATTCGTACACAGTTGAAGGTGGAAGCCATGATAATCTAGAAAATATGCAGATACTTTCTACTTTTCAGCTGAAACAACAGCAAGAGGTATTTTCTTTCAATTTTATAGATCTGTTTGTGTGCTATCTGAAATCTTCGAGCATCATAGATGTCAAATTTCTTTTGCCAAACAAAGGTTGGTTATGCTGCATTTTTGAATTATATATCAGTATTCCATGGTTTCCTACATTCATCTTCAGATCAAAAGTTTTACCAACTATTCGGATACTCAGATGGCTTCATTGGAAGCATGATTTTACCTAATTTTGATGCAACAATTGGTTAAAGTAGGGTAGTTCAGGAAATAATCTCTTTCTCGAGCATTTCTTTCTTCTAATTTGCAATAGAAATAGCAGTGTGAATAAAGACATGTTTGAAGGTGTACAGAGATCAAATTACAGGAAAATTACGTGCAGAGGTCATGGTTGCAGAGATCATGGTTGCAGAGTTTTCAGTTTAAAGTCTGGATCTTAACACCTGATATAAGCCCAGGCAATTACTTTTAAATTTTTCATAACAAAATTTTCAAAAGACATGTATAAATTTTTTAAATTGTAAGTCTTAAACAATAAGGTTTTGAGTTCTTTTGAATGAATAAAACCTTTTTATTCATCAAAGAAATAAAAATTTGTTGTCACCAGCTAACGTTCCATTCTAAGCTGTGATAAGCTGGTGAAAGTGTTCACTTTCAATGGCTAACAGGAATCTTCACTAGCAAATAAGCTGATGAAAGGGATAAAACAGAGTTTTTTCATGGCAAAGTTTAAAGACACCTGGTGTATCATCATCAAAGTAATTGGTGGGAGAAGAAAATGGATTAGATCTTCACCATGTTTGGTTGAGTCATCATTGCAAGGAAAAGAATGTACATGCAACTGTTTAATGAGAAACAAATGGCAGATTAATTGCAGTTTTGGAGGACTCTGCAATTGTTATTAGGAACCTCGGTAATCACAGTGAAGATATTTGTGCATGTGTTGAAAGTGCAGATGTTGTACCTGCACCGATATGGAGAAAGTGACAATATGGCTACGGTGCTATTGTCCTCTCTGTATACTGATGTGATTGAACCTAAGCAGGTTAACATAGGTCTTAGCAAATTTCTCGAATCAGTAGACGATTTGGCCTTGGATATCCCTGATGCAGTAGATGTTTTAGCATTATTTGTTGTTCGTGCAGTAGTTGATGACATACTTCCTCCGACCTTTCTGACCAAAACATCAAAATCTCTACCAGAGGATTCGAAGGGAGTTGAAGTAATTAAGAAGGCTGAGAAAAGCTATTTATCAGTTCATCTTCATGCAAAAAATTATTTGAACGTTGATGGGGTGACAACACCCACGTCACAGTAGAGGAAGTAAAAAGGATGTGTGGAAGGTTCGTTTAATCCAGCGCAGCACTACAGGCTTCTAGATAACGAGATTAAGATGGGTTACGCAGATGCTCTAAAAAGAACTCAACCCGGTGTTCAGTTTGCAAATGTAAAGGTGTCAAATTGTAAATTCTAGGGTGCCGATGATAATGCCTATCATTACACATGCCAAGTGCCCAAGATTACAAAGAGAAGGAGATCACACATCAGTAATCTGAACAAATCTTGCATGTCCAGTTTGTTTTCAAACTGCAAAATTATAGCCATGCGCTCAGCCAAGTCAAACAATTCCAACTAAGCCACGATTTAAGGAGATTTTCATCGAGCTGCACGGTTTTGCAAGTTTTTTGATAGAGGATCGATGGCTCTTTCTTGCTCTTCAAATGAGGAATGGCATCTCAATAAAAATGGGAAGATTTGCATTGTTATGAAGTTTTATGAAGGCTCTGTGGGATACAAAATGGCCCATCTGAAGGAGATCGGTTTCCTATATCAGATATCTTAAGGTATGTTATGGATGTGGCACAAGGTGTAATGGAGCTGCATTCTAAAGGGATCCTCGTTCTTAACCTTAAACCTTTAAATATCCTACGTGATGAACATGATGTATCAGTTGTTGGATACTTTAGTATCCCAATACTGTTACTGAGAATCCCATTATCAAGTTCTGATTTGTCACTAAAATTGGGCACATCAAATTACATGGCGCCTGAAAAATGGAGGACAGATGTTAGAGGTCCAGTTTTATATGAAATTAGGCGAAAACGGTCTCTCCAAGACTCCTGATAGGACCAAAAGAGATGAATGAAGCGAATATGCAGTCTGTACTCTTCTGGATGTTTATGAGTCCAAATGGCTTCTTAGAAATCGAGCCAAGCTCAAAGGAAATGACTGGGAGGATGTGGAAAAGCAGGTTTTCACTTATAGTTCTGAAGCTAAATTGCACACTACATAGTCACAATGCAAAAAACAAATTGAGTCTATGAAGAAGAGATACAGGTCCGAGACTGCGAGTATAAGCAATCTTGGCTCTGGACTTTCTTCCTGGCCCTTCTTTGTAAGGATGGATGGGATACTTTGAAGCACACTCTCATTCTCTCAACGACCATTGATAATGTTGATACAGGATATTGGCAGAAATGGGGTTTCTGGCTTGTTTATAAACTCATTTTTGTTGCAACCTATGCTTCCATTTTATCCCTCTCTCACACCAAATGACACAACAGATTACCAGCACAAACCGACATTTTACAACTACATCTGTGCACTGTTTTTGTTGAATACCATACCTGCACTTGGCTGTGGCTTACTGGCATCTGAGTTGGCATTAGCTACTGGATCTATGGCTTTACAAATATCCATTACCATTCATTTTATCCTCCTTTTGTATATATAACTTTTCTTGCATATTTTCTCAAGGAAGAAGATTTACACTTGAAGGATGTCTACTATTCTAAGCTGAAGGATTTTATGGAGGAATTCGAAAGTTAGAAACAACTACACTATCCAGGGCACTCATAAGCCTGATGTGTTAACTCTTCCTGCTTAGTTCAAGGATGACAATGTTCTAGATGTGGGAACTCTGAAGATCTCACCACCGATGATAGAAGTGGAAAATGGCTTGAATGTAGCATCTGGCTGCATGCACTATCTATATAATCACACAACTGGTGGCAACAATTGTGGTATCAGCTGTCATGGGTCTGATTGATTATGAAGAGGCTATCTTTCTTTGTCATGTTGATAAAAGAGATTTCCTTTTATGGGTTGCAACAAGTATTACCACACTATTCCTTGGCATTGAGATTGGTGTACTTGTTGGAGTTGGTGCATCTCTTTCATTTGTGATACATGAATCAACAAATCCACATATCGTTGTAATAGGTCGTCTTTCTGGCACCACAGTATATAAAAACACCCAACAATATTCAGAGGCATACCAAAATGGAAGAGACCAAGACAAGGTTGATGAATTAACATTGGAAAGATGTTTCCACGACATTACCTGCAATGAAAAAAGGAGAGCTATATCACCTTTACCACAGCATGAAGAACCTTCTTCATCCAAAATGAAATATCAAAGAGGAGATTTCAGAGGAAGATGAATTCGATTGCAGAAGTGCAGCATCCATACCATCCAAAGGATCCCAAGACTTTGACAAATTGGACGAGGAGCAGCTCATGTCAATGTGTGCTGACATTGAACCATTCCACAAACAACAAAATCCATCAAAACAATCAGCTTCTAATCATACTCCTGCTGCACCATCAACTGCTTTGGATAACAGATGTTCAGAGAGACAGACAATTTATGAGAACCCTTCAATGCCATAGATAACAACAGTTGTGCATTTGGTTTTCCTTTTTTATGCTCTACAGCTATGGTGTCGTTGCTTAAATTATTTCGATATCTCTAACTTGTTTTCCCTCTCTTTCTTAGCATATCAATTCTTGAATCAAGCATTGCAGGTCACCTGAGGTTCAAACATCAAGTGTTAAAAACACTTTATCGAGCAGTTGTTGAAGAATCTAACACTCTATGCAAGATCATTGTTGCTCTGCTTTATTTTCTTCTCAAAGATAAAACATAACTTTCACCAATGCGGAAGGCAGAATTATAACCAGTTAGCTGATGAAAGGCAGAGCTTTCAGCAGCTAATTAGAAAATCTTAAGGTGAAATAGCTGGTGAAACCTGAGACTAGCCAGCAAAGGTATATTTTTTCCCAGATCAAATTTTTTCTCAGCCAAACATCCTGAAAATAGTTTCTAAAGATGCATATTGAATTTACACATCAAATTCAAGATCCATATTTGATAAAAAGGATGTTTGAAGAGGCGCCAAAGTCATATTAGAAACCTATTTTTGGGGCACAAAATCAGTTGTTTTTTCGATTCTATCATGATCGAAGCACATCGGCGAGCCTTGGAAGGATACCTGCACATATCAGAGGATCTAGAAATGCTTTGTATCTGAAGTTGCTGCTGCATTGATACACGATCCGGAAAAGGTTTACAGAGACATGGTTTCAACCGGCAACACCCTCCATTGGTAGCTTCACAACCTGAGTTTTTATTATTACTGTAGAATTATCTGTGGCTTCTTTATGATCGTCCACACAATCCAGTGGATTTTTGGTTCACTGTAGTCCTCGATCCTGCTTCTATACCTTATGTAAATGCTAGTGGTGGTGCAACTTGGTTTCCTCATTGTGTTTCTGGAAGGATGAAATATGAAATTGGTGAAAATCTTCATGTCTCTCCTAATCATGGAAGATAGTCATGGTGGATGTGCCTATTGACCTCATACTGAGAATTGGGAGCATTGTAAACAGAGAGAGGAGCTTCGTCTAGCAAGCCTTGAGGTCTTTTTACTCTTGCAGGTAATCGAGATTCATCAAGTTTTGATTTTTGGGTAAGTTTTTGTTTTCGGTGGTTTAGGCGAGCCTGTGTGTGCTCATTAACCACCGAAAAGGCTGAATGAATCCATGGCCCAATACTAAAGGCACAAGGTATGCTAGGTTCTTGGAGACCTCACAGGGAGGTATCCATCCCAGTTGGAGCCAGATGTTAGCGATAAAAAACACACTAGCATTTTTGAAAGAACTATGACTAATCTTGTAGGGAAAATTTGACTATCTTCCTGAGCTCCAAATGCAGATCTGAAAGCACCATTGGAAATCTTAGGATTTGTATATGTCAATCGACTATTTAAGCATGCAAAAAAGACTCTCCATGACTGAGAAATTTGATTTTGAAACAATCTGCGCTTTCACCAGCACAGAAGGCAGAATTTTAACTAGTTAGCTGGTGAAAGCTCCACCTTTCACCAGCTAAAGAGCGTATTTTCAGGTAAATTAGCCGTTGAAAGCCTGTCATGGCCAGAACAACGAAATTTTCGCCCAGATCAGGATTTTTTGGGTTTGAATGGTTTGAAACCTTCTTCAATAAGATGGTTATGAATTATCAAATCAAATCTGAAGGCCATTCTTAGAGATGAAAGTCAAAAGTGAATTTTTTGACTAGATTTGGTCATTTTCAAGGGAAAAATGATAGGGATCAAGTGACACATCACCCAATTCGAATTTTAGCTTTGGAGGACCAAATCAAACAACCTTGGGAGGCTAAAACTGCACTTCATCAACAATCTTCTATTTTTAGAAATCATTAAATATGACATTTCATATTTTGTTTTGATTCTCCATTCTAGATCCATTTTTATAGGATCGCATCCTACACTTGTTATATCTATTTTGGTTTGACTATTTTTAGTAAATATGATCCATCTTTCAAGGATCTAGATTTCATCTTCTAAGGCTATAAAGCCAAAGACATTTGGAGCACTAAGGGGTTCAATTTTGAATACTCTTTGGCTATTGTACTAAGACACTTATTTTTCAATACAGAATCAGTCTTCTTTTGTTGTTAATGACAAATTTCTTCATCTATTCCATGTTCTGTACTTTATTTCAGTTTATCTCAGCTATTAAGAACTGCCATCTTATTATTTAGCTCATAAACTTGAACTAAAGGGATTCTTGCTAGCTTGTATGATCCTACACACTGTTGTACTTGATTATCTAGATCATTTTTCTCCATACCTTTTGATATTACTCTGTCTGTTCATTGATTCCTAAAATCACTGTTTCATTCGATTGCATTGTGAGTTGTCTTCTCATTAGTTACTCTCTATTATCCCATTGATCCACACTTTCATTATTCATAATTTATTAAGTTACCAAGCATCCTTAGTCTACAACCCCAAGGAGTTTCTTGAGGTGATAACAGGCTCAAACAATGATAATGGATTACAAATTGAAAGATATATTTTTGACACAAGAAGTGCATACAACAGTTCAGATTCAAAATAGAGTAATTCTCATAAACAACACTGATAAAAATCCCTACGAGCTATGGAAAGGAAGACCAACAAATGTGAAACACTTCAGATTTTTTGGAAACAAATGCTACATCAAAAGAGAGGATGGAAGAATGGGAAAGTTTGACTCTTGTGTGGATAAAGGAATACTTGTTGGTTACTGAAGTAAAATGAAATCATATAAGTGTTACAATCTAATATTGAACAAAGTTGTGGAAAGCATCAATGTAACAATTGATGAAACAAGCAGACCAAAAGAAAAGGAAGAAGAAAACAAATCAATGGAACAACTTTTCAAATAAGAAGATGAAAACGAAGTAGAAGAGGAAGTTGAAGATGAAGAGAATCTGACAGAAGAAGAAGAGCAAGTTCAACAAGTATCTCCAAAGACACCTAGCAAACGATTACAGAAGAATCATCCTTCAGATCAGATTATTGGAAACAAAGATGCAGGAGTTGAGACTAGAAGAAATATCTGTTCACCAGAACAAACACACCTAGCACTCTTATCTATAGTTGAACCAAATTTTTTTTAAGAAGCCAACAAGTATGAATTTTGGAATAAGTCCATGTATGAAGAATTGGATCAAATAGAGAAAAATGACACTTGGGAATTGGTTCCAAGACCAAAGAATAAGAATGTGATTGACACAAAATGGGTTTTCAGAAATAAATTGAATGAATATGGATAGGTTACAAGGAACAAAGTTAGATTGGTATGTAAAGGATCGGCATAGATTGAAGGAATCGACTTTGAAGAGACATTTTCCCTAGTTTATAGAATGGAAGCAATCTGTTTCCTTTTATCTTAGGCATGCTCCAAAAATGTTAAAGTATATCAGATGGATGTAAAATCAACTTTAATAAATGGGGAACTTGAAGAAGAAGTCTACATTGAACAACCAGAAGGATTTCAGTTGTCAGAGAACGCAAACTATGTATGCAAATTAAAGAAGGCCTTATATGGTCTAAAAGAGGCTCCTAGAGCATGGTACTCCAGACTGGATAAGTATCTACAACAGACAGGGTTCAGAAGAAGAAGTGCAGACAACAACCTCTACATCAAGGTAAGTCAAAGTAATATTTTATTAATTGAATTTTATGTTGATGATATTATTTTTGGTAGTGATGATGATAGGTTAAGCTAGAAATTTGAAAAAGACATGCATAATGAATTTGAAATGTCGTTACTTAGAGAACTATCCTTCTTTTTGGGACTTAAGATACGTCAAAGAAACCAAGGAATTTTTATTTCTCAAACCAAGTATATCAGAGAAATGCTAAAGAGGTTCGGAATGGAAGATTGCAAACCAGTTATCACTCCCATGCCAACCAGTTGTAACTTGAGCAAAGATTATGATTTGAAGTCTATAGATCATAGGAAATATAGGTCAATGATTCACAACCTACTATATGGGACAACATCCAAACCATATGTGTTGAAAGCAATTGGATAGGTGGCATGATTTCAAGAAACACCAAAGGAATATCATGTATTATTAGTAAAGAGGATTTTCAAATATATCAAAGGAACATAAGAGTTTGGATTATGGTATCCAAAAGGAAAATATCTATCACTTATTTCCTACACAGATGCAGATTGGGCAGGTTGTATTGATGACCGAAGAAGCACCAGTGGAGAAACGTTCTACTTAGGTGAGTGTTTGGTATCATGGCTAAGCAAGAAACAATCATCAATATCTCTATCTACAACTAAGGTAGAGTATATTGCATCAAAAACATGTTGTACACAGGTTCTTTGGATGAAACAAACTTTGACAGATATGAAAGTTGAGTATGATGAGACCATTCCAATATATTGTGATAATACAAGTGCCATCAGTATCTCAAAAAACCCAGTAATACACTCCAAGACTGATATGAAAATAGAAGACTGACTTGTTATGCTATGAAAGCACCATCAACTTCATAAAAATAAACTTTACAGGACCTTGATTCATGTGTTAAAATATGCAAGATAAACTTATGTGTTAAGTTTATGTATCTTCTTGTAAATGCTTATGTGTGAGGAAATGTTCTTTTAGATGGTTAAATATGTACTTGAAATAAATACACAGCAACACAACTTGCATCAAATAAACCATCAAACTCACAACAATAACAAGATGATAAAGGAGTTCACCCCCCTCCGGGCTACATCTCCTTGAGCCTCCATCAATGGACTTGGCTCTCTGGGATTAATTAGTCAAAAGTTCTTTTAGAAGCTTCTTCTCAACTCCAATGGAAAAATAGACTATACCGTTGATATCAGAACACATAAAAACCCCAAAAATGACTAATAGAACTCTGAAAACGGATCATGGCTCATCCGGGCATGACCTCTTCTACATGTGGCCATAAGCTTCCCTGAGCTTTTCTTTG
>JZKD02S0414529.1:129334-162085 GCA_000966675.3 Picea glauca
TTACACTCCGTGGAAAATAGGGTTTGTCGCTAGTCCCAAAACTAGTCAAAAAAAGGTGTTTCGGGTAAAAACGTCATAAATTCTTCCTAACAGATCCAAACTCAGTGAGACAAAATGTATTAGTTAGGGTATATTATTTAGTATTTGTTGTAACAGTTTCATATCATTTCAACAAATATTACGTGCGGAGAATGCTCTATAAGTTCGCTCTCTAGAATAAGCCAGAATTCAACAAGATATGCCATTTTTCTATAACTCCTTTTGTGAGAGGTCCCAAGTAGTGACACCTGAAGGAATTTCATAAAACACAATGAAGAAAATCGTGTATCAGTTTCATATATTTATACATTACAGGTACAAAGTTATGATTACTTCAAGTTAGGGTTGTTGACTAATCCAAAACTAGGCATGTGAGATTAAAGAAAAGTTTGATGAAAATGCTAGTCTCTTGTTGTTAAAGTTAAGGAAGGTTTTCATGAATGTGATAGTATACACCAGGTCTATTACATAGCTACAAATAATATTTGGATGATGAAATTGATGACGGCTTTTGGTTGAGGTGCATGTTGAGTACATGGTTGAGACAAGTAGTTGATGAGTTGGCGCATACATGAGGTGTATAGTTGATGATGTTGGTACATATTGATGAGTAGTTGACACATGATTGATACATATTTGGTACATGTTTGGATGCACTTTGTTTATGGTACAGGTTGATTAGAGGTTGAGGTATAGGTTGATGCATGGTTCAGATTTATTGGTACATGTTTACAACGATATATCTCATAGTGACAGGTTGACAACGGTTCCATCATTCTACTTCTACTTCAAGGTGGTAGGATAGGGAAAGGACAGGTGTTTGTAGCCACCTTTCGGTTGTAGCTGAATAACATATGGGGTTGTAGCTAGAGAATTGGGGAGTTGTAGCTTCCCTCAGGTTGTATCCTAAGAATCTAGGGGGTTGGAGACTCCTTCTAGTAGCAGCTAGAAAACAATGGAAGTTGTTGCTTCCAATCAATGCAATTCTTCAATACATAGAAAAAACATTCTGTGGTTTTCCTCTCGATTTTGGTTTCCACGTAGAACACTAGTGTACTGTGTATGTGTATGTTTGTTCATTTGTTCATTTCTTATTTACTCTATAGTTATTGGATGATAATTCTTCATTATTATAACACTTGGATTATATGGTTAAAAAGGATTCAATTTCTTTATTACTGATTCGACCCCCCTCTCAGTAATCCAACAAAGCACTCATGTAGAACTAGACCTTTTGATTGGCACATAAGGAATCCATCGCAAAGTGACTGGGCATCTAACCACGAGGGTTAGGATATGTAGTGTGCACACACTACCCATATAGCCCAAGGATAGGAAGCACCTTCAGCCACACAGGTTGGATATCCTGCTTGAAAATATGGGAAAATCACCCTCCCCAAAGGATACATGTCTACTGACCTTGTGTCGGTTCATGCTGACAGGTACCATAGTCAGTAACATTATTGTAAATGACCACCTTCCACTTCCACTCTCTACAATATACTACCCCAAGAATCACATATGTTACTCATCACTCCCTCTTACAAGGGACATCCTTCTGGACCACACCAATATTGTCTCTAAAGTACACAAACTTCACCATTGAGAGAGGCTTGGTCAACACATCTTCTATCTACTCATCTGTAGTGAGATACTGGAACTTCACTAATCCCTTCTGCACCATATCTCTAATATAATGGTACTTGATATTGATATTCTTGGAATTGTCATGAAATATTAGTTTCTCTGAAAACTTCACACAACTATGTTTGTCGTACCATATACAAGTCGCCTCTAACTCAAGATCAAACAATCCTACAAGAAAATTCTAAAGCCACACTGCTTTGCTTCTTGATGAACATGCTTCAATATACTCTTCCTAAACTATACTAAGTACCACACTAGTCTACCTCCTATTGAAACATGAGATCATATTTGATCCCAAGCTGAAGCAACATCTATATGTACTCTTCTGGTCTTCGACACTACCAACCCAATCTGAATCAATATAGCCTTGCATGCTATCTCATGATCCGAAACATATCTGAGTCCATAGTCAATTGCACCTTTTAGGTATGTCAACACATGCTTTGTAGAAACCAAGTGAACACGTCTTGGTTCAACCATATACTAACTCAAAGTGTTCACCGAAAATCATATATCTAGTCTAGTGATTGTCAAATATATTAACAAACCAATCATTTGTTTGTACATGGTGACATCTGCTATATCTAAAAATGTATCACTCAATAAATTCAAGTTCATCACCATCGATGTGGGAATGGATTTACAATCCATTATATCAAATATCTTCAATTTTTCTACTGCATATTTTCCTTGGCACTAGAAAATATCATCCAGTCTCTGCCACACCTTTAGACCCAAAAAGTAATGCATCATACCTAGTTCTTTTATCTCGAACTTAGATGCAAGATTTTTCTTGCACTATGTGATGAGATTCTTATCCCTTGTTAGAAATAGTTCATCCACATATAATAGTAATATCATTGGTCAACTATCCTCAACCTTGTAGTAAAGGTTGGGATTTTCTTTACTCTTGGTAAAGCCCAAGATCATCAAAAAACTGTCAATTCTATTGTACCATGCCCTAGGTGATTCTTTCAACCCATACAAAGATTTCTTCAACCTATTGTTGGGCCCCAACAACTCCCCCTAAATTTTTACAAAATTTAAAGGGCCTCTATTAGAATCTTGATAATTATAATGAGCTACAGAAGAAACCCTTTCAAATACTTCCTACCCTGGCTTGATTTGACACAAACTTAAGACATTCACTGTATTATGAGACATTCATTACAAGAGTATATGTCAAAATTTAGAAACGAGCATAGAAATCCCAATTTAAACAAAACATTAATTTTTATCATCTGTTTCCTTTCGTTTAAATTATGATTACATGTTCTTTCTTTTGCTCATTAACAAGTTTGACTATTTTGAAAAATGGGTTCAATACTTCATCAAATAATATCTTGGTTGGTTTCTCATTTTCATAAAATCATTTGGTGATATTAATTAATTAAATTTTTTTTTTTCATTTTGCATCTCATTTCAAAATAATAATAATAATAATAAAAAGAATTATCTATCATTTGTTTGATTTTGTAAAAAACCAAAATTAATATTTTACTCTTCATTAACTTGAAGCTTCTAGAATTTTAAGATAATATTTGAAAGGAAATTATAAACAATTTTTGTTTAGAACTTATAGTTAGTTTAAATTCATTTTTTATTTCGTTGTTCTAGACTTTTTTTTATTCACAATTTTTAGATTATTAATTTATGTTTCTTCTTGTTTCATAGGTTTCTATTATCAGTTATTTGGTATGGATCTGATCATGACTTGATTTTATTATCTAAATAAATTCAAGATGTTTGATCCAAAAATAATATTGGATTGTTGCAAATAAATTTATGAGCAACAACAGGTAAAATTTGGAAATGCATCAAGAACAGAGACACGATTTTGCAAGATTGATTGCAGCCAAACCATAAGGAATTTGAAGAAAACAAATGCATTTCGATTTTGTGGGACTGATTGCATCCAAACTGTGAGATATTTGTGTCTCTTTACGAGACAAATTTCAGGTGGCGGAAATTATTGGTGACGCCCAAAATGTTCATTCATTGTATAAATATAGGAGAAAGTTCAGAGCCATCGACATCCAGGAAATTGAGAGGAGGATTTTTATCCTTTCTCTTTTGTATATTATTTCCTTTGTAAACTTTTTTTCTTTTCAAATGGAGTAACGTATGGTTGGAATCTTTGGGAGAATGGACAAGTATTTTCAAAGAAGAATATCAAATTCCAGGTTGCTTAATGACTTTTGTCCTATGAGTAAATTGGTTTTATTTTCATTATAATATCTTCATATTCTTTGAATAATTGATTATGCATTGATTTAAATTAGATTTATCCTGTTTTATCAATACATGATTAATTGATATCATTTACGTATTAATTTTTTCAATCTTTAAGAGTCTATTATCCCAAATATTCCTTTTGGACAATAGTATGGACATGTGATTTTGAGAAGTGATATGGGAAAGCTATTCACCGTTGGTTTTAGACCTGTGTGATGCTTATTCCATTATGTTATTTTATTGGCTCAATCTTATGAGATATTATTATGTTTGACACAACTTTGGCCTTGTCATCATATGTTGTTTCATATTGTTAAGTATTTAGATGTTGTCCATAATTTGTTATTCCATTCTGTGATTGTGATCAATTTGTCATTTGATTATTATTGAATTTATTCCTAATGTTAAATGATGGATAAAATCAATACTCAGAATTGAGTTTTCTCTCGTTCTTAGTTATTGATTATCATAAGANTCTCGATTTTGGTTTCCACGTAGAACACTAGTGTACTGTGTATGTGTATGTTTGTTCATTTGTTCATTTCTTATTTACTCTATAGTTATTGGATGATAATTCTTCATTATTATAACACTTGGATTATATGGTTAAAAAGGATTCAATTTCTTTATTACTGATTCGACCCCCCTCTCAGTAATCCAACAAAGCACTCATGTAGAACTAGACCTTTTGATTGGCACATAAGGAATCCATCGCAAAGTGACTGGGCATCTAACCACGAGGGTTAGGATATGTAGTGTGCACACACTACCCATATAGCCCAAGGATAGGAAGCACCTTCAGCCACACAGGTTGGATATCCTGCTTGAAAATATGGGAAAATCACCCTCCCCAAAGGATACATGTCTACTGACCTTGTGTCGGTTCATGCTGACAGGTACCATAGTCAGTAACATTATTGTAAATGACCACCTTCCACTTCCACTCTCTACAATATACTACCCCAAGAATCACATATGTTACTCATCACTCCCTCTTACAAGGGACATCCTTCTGGACCACACCAATATTGTCTCTAAAGTACACAAACTTCACCATTGAGAGAGGCTTGGTCAACACATCTTCTATCTACTCATCTGTAGTGAGATACTGGAACTTCACTAATCCCTTCTGCACCATATCTCTAATATAATGGTACTTGATATTGATATTCTTGGAATTGTCATGAAATATTAGTTTCTCTGAAAACTTCACACAACTATGTTTGTCGTACCATATACAAGTCGCCTCTAACTCAAGATCAAACAATCCTACAAGAAAATTCTAAAGCCACACTGCTTTGCTTCTTGATGAACATGCTTCAATATACTCTTCCTAAACTATACTAAGTACCACACTAGTCTACCTCCTATTGAAACATGAGATCATATTTGATCCCAAGCTGAAGCAACATCTATATGTACTCTTCTGGTCTTCGACACTACCAACCCAATCTGAATCAATATAGCCTTGCATGCTATCTCATGATCCGAAACATATCTGAGTCCATAGTCAATTGCACCTTTTAGGTATGTCAACACATGCTTTGTAGAAACCAAGTGAACACGTCTTGGTTCAACCATATACTAACTCAAAGTGTTCACCGAAAATCATATATCTAGTCTAGTGATTGTCAAATATATTAACAAACCAATCATTTGTTTGTACATGGTGACATCTGCTATATCTAAAAATGTATCACTCAATAAATTCAAGTTCATCACCATCGATGTGGGAATGGATTTACAATCCATTATATCAAATATCTTCAATTTTTCTACTGCATATTTTCCTTGGCACTAGAAAATATCATCCAGTCTCTGCCACACCTTTAGACCCAAAAAGTAATGCATCATACCTAGTTCTTTTATCTCGAACTTAGATGCAAGATTTTTCTTGCACTATGTGATGAGATTCTTATCCCTTGTTAGAAATAGTTCATCCACATATAATAGTAATATCATTGGTCAACTATCCTCAACCTTGTAGTAAAGGTTGGGATTTTCTTTACTCTTGGTAAAGCCCAAGATCATCAAAAAACTGTCAATTCTATTGTACCATGCCCTAGGTGATTCTTTCAACCCATACAAAGATTTCTTCAACCTATTGTTGGGCCCCAACAACTCCCCCTAAATTTTTACAAAATTTAAAGGGCCTCTATTAGAATCTTGATAATTATAATGAGCTACAGAAGAAACCCTTTCAAATACTTCCTACCCTGACTTGATTTGACACAAACTTAAGACATTCACTATATTATGAGACATTCATTACAAGAGTATATGTCAAAATTTAGAAACGAGCATAGAAATCCCAATTTAAACAAAACATTAATTTTTATCATCTGTTTACTTTCATTTAAATTATGATTACGTGTTCTTTCTTTTGCTCATTAACAAGTTTGACTATTTTGAAAAATGGGTTCAACACTTCATCAAATAATATCTTGGTTGGTTTCTCATTTTCATAAAATCATTTGGTGATATTAATTAATTAATTTTTTTTTTCATTTTGCATCTCATTTCAAAATAATAATAATAATAATAATAATAAAAAGAATTATCTATCATTTGTTTGATTTTGTAAAAAACCAAAATTAATATTTTACTCTTCATTAACTTGAAGCTTATAGAATTTTAAGATAATATTTGAAAGGAAATTATAAACAATGTTTGTTTAGAACTTATAGTTAGTTTAAATTCATTTTTTATTTTGTTGTTCTAGACTTTTTTTTATTCACAATTTTTAGATTATTAATTTATGTTTTTTTTTGTTTCGTAGGTTTCTATTATCAGTTATTTGGTATGGATCTGATCATGACTTGATTTTATTATCTAAATACATTCAAGATGTTTGATCCAAAAATAATATTGGATTGTTGCAAATAAATTTATGAGCAACAACAGGTAAAATTTGGAAATGCATCAAGAACAGAGACACGATTTTGCAGGATTGATTGCAGCCAAACCATAAGGAATTTGAAGAAAACAAATGCATTTAGATTTTGCGGGACTGATTGCATCCAAACTGTGAGATATTTGTGTCTCTTTACGAGACAAATTTCAGGTGGCAGAAATTATTGGTGATGCCCAGAATGTTCATTCATTGTATAAATATAGGAGAAAGTTCAGAGCCATCGACATCCAAGAAATTGAGAGGAGGATTTTTATCCTTTCTTTTTTGTATATTATTTCCTTTGTAAACTTTTTTTCTTTTCAAATGGAGTAACGTATGGTTGGAATCTTTGGGAGAATGGACAAGTATTTTCAAAGAAGAATATCAAATTCCAGGTTGCTTAATGACTTTTGTCCTATGAGTAAATTGGTTTTATTTTCATTATAATATCTTCATATTCTTTGAATAATTGATTATGCATTGATTTAAATTAGATTTATCCTGTTTTATCAATACATGATTAATTGATATCATTTACGTATTAATTTTTTCAATCTTTAAGAGTCTATTATCCCAAATATTCCTTTTGGACAATAGTATGGACATGTGATTTTGAGAAGTGATATGGGAAAGCTATTCACCGTTGGTTTTAGACCTGTGTGATGCTTATTCCATTATGTTATTTTATTGGCTCAATCTTATGAGATATTATTATGTTTGACACAACTTTGGCCTTGTCATCATATGTTGTTTCATATTGTTAAGTATTTAGATGTTGTCCATAATTTGTTATTCCATTCTGTGATTGTGATCAATTTGTCATTTGATTATTATTGAATTTATTCCTAATGTTAAATGATGGATAAAATCAATACTCAGAATTGAGTTTTCTCTCGTTCTTAGTTATTGATTATCATAAGANTGGCCATCCATTTGTGGATGGAAAGCTGTGGACTTGGTGAGCTTGTTGTCCAGCATAAACCAGAGGCTGGACCAAAATGTACTAAGGAAACTGTTGTCCCGATATGAGATGATAGACCATGGGATCCCAAAGTGTACCCACATTCGTTCAAAGAATATTTTAGCAGTGGCTTCTGCTGTGATATTGTTCTTGCAGGCCATCATAATGGGCATCTTCTAGAAACTATCGAAGACCACAAAAACACAGTCATTTCCATGCTTAGTAGAAGGAAGGACCGACATGTAATCCATGGAGATGGATTCCCAAGGTCAACTAGGGGTGGGCAGCGGATTATAGAGGCATTTCTTCTTGATGGTCAGTTTGGCAATGGCACAAGAAGTGTAGGAATTGATATACTTCCCGACATCCTATCAAAGGTTCTACCAATAGAAATACTTTTGTAGTACTGCCATGATTTTCTTGACCCCAAAATGCCCAACGACCCGACTGTAGTGCGCCTCCCAAATCATATTGGCACGCTCGCTTGAAGGAACACAAAAATGTACCAGGGACATAGCAGGGCATCCTGGAAGTGAAAATTAGGAACTTTCTTACCCTCCAAGAGCGTATTGTATGTGTGGCCGAATTATGTATCAATTTTGTAGAGAAGTGACCAATCAAAAGTCTTGTGCCCACAAGATTTCAGCACCGTGGTTAGCACCATGATAGGGGGTCGGTTGAGGCAATCTGCAACATTATTGGTGTTTCCTTTCTTGTACTTAATGTTCAAATGAAACTATTTCAAGTATGTGGACCACTTCTGATGGCGATCGTTCTGCAACTTCCCTTGTGTCTGTATGAACTGAAAGGGTTGGTGGTCTGTGTGGATGACCATTTCCTTTCCCAAAATGTAATGCTTCCATTGTCGGTAAGCCTACACAATGGGATACATCTCTTTTTCATAAGTGGTATACTTTCAGACTATGTCGAAAAGTGTCTCACTATGATATGCCACTAGATGTCCCTATTGAGTAAGGACTACCCCAATAGCATATTCAAAGTCATATGTCTCGATCTCAAATGGTTGTTGAAAGTCTGGTAATGTGAGCACTGGTGTAGAGCAGAGATGATGCTTCAAATCGTCGAATGCCTTTTGTTTATATTCAGACCAAAAGAATTTTGTTTTATCTCCTCCCTTGGTGACTTGACTCAAGGGCCAAGTGATATGATAGAATCCCAACACAAACCTGCAGTAGAAATTGGCAAGACCCAAAAATCTGCTGAGCTCTGTTAGGGTGATTGGGGCTGGCCAATCCTGAATGAATTGAATCTTGGCTGGATCGACATGCACCCCCCTCTCATCAATAATGTATCCCAAATACTAAACCTGGTTCATGCCAAAAGTTCACTTCTCCAAATTGTCACACAACTTGTGTTGTCGTAGTGTTTGGAGGACTTGGCGGATGTGGTGGAGGTGCTCTTCCCAAGTCTGGTTTAATATCATAATGTCATCCAAGTAAAACACTACAAATGAGTTGGTGAATGGATACAAGATGTCAACCATTAGTCTCATGAAGGTTGCAGGGGCATTCATCAACCTGAAAGGCACGACAAACCATTCAAAAAGGTCTTCCTTGGATTTGAAGGTATTCTTCCACACATCAGAGGGTTCAATTGGTACCTGGTGATACCCAGACTTCAAGTCGATCTTGCTGAAATATTTTTCCCCATTGAGTTGGTCCAGAATGTCATCAATCCGTCGGATCGGGTGCCTATTCTAGATAATGATCTTGTTCATTGCCCGATAGTCAATGCAGAGTCTCCAAGTCCAATCCTTCTTCTACACCAGCATGATTGGGCTCCCACAGAGTGATGAACTTAGCTGGATGTGACCTTTTTACAATAGCTCCTAAATCTGTCTCTTCATTTCGTCATTCTCCAGAACAGAGAGTTGATAGATTGGTCCATTGGGCAGTGACGCACCTGGGGTCAGATTGATGGGGTTCTTGACCTGATAGTGTAGAGGAACCCTTGCGAGGGAGGTGAAGATGTCCTCGTACTCTTCCATGACCTTATCCATCTGTTTATGTCGTGCAGAGGTTCCCTATATAGAGGTCATGGTTGCAACATTCTTCTTTCCTTGAGGGAAGATCATCCAAAAAAAAAAATTCATGGTTTTGGCAATGAGATTACTACATTGTTTTGTAGTAACCAAAGAGATGGTTGTAGGCGATGATAATTTTGGTATCTAGCACAACTTATTTCCCAAAGTAATAATAATAGCACGAAGCCTAGACTCATACACAACATGTCACTTCCACAAGTATGAATTGCCTAATAATACATCAAAAACATTAAGAGGAGCAATGTCACATAATACCTCATCTGTGAAGGGCTTGATGTTGTAGGGAAGGTGACGTTTTTGGCTTACACGGAGGTCCCGTCCTTGGTGCAGCCACCCAATGGTGTATGGTTGTGGGTGTGTTATGGTTGTCAAGCCTAACCGTTTCATGACTTCTACTAAGATGAGGTTATTCTGGCTCTCATTGTCAACAATGAACTGCAACGGGAAACCCTTTACACACATCTGTGAATGGAAGAGGCACTTCGAATCCTATGGATAGTCTGATTCCTTCTTCTGGATCTTCATGGTTGAATCGGTGGCATTGGGCTCCACATTGATAATATGCTTCCCCCTTTCATTCCCCTTATCGAGTTCCGATTCAGAGTTGGATCATGCATCCCATTCAGAAGCCTTCAAATCAGCTACTAGTGACTTCTTGGCTTGACACTCATTTGTGTTGTTAATGGAGCTCTTATGGAACTCACACCACTTCCCCGTGTCCTTTTTTGGTTTCGTGATGTTGTTATTTTATTATGGATTTGGTGGGTTGTCCTAGGCTGCCCCGTCTTAGCTTGGTCCTTTGTTCATAGGTTTAGAGGTACCTTTCCCTTGCTTTTGATACGTGGACCCAAAGTCTCACTTCTTCTGTTTGAACTTTTGCTCAATCTTGGAAGCATACCAGTATGTTGCACCAAGTGAGGAGATGTCGAGGAACTCCATTTCCTCTTGAATGTATCTATGAAGATAACTAACACTAAATGTTTCTTCTAATATTTGATACCCAACTTTGTGCATAGGGTATGGAACAATTTTTTCAGCTTAGGCACATATTGGTCCCTTTGTTGTTGCAGCGTAGTCCATTGTATGTATTTGTCCTCATAGCTCCCCATAGGATAATATTGTTCCTTGATGGCGTCTCAAAAATAATTCCAAGTGGGTGCGATCGAGAATAGATAGGGTTCCCCCTCACTCTATTTCTCTCGATAGGTTTCCTGCCAGTCCTTGACATGGGGGGCGACTTTCAGGAGTGCAAAAATAATCCTTTCTCAGTCGAAAAAGTCATGAACCGAGAAATATCCTTCTAGCAGATTCAACCATCTATCGGCACCATATGCATCTATTTAGCCCTCAAATATGGGAATGTCAAAGTTTACTTGTACCTTAAAAGGAGTGGCACCTCTAGAGTGGTTGTTGGATGTAGATGCGCTTCCAGTTGGTAGCCATTGAAGGATCTAGGCAAAGTTTTCCATCGTCACATTCCTTTGTTTCTTAAGGGCCTCCTTGAGAAATAATTTGATAGGATCTCCTTCTCCCTCATCTTTCTTTTCTTCCCCCATGGTTGGTCATTAGGGTTTGTGAGGCTGATCTTGCAGTGGTTCAACCAGATCAATGTATAACTCCTTATACCTCGACCTCATTGGGTACATACAAAGGAGGATCAAGAAAGAGAAAACTGCTCTAATACCACTGATCCAAATTTATACAGGAACACAATGAAATACATAAATACACATAAACGTAGAGATGCATCGGAAGTAAAACTTCATTTCATTAACAACAAATGACTGAAATATGCTTACAGACAGAATGGAAATAAAATAGCTTGGGCACTGGTAGCTTATCTATGAGAAGTGATGTGGTGGATATTGGCCTATGAAATCTGTGTTACAATGAGGCTCAAAGGCCTATATATTATTGATAAACAATGGAAAACCCTAAACATCCAAAAACCTAACCCTAATTCATGAAACCCCAAAATATGGGCCCCATTGGGGTAAATTGGTACATCAATTTCCCAGGTTCATAACTTTGGCATACTATCTCCATTTGATGCACATGATACATTGTTAGAAACATCCATCTGAGGAATATACTGCTAACAACTAATATTGAGTCTGAAACAAACTCATATTTGTCGAAGCATGAATGCCCAAAAAACATCGTTTAGGGCCTCAAAATGGCTCCAGAAGTTTAGGACCCGAAAAAATGCTAAAAATAGTAAATTGTGCTACAATTAAGGAAACTTAAAAACATAAAGAAACAATGTTGTGGATCCAAGTGAAATAGGCGGGTGGCCACCAATATCCACCTGGTTCACTATTTGGAGTCACTTTATTAATTTTTCATGGCTCCTGTCCAGATCATTGTGTTGGAACATGCTTTCAATGTCTCATTACTAGTTATTCCCAACAAGACAGTTGATCTTCTTTTAGAACTCACCTTTGATGGTGAAGGGAACACATCTGTAGTAGACCATATTCCTAATTTTTTTATAAATGTTTAAAACATAATATCATTGACCCTAACGTTATATGCAGATTGTTCGCTCTCACTTTTCGAGGCCAGGTTAAATATTGGTTTGAATCTTTTTTGACTAATTTGATTCATTGTTTGTTTGAGTTTGTAATTGAGTTGTTATCATATTTTAACAATTATGATTATGATGAATTAAGTGAAGAATTATGTTTCTTAAGGAAATAAAATGATGAATCATTCAGTGATTTTGCAATTAGGTTCATACATGTTTGTACTAGATTCCCTTTGAAAGAAATGCCTCTTATTAATGAATGGTTTGAATACCTCGTTTCTCTCTCAGACAAGCAAGATCAATTAATTGTTAACCAATCTGAATTAAGAACTAATACTCAATCTCAAGATGGTTTAAAATTTCACGATGATGTTGAAGTCATTAAGGCACCACATTTTTTGTCAAATTCCTTCATTTGAGTAGATCAAGAGAAGAATGACATTTTACAAGATGTACTTTCCACTTCTGATGTTTCTTTGTCAATAATGTCTTCTTCTATCAAGGAGGGAACTTTGAATTTAAAAGGAGACCGTGGTCAAACTCTCCAAGATATTACAATTGTTTTTGAAGTAAAAGAGATGGAATGTGAATTTGGTAATATTGTTGTCAGTAAAACTTCCCCTCACTCATGTGAACATGTTCAAGATCAATTAGTGGGAGATGACAACATTTGTCAAACTAGTAATGAATCATCTAATTTTGGTAATTTTCTCTCACATTCACCCTTTTAAGATGAACATAATTTGGTCTTGGAAAATATCTCATGTTGTTTAAAAGAACATATGATGAGAGATGATCTGTTTATTCAAGGAGAGGGAACAAAACCAGAATTCGAAACACATATACCTATCATTTCAAGAGATGCATTTCATCTCCTCAATTCTTCTACATATTAGTCCTTGTACCCTGATATTTTTGATCATCATGTTATGCAATCATTTGTTCCAGATCACTTTGGAATGAATTATGAATTATATAATCAGGTACAAATTAATATAGATTACCAAATAGAAGATAAAGAGGAAAATAATTCTCCTCATGAACATATTAATTCTTATTTCCATCAATTATCCGTGGGTAAATCAAGAAATGATTTGAAAGAGTCTCAAGTTGCATCTTCCATTTATTCATCTCAATTTGTGTTTAAAGAAANTTTTGTATATTATTTCCTTTGTAAACTTTTTTTCTTTTCAAATGGAGTAACGTATGGTTGGAATCTTTGGGAGAATGGACAAGTATTTTCAAAGAAGAATATCAAATTCCAGGTTGCTTAATGACTTTTGTCCTATGAGTAAATTGGTTTTATTTTCATTATAATATCTTCATATTCTTTGAATAATTGATTATGCATTGATTTAAATTAGATTTATCCTGTTTTATCAATACATGATTAATTGATATCATTTACGTATTAATTTTTTCAATCTTTAAGAGTCTATTATCCCAAATATTCCTTTTGGACAATAGTATGGACATGTGATTTTGAGAAGTGATATGGGAAAGCTATTCACCGTTGGTTTTAGACCTGTGTGATGCTTATTCCATTATGTTATTTTATTGGCTCAATCTTATGAGATATTATTATGTTTGACACAACTTTGGCCTTGTCATCATATGTTGTTTCATATTGTTAAGTATTTAGATGTTGTCCATAATTTGTTATTCCATTCTGTGATTGTGATCAATTTGTCATTTGATTATTATTGAATTTATTCCTAATGTTAAATGATGGATAAAATCAATACTCAGAATTGAGTTTTCTCTCGTTCTTAGTTATTGATTATCATAAGATCACATGATATTTAATTAGTCATCATTTTGCTGCTATATTGTCACTCCAACACATCAAACACTTCTTTGAATTTATTCTGGAAGTACTAGTATTATTCTATCACAGGTTTCCCTCATAAGCATGACAAGAAGGAGCTGAGATAACACAAAAATATAATACTAGTTTCATTGATCAACTATAGGTTAGTCTATGTGTTATTTAGCTAAATTATTTATTAATGAAACGATGATTGCATAAATTAGCTTTGAATGTTTATGTATCATTGCTTCAATTTTATTTTCTTAGTATTAATTAGTTTAAAATATTTAAATATCCTAAAAGAAGACAAAAATATTTATGTTCTTACTTTATCTTATTTTGAAACATTATTATGAGCATTCATTTTCGCAAGATTTCAAGTAAACCTTGTAAACTGTATATAGATTGTTTATAATTATTTGTATATTCAGATTTCTTTTTAATAAACATTAGTAAGTAATATATCATTTGTTAGAATCATATCTTTAGATTAGTTTATTTATTTTACTGTTTTTAAGACTTTAGTTGGTCAATGGATCCATTAAATCCATCGGGTCATTTTATTCCAAACGACTTGGTTTATTTAGACAACCCCAATTTGGATTTGATCTTCCAGTTGACGGTGTGTCATTTAAGCCTGTCAACAAATGGCGCTAGAAGGAGAGTCGAGGTAAATTTAATGATTAATTTTTTCACCCCTCATCCTTTCATAATTCCATATTTATAAATAATTCTTTTGTGTCATCTCATAATGCACTACAAGGCAAGTTAGATGACAAGTTAATTATTTGATCCAGATTTATGCAGGAACACAATGAAATAAAAAAATACACATAAACAAAGAGATGCAACGGAAGTAAAACTTCATTTCATTAACAACAAATGACTAAAATATGCTTACAGACAGAATGAAAATAAAATAGCTCGGGTGCTGGTAGCTTATCTCTGAGAAGAGATGTGGCGGCTACTGGCCTGTGAACTCTGTGTTACAATGAGGCTTGAAGGCCTATATATTTTTAATAAATAATGGAAAACCCTAAACATCCAAAAACCTAACCCTAGGAGATGAAACACCAAAATATGGGCCCCGTTGGGGTAAATTGGTACATCAATTTTCCGGGGTCATAACTTTGGCATACTATCTCCATTTGATGCACATGATAAATAGTTAGAAATATCTATCCGAGGAATACACTATTGACAGTGAATATCGAGTTTAAAACAAACCCATATGCAGCGGAGCATGAATGCCCAAAAAATGTCGTTTAGGGATTCAAAATGGCTCTAGAAGTTCAGGACACGAAAAACTGCTAAAAATAGTAAATTGTGATACAATTAAGGAAACTGAAAAACCAAAAGAAACAATGGTGTGGTCCAAGTGGAATGGGTGGGTGGCCACCAATATCTACCTAGATCATTCCTCCCCTCTTAGGAAGAAATGGTCCCCATTGTGTTGAGTTCCTTCATGAGATGAGGAAACTTTTGCTGAACTTGGTCCTTGGTGAGCCACTTTCCCTGGTGAAGGAGTTGGCTTGCTTTGACAACTCAATATAGCTAGATCCTCTATTGGCCAATGTTATTTATCTATGTGTCCATAATCCAATCAGTTGTGGCTTGTTCCATGTAATTTGGTTTTAACTCTGTTGGTGTGAGTTGTTCGACCATGTCCGATGTGTCCAGTAGAGGTGGAAAGTAGGGTTGAAGGTAGTCCACATTGAACACTAGGTGCAGACCAAGGAATGGTGGAATACTGAGCTCAAAGGAATTGTCCCCTAAAACCTTGGTGATGGTGTATGAACCATATCAGAGTGAATGAATCTTGCGGTAGTGTCCAACAAGATGCTCCTTTTGAAAATGTAGCCACACTTTGTCGCCCACCTGGAAGTTGTGTGGCACTTAATGTTGATCATGCCACTTCTTGTACTTAGAATTGGCTATGTCCAATATGTCATGAACCTGTTGGAGGATTTGATGAATGCACTCAATCAAGTCATTTTCCTTGTCAGCCTCAGACTGGACATGGGTTGAATTTGCCTGAGTAGCTACAAATGGCATGGCTATGTCAATGGGACATAGTGTCTAGAATCCCAATCCCACCTGAAAGGGGCTCTGGTTGGTTGAGCTATGGATATCTTGGTTGTAGCTGTGTTATATATGGGGGAGGACCTCATCCCATGTGCGTGGATGCTTTGAGTTGTATATGTGTAGAATGTGTATAATCATCCAGTTGACAACTTCTGTTTGGCCATCCATTTGTGGATGGAAAGCTGTGGACTTGGTGAGCTTGTTGTCCAGCATAAACTAGAGGCTGGACCAAAATGTACTAAGGAACCTGTTGTCCCGATATGAGATGATAGACTGTGGGATCCCAAAGTGTACCCACATTCGCTCAAAGAATATTTTAGCAGTGGCTTCTACTGTGATATTCTTCTTGCAGGCCATCATAATGGACATCTTCTAAAAACTATCGAAGACCACAAAAACACAGTCATTTCCATGCTTAGTAGAAGGAAGGACCGACATGTAATCCATGTAGATGGATTCCCAAGGTCGACTAGGGGTGGACAGTGGATTATAGAGGAATTTCTTCTTGATGGTCGGTTTGGCAATGACACAAGAAGTGTAGGAATTGATGTACTTCCCGACATCCTATCAAAGGTTCTACCAATAGAAATAATTTTGTAGTACTGCCATGATTTTCTTGACCCCAAAATGCCCAACGACCCGACTGTAGTGCGCCTCCCAAATCATATTGGCACGCTCGCTTGAAGGAACACAAAAATGTACCAGGGACATAGCAGGGCATCTTGGAGGTGAAAATCAGGAACTTTCTTACTCTCCAAGAGCGTATTGTATGTGTGGCCGAATTATGGATCAATTTTGTAGAGAAGTGACCAATCAAAAGTCTTGTGCCCACAAGATTTCATCACCGTGGTTAGCGCCATGATAGGGGGTCGGTTGAGGCAATCTGAAACATTATTGGTGTTTCCTTTCTTTTACTTAATGTTCAAATGAAACTATTTCAGGTATGTGGACCACTTCTGATGGCGATCGTTCTGCAACTTCCCTTGTGTCTGTATGAACTGAAAGGGTTGGTGGTCTGTGTGGATGACCGTTTCCTTTCCCAAAATGTAATGCTTCCATTGTCGGTAAGCCTACACAATGGAATACATCTCTTTTTCATAAGTGGGATACTTTCAGACTATGTCGAAAAGTGTCTCACTATGATATGCCACTAGATGTCCCTATTGAGTAAGGACTACCCCAATAGCATATTCAAAGGCATATGTCTCGATCTCAAATGGTTGTTGAAATTCTGGTAATGTGAGCACTGGTGCAGAGCATAGATGATGCTTCAAATCGTCGAATGCATTCTGTTGAGATTCAGACTAAAAGAATTTTGTTTTATCTCCTCCCTTGGTGACTTGACTCAAGGGCCAAGTGATATGATAGAATCCCAACACAAACCTGCAGTAGAAATTGGCAAGACCCAAAAATCTGCGGAGCTCTGTTAGGGTGGTTGGGGCTGGCCAATCCTGAATGAATTGAATCTTGGCTGGATCGACATGCACCCCCCTCTCATCAATAATGTATCCCAAATACTAAACATGGTTCATGCCAAAAGTGCACTTCTCCAAATTGTCACACAACTTGTGTTGTCGTAGTGTTTGGAGGACTTGGCGGATGTGGTGGAGGTGCTCTTCCCAAGTTTGGTTGAATATCAGAATGTCATCCAAGTAAAACACTACAAATGAGTTGGTGAATGGCTGCAAGATGTCAACCATTAGTCTCATGAAGGTTTCAGGGGCATTCATCAACCTGAAAGGAACGACAAACCATTCGAAAAGGTCCTCCTTGGATTTGAAGGTATTCTTCCACACATCAGAGGGTTCAATTGGTACCTGGTGATACCGAGACTTCAAGTCGATCTTGCTGAAATATTTTTGCCCATTGAGTTGGTTCAGAATGTCATCAATCCGTCGGATCGGGTACCTATTCTAGATAATGATCTTGTTCATTGCCCGATAGTCAATGCAGAGTCTCCAAGTCCAATCCTTCTTATACACCAACATGATCGGGCTCCCACAGAGTGATGAACTCAGCTGGATGTGAACTTTTTGCAATAGCTCCTAAATCTGCCTCTTCATTTCGTCATTCTCCAGAACAGAGAGTTGATAGATTGGTCCATTGGGTAGTGACGCACCTAGGGTCAGATTGATGGGGTTCTTGACCTGATAGTGTAGAGGAACCCTTGAGAGGGAGGTGAAGATGTCCTCGTACTCTTCCATGACCTTATCCATCTGTTTATGTCATGCAGAGGGGCCCTATATAGAGGTCATGGTTGCAACATTATTCTTTCCTTGAGGGAAGATCATCCAAAAAAAACATTTCATGGTTTTGGCAATGATCTTACTACATTTTTTTGCAGTAACCAAAGAGATGGTTGTAGGCGATGATATTTTTGGTATCCAGTACAACTTATTTCCCAAAGTAATAATAATAGCACGAATCCTAGACTCATACACAACATGTCACTTCCACAAGTATGGATTGCCTAATAATACATCAAAAACATTAAGAGGAACAATGTCACATAATACATCATCCGTGAAGGGCTTGATGTTGTAGGGAAGGTGACGTTTTTGGCTTACGCGGAGGTCCCGTCCTTGGTGCAACCACCCAATGGTGTATGGTTGTGGGTGTGTTATGGTTGTCAAGCCTAACCGTTTCATGACCTCTACTAAGATGAGGTTATTCTAGCTCTCATTGTCGACAATGAACTGCAACGGGAAACCCTTTACACACATCTGTGAATGGAAGAGGCACTTTGAATCCTATGGATCTTATGGTTCCTTCTTTTGGATCTTCATGGTTGAACCGGTGGAATTGGGCTCCGCATTGATAATATGCTTCCCCCTTTCATTCCCCTTATCGAGTTCTGATTTAGAGTTGGATCCTGCATCCCATTCAGAAGCCTTCAAATTAGCTATTAGTAACTTCTTGGCTTGACACTCATTTGTGTTGTTAATGGAGCTCTTATGGAACTCACACCACTTCCCCATGTCCTTTTTTGGTTTCGTGATGTTGTTATTTTCTTATGGATTTGGTGGGTTGTCCTAGGCTTCCCCGTCTTAGCTTGGTCCTTTGTTCATAGGTTTATAGGTACCTTTCCCTTGCTTCTGATACGTGGATCCGAAGTCTCACTTCTTCTGTTTGAACTTCTGCTCAATCTTGGAACCATACCAGTATGTCGCACCAAGTGAGGAGATGTCGAGGAACTCCATTTCCTCTTGAATGTATCTATGAAGAAAAATAACACTAAATGTTTCTCCTAATATTTGATACCCAACTTTGTGCATAGGGTATGGAATAATTTTTTTATCTCAGGCACATATTGGTCCCTTTATTGCTGTAGCATAGTCCATTGTATGTATTTGTCCTCATAGCTCCCCATAGGATAATATTGTTCCTTGATGGCATCTCGAAAATAATTCCAAGTGGGTGCGATCAAGAATAGATAGGGTTCCCCCTCACTCTATTTCTCTCGGTAGGTTTCCCACCAGTCCTTGACATGGGGGGCGACTTTCAGGAGTGCAAAAATAATCCTTTCTCAGTCGAAAAAGTCATGAACCGAGAAATATCCTTCTAGCAGATTCAACCATCTATCAACACCATCTGCATCTATTTAGCCCTCAAATATGGGAATGTTAAAGTTTACTTGTACCTTAAAAGGAGTGGCACCTCCAGAGTGGTTGTTGGATGTAGATGCGCTTCCAGTTGGCAGCCATTGAAGGATCTATGCAAAGTTTTCCATCGTCACATTCCTTTGTTTCTCAAGGGCCTCCTTGAGAAATAATTTGATAGGATCTCTTGCTCCCTCATCTTTATTTTCTTCCCCCATGGGTGGTCATTAGGGTTTGTGAGGCTGATCTTGCAGTGGTTCAACCAGATCAATGTATAACTCCTTATACCTCGACCTCATTGGGTACATACAAAGGAGGATCGAGAAAGAGAAAACTGCTCTAATACCACTGATCCAAATTTATACAGGAACACAATGAAATACATAAATACACATAAATGTAGAGATGCATCGGAAGTAAAACTTCATTTCATTAACAACAAATGACTGAAATATGCTTATAGACAGAATGGAAATAAAATAGCTTGGGCACTGGTAGCTTATCTATGAGAAGTGATGTGGTGGCTATTGGCCTATGAAATCTGTGTTACAATGAGGCTCAAAGTCCTATATATTATTGATAAACAATGGAAAACCCTAAACATCCAAAAACCTAACCCTAATTCATGAAACCCCATAATATGGGCCCCATTGGGGTAAATTGGTACATCAATTTCCCAGGTTCATAACTTTGGCATACTATCTCCATTTGATGCACATGATACATCGTTAGAAACATCCATCTGAGGAATACACTGCTAACAACTAATATTGAGTCTGAAACAAACTCATATTTGTCGAAGCATGAATGCCCAAAAAACATCGTTTAGGGCCTCAAAATGGCTCCAGAAGTTTAGGACCCGAAAAAATGCTAAAAATAGCAAATTGTGCTACAATTAAGGAAACTGAAAAACATAAAAAAACAATGTTGTGGATCCAAGTGAAATAGGCAGGTGGCCACCAATATCCACATGGTTCACTATTTGGAGTCAATTTCTTAATTTTTCATGGCTCCTGTCCAGATCACTGTGTTGGAACATGATTTCAATGTCTTATTACTAGTTATTCCCAACAAGACAGTTGATCTCTTTTTAGAACTCACCTTTGATGGTGAAGGGAACACATTTGTAGTAGACCATATTCCTAATTTTTTTATAAATGTTTAAAACATAATATCATTGACCCTAACGTTATATGCAGATTGTTCGCTCTCACTTTTCGAGGCCAAGTTAAATATTGGTTTGAATCTTTTTTGACTAATTTGATTCATTTTTTGTTTGAGTTTGTAATTGAGTTGTTATCATATTTTAACAATTATGATTATGATGAATTAAGTGAAGAATTATGTTTCTTAAGGAAATAAAATGATGAATCATTCAATGATTTTGCAATTAGGTTCATACATGTTTGTACTAGATTCCCTTTGAAAGAAATGCCTCTTATTAATGAATGGTTTGAATATCTCGTTTCTCTCTCAGACAAGCAAGATCAATTAATTGTTAACCAATCTGAATTAAGAACTAATACTCAATCTCAAGATGGTTTAAAATTTCATGATGATGTTGAAGTCATTAAGGCACTACATTTTTTGTCAAATTCCTTCATTTTAGTAGATCAAGAGTAGAATGACATTTTACAAGATGTACTTTCCACTTCTGATGTTTCTTTGTCAATAATGTCTTCTTCTATCAAGGAGGGAACTTTGAATTTAAAAGGAGACCATGGTCAAACTCTCCAAGATATTACAATTGTTTTTGAAGTAAAAGAGATGGAATGTGAATTTGGTAATCTTGTTGTCAGTAAAACTTCCCCTCAGTCATGTGAACATGTTCAAGATCAATTAGTGGGAGATGACAACATTTGTCAAACTAGTAATGAATCATCTAATTCTGGTAATTTTCTCTCACATTCACCCTTTTAAGATGAACATAATTTGGTCTTGGAAAATATCTCATGTTGTTTAAATGAACATATGATGAGAGATGATCTGTTTATTCAAGGAGAGGGAACTAAACCAGAATTCGAAACACATATACCTATCATTTCAAGAGATGCATTTCATCTCCTCAATTCTTCTACATATTAGTCCTTGTACCCTGATATTTTTGATCATCATGTTATGCAATCATTTGTTCCAGATCACTTTGGAATGAATTATGAATTATATAATCAGGTACAAATTAATATAGATTACCAAATAGAAGATAAAGAGGAAAATAATTCTCCTCATGAACATATTAATTCTTATTTCCATCAATTATCCGTGGGTAAATCAAGAAATGATTTGAAAGAGTCTCAAGTTGCATCTTCCATTTATTCATCTCAATTTGTGTTTAAAGAAAGATCTAAATTTTTCCATGATCAATTATTTGAGGTTGAAAAGTATAATCAACCAAATACTATTACCAATGATGATTATTCAAAAATGTTGTTTTTTCCATTTAGTTCACCTAAAATAGTTAATCTTGAAGTATTCGAGCTCAGTGAAAAGTTTCAAGAGAATGGGACACTTCTTTTTCAATCAAAAATCACGATAAGTTCTTGTAATCTTGATCTGACCTTTTTACAAGATTCTTTCCATGATAATATAATACTTTATTCTCATCAAGAATATTATTTGTATGTGAATTCTTTCGAGAAATCCCATGTTAGTAATTGCATGTATTATGATAGGATTGCAGATTGGTTGGAGTATTCATATCTCGAAAAGTTTACAGGGAATGGTAAGATTATCTTCACCTTATTTAGAGATCAAGGAGGTAACTTTGACACACTCATTTTATATCCTTCAGATGGAGAAAATATGGAATGAAAGGAAAATTTTCGGGAGGATGTGGCACTTCGGTCTAGGCGAATGGTTATGTCATGTCCCCATAACTCTAAAAAGCTTCACAATCTCTTTTTTTCATGTTTTTGTGACCCATATAATGAAAAAATTGTAGAATGGCTAGAGGATTCATACAGAAAGAATGTTCAAGAGAATGGTAAGGTCATGCTTGCTTTGTTTTTAAATGATGATGATAAAGGTAAGTATGATGTATTTTTTTCATATTTCGATATACTACCATTCTTGTTACTAATAATTGATTTTGTTTTCATTGAAGAACTGTAGTTACTTCGATGGCTACATTGGAAGCATGACTTCACTTAGTATTTTGATTTGTTTAGTAGTTGGAGTAGGTTTAAGAGTAGGTTTTTGTTAGTTTTCTTTCTCAATGTTTCTTTGTGTAATAATGAAGTTATGAACACAAGCAGGTACACGAAGAGAACCATAATATGAATGTTGTCAGGGAAGTCCACTTTAATGATTTTCTCTCTTCTTTTCAATGAATATTTCTTTTCAAAAACACATTTTCGTCATGGAAATTTTAAAACGAAAAGTAAAGAGATAAGTAGCATTGTACTCATATTAATAAGGATTTTTATATTTTCTTTTAGTCTATTTTATTTTTAATAATAATGCTTGATCAAAGTAACATCTCATACATCACTATATTAAGAGAAGAACTTTCTCACACATGCTATTTTATATGATTTAGTTCTTCCTTTATTTTTCAGTGAAATGCTCATCGATCCCAATGCTTGGGTTTATCTTTGGCCAAAATTGTTTCTAAAAGTGTGATTTTGCTATTTTGATTTTGTTTTATTCTTTTATTTTTATGCACTTCCGATTTTGGATTCCATTAATAAAATCTGATTTGGTTTGTTGTGTGTTTTTTTTCTTGCTTTGATTGAATTTTCTTCTTGTCTATCTTTTTGGACCATTATATTGTTGATCCAAGAGAAATCGTCGCAAGGAAGCATTCATTTCAAGACTTTTGTTTTTAAATCAATTTGAAATATTTCAAAGAGGTCCTGATATTAAGAAATAGCTCAGACAATTGATTTTTAAGTCAATTGTCACTTTCGTTTTATCCTGAAATTGCCTTTGCCAGAGTATTACACCAGATATATGGTTTAAATCTTTGAGAATTATGATGATATTTAAACTTTTTACGCCGTCCATATTCTTGAGGAGTCACTTTTAAGTGCTTCCCAATTTTCTAGATGATTTCTTAAAGGAAATATAAAATCTCTAAACCATGATAAAAATTCCAGTTTTGAAAGAAAATAAATAACATGATAAACTATTCACCTGTATTGCAATTAACCTCCAGTATCACCTCACTCTCTTTGTCATCAAGAATTATATAATTGTATTATTATTTAAAAGTGGCATAAGAGGGCTGGAAGCACTTAAGTGTGGGAAATGTGTGTAAACCCTTCGGGGTACTGAACAAGCTCGCTGGCAATGGGTAAATGCAGACATGATACCAAGACAACTTCGTTAGGGTACTAAACAAGCATGTTGGCAGCGAATCAATGTTGGGTTGAGAGGTAGCAGATATATGTTTTTAAATTAACTTTTATGGAAGTATACATCATGTGAATATAACTATTGGATAGGATTAAAGCATTTGAGTGGGTTAAATGACATCCCTGTCGAGGCTATGGATGCCTACTGGAAACAATGGCTCTATTAACGGTATTGAAGTTCTTTTATAAACATTGTGACTCTTTGATTAAGACATTATTTCAAGTTACAATCCCCTGCAAAGAAAATTCTGTTGTCCGGTTATAACATTGAGCTTATCCTAATACTATGTGGTCTCATAGTGAATTTATTTCAGGGAGCTTAAATCCTTTTTCAAGTCTTATTCTTTTATTCCTCAGATGAAATATTACCAGATCAGAGATAATTGCTTCACCCAGTAAGTCGCCATTTGTTGGGCCCCAACAACTCCCTCTAAATTCTTACAAAATTTAAAGGGCCCCCATTAGAATCTTGATAATTATAATGAACTACATAATCAACATTTTTAAATAGTTCCATACCTTAGCTTTCTTTGAGACAAAATTAATACATTCACTATAATATGAGACATCCATTACAAGAGTATATGTCAAAATTTAGAAACGAGCATAACAATATCAATTTAAGCAACACCGCTAATTTTTATCAATTGTTTACTTTAGTTTAAATTATGATTATGTGTTCTTTCTTTTTCTCATTAGCAAGTTTGAATATTTTGAATAATGGGTTCAATAATTCATCAAATAATATTGTGGTTGGTTTCTCATTTTCATAAAATCATTTGGTGATATTAATTAATTAAATTCTTTTTTCATTTGTATCACATTTCAAAATAAAAATAATAATAAAAAAAGAATTATCTATCATTTGTTTGATTTTGTTAAAAAACAAAATTATTTTTTTTCTCTTCTCCATTAACTTGAAGCTTCTAGAATTTTAAGATAATATTTGAAAGGAAAATATAAACAATGTTTGTTTAGAACTTATAGTTAGTTTAAACTCATTTTTTATTTTATTGTTCTAGATTTTGTTTTATTTACAATTTTTAGGTTTATTTTTGTTTCACAGGTTTCTATTATCAATTATTTGGTATAGATTTGATCATGGCTTGATTTTATTATCTAAATACGTTCAAGATGATTGGTCCAAAAATAATATTGGATTGCTGCAAATAAATTTATGAGCAACAATAGATAAAATCTGGAAATGCGTTAAGAACAAAAACACGATTTTACGGTACTGATTTCAGCCAAACCGTGAGGAATTAGAAGAAACAGTTGAAAACCCATCTCCCAAATGGACCCATTTAGCTTCCATGAATAAATTTTCCCAAAATAATCCACAATTTGAAATATATTTGTGTCTCTTTACGAGACAAATTTCAGGTGGCGAAAATTATTAGTGACTCCCAAACTGTTCATTCATTGTATAAATATATGAGAAAGTTCCGAGCCATGGACATCCAGGAAATTGAGAGGAGGATTTTCATCCTTTCTATTTTGTATATTATTTCTTTTGTAAACTTTTTTCTTTTCAAATGGAGTAACAGATGGTTGGAATCTTTTGGAGAATGGACGAGTATTTTCAAAGAAGAATATGAAATTCCAGGTTGCTTAATGACTTTTGTCTTGTGAGTAAAATGGTTCTATTTTCATTATAATATCTTCATATTCTTTGAATAATTGATTATGCATTGATTTAAATTAACTTTAACATATTTTATCAATACATGGTTAATTGCTATCATTTATGTATTAATTTTTTCAATTTTTAAATGTCTATTATCCCAAAGATTCCGTTTGGACAACAACATGGACATGTGATTTTGAGAAATGATATGGGAAAGCTATTGACCATTGGCTTTAGACTTGTGTGATTCTTATTCCATTATGCTATTTTATTCACTCAGTATTATGAGATATTATTATGTTTGATGCAGCTTTAGCCTTGTCATCATATGGTGTTTCATATTGCTAAGTATTTAGATGTTGTCCATAATTTTTTATTCCATTCTGTATATGTTATCAATTTGTCATTTGATTATTATTGAATTTACTTATAATGTTAAATGATGAATGAAATCAATACTCATAATTGATTTTTCTCTCGTTCTTAGTTATTGATTATCATAACATCACATGATTTTTAATCAGTCATCATTTTGCTGCTATATTCTCACTCCAACACATCAAACACTTCTTTGAATTTATTCTGGAAGTACTAGTATTGTTCTGTCACAGGTATCCCTCACAAGCAGGACAAGAAGGAGCTCAGAGAACACATAAAGATAATACCAGTTTCGTTGATCAGCTACAGGTTAGTCTCTGTGTTATTTAGTTAAATTATTTATTAATGAAACGATGATTACATAAATTATCTTTGACTGTTTATGTATCATTGTCTCAATTTTATTTTATTAGTATTAATTAATTTAAAATATTTAAACATTCGAAAAGAAGACAAAAAGATTTATGTTCTTACTTTATCTTATTTTGAAACATTATTATGAACATTAATTTTCACAAGATTTCAAGTAAACCTTGTAAACTGTATACAGATTCTTTATAATCATTTGTATATTCATGTTTCTTTTTAATAAACATTAGTAAGTAATATATCATTTGTTCAAATCATATATTTATATTAGCTTTTTTTTTACTGTTTTTAGGACTTTAGTTGGCCAACGGAGTCATTAAACCCATCGAGTCATTTCATTCTAAATGACTTTGGTTATTTAGACAACCCCGGTCTAGATTTGACCTTCCATTTGATGGTGTGTCACTTACACCCATCAACACCTGCACACATGTGACTTCCTATCATGTGTCTCAAAAACTTGTGGCTTCTCCATGTACACTTCCTCTTCCACTTCACCATTCAAGACATTTGTCTTCACATCCATATAGTTTACCTTGCATTTCATTACACCAACTATCACAAGTATAGCTCTAATCAAAGTGTGCCTTTCCATAGGGGAAAATTTCTCCTCATAATCTATTCCTTCTTTCTGGGAGAATCCATGAGTCATGAACCTTGCCTTGTGTTTCGTGATACTTCCATCCACTGAGTGTTTTTTTTTTCTAAATCCATTTGGAACGCACAACTAATTTCTCCTTTGATCTCAAAACCACATCCCATACATCATTATTAATGATGGACTAGTATTCATCAATCATGGAATCCTTCCATACTTTCTTCTTTGTAATCTCTTCATAACATGTAGGCTTAACATCAATGGTATCACATAACAATGCCACATAATTGGAATATGGTCGACGTTTCTTTATTTCTCTAAAATATCCATCTAGAGCACCATAATTCTCAACATATTGAATAATCTCACGATACCAAGCTATTCTTCCTCTAGACCATGCTCCTTTGGCACAACATCATTAACAACATCTAAGTCGACAACTCTAGGAGCTTCATACTCCTCATCATGGATCTCATCTATATGATGTTGCCTTGATCGACATAAGGTTGCATCCTCATCAAAGGTATAATCTCTTCTAATATTGATATGTCTATAACCAGGCATGTAGACTCTATATGACTTTGATGTTTCACTATATACAACAAATACACCCTTCTTTCCTGAAGGATCTAAATTTAATCTCTTATCTTTAGGAACATGCACATACACTAGACAACCAAATATCCATAGGTGGATGACTTCTTACTTTTCTCCTGTAAACATTCATTTTGATGTCTTGTTCCCAAGTGCATAGTGAGGAATTTTTTTTCTGCACATAAACAACATTATGTTGATTAAGGTTGGTTGTTATTGATGCCATCCCTCGAAGAAAGCCTGATAGCACAAAGGTTTGGGTAATGGACCCAAGTTTGTTTGATGTAAAGATGACTCATTATTGTCTTTTCATGGTTGATAAGAAGTACAAATGGATGAACTCCAAAGTGGTCCTCTTATGGGGAAATCCCTCATGGGAAGATGCTTTGTAGATTGAGTTATCCTAGAAGTATGGTTAGAGAAACCATGATTAATTGTGGAATAATGAGATGAAGGTTAGTGAATTTGTCAATGAAACTATTCTAGATGGATGGTGCTTGTCATGACATTTCCAGTGGTATGTGGGATGTCACATAACTCCTCACGGTTAGATATTTATGATCATATGAATTTGAAGAACCCTCATGCGTCATATAGAATCCCCCAAGTCAAGTGTTTGGAAAAGAAATTATTTAAATAATAAAGTAAATGGAGAACTCCCTAAAATAAGGAATGTGTAATGCTACATGAAAGTATAAATAAGAATAAAATATCTCTCATTTAATCACACTTGAATATCATTGAATATCTATTTTTGTGAAAGCTTATTTGGGCAGATATTATTGATAGAAAAAATTTGCAACAGAAAACATGTGGCAAAAAAAGTGTGATAAAAAAATTGCGGTAGAAAAAGTGAGACAAAAAAATTGCGGTAGAAAAAGTGCGACAAACAAATCGCGACAGAAAACGTGCGGCATAAAAATCATAGCAACAACATGGTTGGGGTCTATTTATGAGAGATATGGCACATCTTATTTGAGGTATGTTTTGTGAGATAGGGTTTAGCTCTTGAGATGGTATTGGATGTTTAGTATTGTTGCATATATCAAAATTTTTGAGGGATACAATTGGTATTTTGTTGTTGCTATTTGGAATATGGGTATTGGTCTCTGGGTTGTGATATGTTGTTGAAGTTGTTGGTTTATCTTTAGGATACATAACAATGAGGTTGTGACACATGTTTTGATGTAAGGGTTTATGGTATTTGGTTTATGTATAGAATGATGAATTTTTAGATAAATTTTGATGGTTATATTGGTGTATGTCTTTGTTATATGGTTGAGGTACATGTTGGGTACATGGTTGAGACAAGTAGTTGATGAGTTGACACATACATGAGGTGTATAGTTGATGAGTTGGCACATAAATGAGGTGTATAGTTGATGATGTTGGTACATCTTGATGAGTCGAGGTTGATGCATGGTACATGTTGGTTCAGGTCATTGGTATAGGTTGTTTGGTGCAGGTTGATTGGTATAGGTTGTTACATGTTATTGGTATAGGTTGATAGTGAGAGGTTCATAGTGGCAGTGGTTGATTCAGTGACATTGACAGGTTGTCTACATTTGGAATTTATATTTCAGGGAGGTTGGATGGGGAAAGGTTAAGTGGTTGTAGCCGGATAACTTAGGGGGTTGTAGCCTCCTTCTGGTTGTAGCCAAAGAATTGAGAAGTTGAAGCTTCTGCCAAGTTGTAGCTTGAGAAAATAGCGGGTTGGAGCCTCCTTCCAGTTGCAGCTGGAAAACAAAGGAAGTTTATGCTTCCAATGAATGTAATTCTTCAAGACATAAGAAAAAACATTCTTTGGTTTTCTCTCGCTTTGGGTTTCCACATAAAAACACTAGTGTATTGTGTATGTGTGATTTCTCATTTGTTCATTGTTTATTTGGTCTGTAACTATTGGATGATAATGCTACATTTATATAACACTTGAATTTTTGGAGAAAAATGATTATTATTTCTCCATTACTAATTCACCCCCCCCTCTCAGTAATCCAACAATTTGTATCAGAGCGAGTTCATTCAAAAATCAGTTTAACCACTAAAAGTAAGATCATGGAGAGAAACAACTTGTATAAATATGGAATATCATGGTTTGATGGAAAACATTATGAATTTTAGAGCATATGGATGAAGACATATATGTAGTTACAAGGATTTAAAATTTGGCAATCAATTGTAGATGGATACACAGTACCAACAATTTCGCCAACAAATGACAAAGTAGTGAAACTCAGTCAGAATAATTCCAAAGCCACAAATTCACTTTTGAATGGTCTTAGTGAAACTGTATTCACCAAAGTTGCACATTGTAAATCATCTAAAGAAATTTGGGAGAAACTTCGAAATATTTATGAAGGAGATTCAAAAGTCAAAGAAATAAGGCTTCAAACTTATAGAGGTCAGTTCGAACAACTTAAGATGAATAAATATGAGAATATTACATCTTACCTTTTACGAGTTGATGAAACAGTAAATGCAATCATAGGATTGAGAGAAGAAATAGAAGAATATGTAATTGTTCAAAAGGTACTAAGATCTCTTCCTATGAGATTTGAGCCTAAGATATTAACACTAGAAGAAAGAAAATATCTGAACTCGAGCATGGACAAATTACATGGAATCTTCACATCATATGAAATGAGAACTAAAAAGGAAAATCCAGATATAAAAGAAGAAACCTTCAAAGAATCCAGAAATTCAAAGAAAAAAGAAAAAGAACTTAGCAACAATAGTGACGTTTCGGAAGATGACTAAGAAGTGGACAACTTTGTCAAAATATTGAACTAGGGAACCAACGGTAGGTATAGAGGTAAGCTTCCTTTGATTTGTTTTAATTGTGATGGTATTGGTCATTTTGCTAAAAAATGTCCTCATAAGAAAAAAATAAATGATGAAGGTTACTCAAATAATAAACAAGCATATAAAGGAAAAGGAACCACAAAGAAAGTTTTCAAGAAAAACTTATGCACCAAAGAAGACATCTCATCATCATATGAAGATGAAGTCGGTGACAATGAGACAAAAATAGTTCTATTCATGGAAGTAGAAGACTCTGACAAAGAAGGCTCTGAAGAAGAACACAAGAAGCCAAAGAAGAATATGAAGAGACAGAAGTTGACTAATGAGAAGAATTGATGTGTGCCATAGAAGTTATCAGAAGATAAAAGAAGAAAAATAAGAAAATACAAGCGAAACTAGACAAGAAAGAAGACACTCAAGAACTAGAAAAAATTATCACAAATTTGAAGGTTCAAATAGAAGAAGATAAAATAATTGAAGAAACACTCAAAGAACAACTAGAATAAAAAGACGGGATCATTGGAAATTTGGAAGCAAATATTCTCACATTAAGAAAGGATCTTCAAAAGAAAAATATGTAGAACAACTCAAAAGTTTTGGATGACATTATTAGTAGTCAAAAACCTCACCATGACAAGTCCAGACTTGGATACAATCAGACAAAAAAAGGAACAAGCTCCAAAAAAAATGAGTAAGAAACATATCCAAAAATCTATGCAGAAATAATCAAAGGGGATAGGAAGATATACAAGGAATATTATAGGGACACTCCACTGAAAAGATTCATATTTCAGAATCACCAACCAAAAAATAGGCCTCGGGAAGAAGAATAATTCATAAGAGTACCTCCTTTCAAAATATCTTCAACTCCCAAGTATCAAACTATATTTTTTGGTTTATGTTATGCATGTAATAATTTAGATATAAAGTTGTGAATTGAGAGCTAACAACAGGAACAAAAACAAATTTGAATGCCATACACAAAAGGGTTATCCAAGAAGATCTAGTGAAACACAAAGAATAAGCTACAACATGTTTGAATCCTTGAACACTTAAGTGGAATGTTACAAATGTAACAACTTTGGACACATGACCAAAGATTATAGAATGACAGTCCATCTTAGAGAACCACAAATGAATAACAACCTTTATAGACATGAACCTCAGAAAAGGACATGGATAAGAAAGAAAAATCAGTATAGCAATGAAGAATGCACACTCGCTCTACAATATAATCAAAAGAAACATGGTTGGTATGTTTACAGTGGATGTTCAAAACACATGACATGTGATAGAGACATGTTTCTTACTTTAATAAAGGAAAGAGATGGAACAGTCTCCTTCGGAAATGATGTTTCGGCTAAAATCATTGGAAAATGAACAGTCAAAATTGGGAATAAGAATACGAAGGAAGAAAACATTCTACTAGTAGAAGATATGAAACATAATATTACTAGTGTGAGTCAAATGTGTGACCAAGGTCATAAATTTACTTTCGATTCACAAAAGTGTGAGATTATAAAAGAAGGTTCAGGACAATTGATTGCTATCGTTGCAAGAACTTCAAGAAACATATATGTGTTAAGTGAAATTGGAAATGAAAAGTGTTTTCTATGAAAAGAAGATGAAAGTTGGCCTTGGCACATAAGAATGGGTCACATACATTTCTATAACCTTTTCATAGTCAACAAAAGAGAAGCAGTAAGAGGAATTCCCCAAATCACAAAACCAACTAACACTTTATGCAAGCATTGTCAACAAGGAAAGAAAACAAAGACCGAATTCAAATCAAAGGAATATTCAATGACAATACCACTGGAAATTGTGCATACTGATATGTTTGGACCAACTACAACAAAGGGTTTAAAAGGTGAGAAATACTTTATGTTATTGGTTGATGATTATACAAGAATGGCTACAATTTTCTTTCTCAATAATAAGTCAGAAGCTTTTGAAAACTTCAAGATCTACAAGGAAATGGTTGAAAATGAAATGGATTCAAAAATTAAATTCTTGAGATTTGATAATGGAGGAAAGTTCACTTCAAATAAATTTATGGACTACTTCAACAGTCATGGAATAAAAAAGAAAATCTCCATTGCTAGGACACCTAAATAGAATGGAATTGTCGAGAGAAAGAACAAGATAGTACAGAAAATGGCTCGAA